>QNGE01000651.1:141712-221108 GCA_008508345.1 Paragonimus westermani
AGACCGGGAGGTGTGCCAGTGGGGCCTTTCTGTCCAGCCGGCCAATGCTGGTTAGCCACTTGATTGGCTAATAAGGAAAGGAAACTCTTATCTCTCGGAAACTAAACAGAGAGGCTGCAATGACGAGATCTACACTGAGAAGAAAGATTTTTTGAAGTGTAATACAAGAAGCGTTGCAGTATAGGGGTGCAGGTTAGTGCATCCCAGACACACACTTGTTCGAGCTTTTCAACATTGATGACGACAGATAAGTGGTTGATAGTGACGCTTTGTAACCTTACGATCGTGTAGCAAAATATATCTGCTAAACAAAATCAAGGAAATATCTACGATTTAAAACAGCGTTCCTTCGACTTGGACTTCACGAAAGTTGACGACAACAACACAAGTTTGTGAATAACCGGCAACTTTTCACCGTATCTTTCAGAATGCACTCGTCCATTTAATTGCTAAATTCGTTTCCAAGGATGCGGAGAAATGTTGCCAGATAGATCGTGTAAACCCGTTTGGTAGTCTCTTCACATCAAAAGTATAACAGTGGGAAAAAATATCTGAGAAACGGGGATCGAGTTTCGATCGTTAGAGCTAACCACTAGTGTACAATCTTGTCACGGCCGGAAACTGAATTCCCACCCATGCAATTCTCTGGAGACTGTGTTGAACAGTGTGGTAAACACTTTCAGTTGGGCATGATCGAATTTTCGAACATGAAAGCCTAGTCACACGGGCTTAGACAAAAAACTCACGCTCGGTAAACCGTATCGAGGAACGATACACAAATTGAGTAATCAGTAAAAGGCATCAGTCTACCGCGTGATATCCAGACCTGGAGAACAGCAGTACCCACGGAATGGACACAGCCGTTGTTAAACTATAGCGGACGCGGTGAACGAAAAGCAGACGGAAGTCGGACGCAAGGTAAGTAACCTCTCTTAAGAAAGTGATACGTCTCGCCTGGTTAGGGGTCGTATGAGCTTTCAGATTCACCAACAGGAACGCCATCTGATAAACCAACATACCTTACCCTTCCCGGTTACATCACTATCGCCAGAACTGTCTTTGGAAACCTTCCAGAGTTGCTTTCAACACTATTGCGGCAATAATTGCAATACATCACTGATTGACAATTGACTGTAATCAGCCGTATACACTCTCACTTTCGATATCACTTAATATGGTTCGGAGACAGCCAATCTGTGGTAATGTTGGTGTGGTGCAGTCTTACATTCAAGAGGGCAGCCGTACGAATTCCGGTCCAGGTGAGGACATATCATACTGATAAGCTCCGGTTCGAAGTGGGCTAGCTGAAAGGCTTACTTGAAGGCAAAAACTACGATCAAACGTTGGTGATATTCAAATCGGAATAAATTCTGCTTCTTTTAATTCGCGGTCGTTGACTGATGAACACCTTACGTCAATAACGTTTCTCGGCCTCAAAAATCACTGTTCTAACCTGGTTCATTATCATCGGCATTTGAATTCGTGAAGTCCACAATTTGGTTACTAACGATCAATAACGTGATACACGAATATCAGCAACTGGTAACCGTCTAAGTCTACCTAGTTCATTGCCAACTGAGGTTTATCCCCTTACCAACAAACCTTTACTCATGAGTAGTACGGAATTTGATTTGTTTTCAAGTTGGTCATCACTCACATTTGATCGCAGCCTTCGCATTCAGATAGACTTTCTAGCCATCTTCTTTCTAAGAGAAGCACTAGACTCGAGTTTCGCTCTCATTAGATCTCGTCAGTAGTGCATATCCTTGTCACGGACGGAATTTGAACTCGTGAGGCGACCGTGTTGACCACTGCGTCATTCACCTCACATTAGGTTGAGGGTTCACATTTTCTTATTCGGTTGTGCCTAGTGTGAGGTAAACAGGGCAGTGGTCAACACGGTCGCTTCACAAAAGCGTGGCCGGAGTTCGAATCCCGACCGTGACAAGGATATGCACTACTGACGAGATCTAATGAGAGCGAAACTCGAGTCTAGTGCTTCTCTTAGAAAGAAGATGGCTAGAAAGTCTATCTGAATGCGAAGGCTGCGATCAAATGTGAGTGATGACCAACTTGAAAACAAATCAAATTCCGTACTACTCATGAGTAAAGGTTTGTTGGTAAGGGGATAAACCTCAGTTGGCAATGAACTAGGTAGACTTAGACGGTTACCAGTTGCTGATATTCGTGTATCACGTTATTGATCGTTAGTAACCAAATTGTGGACTTCACGAATTCAAATGCCGATGATAATGAACCAGGTTAGAACAGTGATTTTTGAGGCCGAGAAACGTTATTGACGTAAGGTGTTCATCAGTCAACGACCGCGAATTAAAAGAAGCAGAATTTATTCCGATTTGAATATCACCAACGTTTGATCGTAGTTTTTGCCTTCAAGTAAGCCTTTCAGCTAGCCCACTTCGAACCGGAGCTTATCAGTATGATATGTCCTCACCTGGACCGGAATTCGTACGGCTGCCCTCTTGAATGTAAGACTGCACCACACCAACATTACCACAGATTGGCTGTCTCCGAACCATATTAAGTGATATCGAAAGTGAGAGTGTATACGGCTGATTACAGTCAATTGTCAATCAGTGATGTATTGCAATTATTGCCGCAATAGTGTTGAAAGCAACTCTGGAAGGTTTCCAAAGACAGTTCTGGCGATAGTGATGTAACCGGGNCAGCAATCCTGCAGAAGCACTTTGCATTTTGAGGCTGCAGAAGAAACTGTCCTGCTCCTATCTTCATCTCTGTCGTTTCAAAGTAGAAAGCACAAGTGTTGATGGTCAATGGCAGATTTAAGAAGGAAGCCGATCTTATGGATCAATTCATGACCATTTACTCCATTACAACTCTAAACCAAAGTTGGTTTTTTCATAGTTGTAGGGTAGTGAGACATCAATCATGATCACAACCATCACAAGTAGCAACAATTCAGTGGCTCATATCGACGATTAACTATCATACACTCATGAAAAGACGTGCAAGCCCAAACTACGAAGCAAAAGAAAGATTAGTAGTGCGGCCCAATTAGTAAAAAGATTTGCAGCTAAGCGCAAAAGTCCAGCATGAAGATGCATACACCATGCACACAAGCAACCGAACCTAATTGAATGACTTGAAAAACGTCGTTAAATGTTGATTTCTATGCTAACATTCATGAAAATTAAGCCACGAGTATCTAAGGAATGACTGTGTAACATAGTAGAAATGATGCGCACATGAACTCAAAGAAATATCAATGCAAAATAATAGGGAGGCTTGAACAGCACTTCAATAACTGACCGCTGTCGCTCTGGTAATAGTGACAACGTGAGCTTAGGAAACTGCAGGTGAGAAATTAAGATGGGGCAGTGGATAAGCAAACCAAGAATCAAGGTCCGTGATGACCGTCACAGAAGATAACGCGGAAACAACACCCCCAAAACGGCTACTTCTTTGAATTGTGATAAATGGAATGGAATGATGCAAGTTTAATGGGCTTCAATCAAAAGGACATTTCAGCGGCGTGTGCAAATTAAGCCAAGATGCTGATGAACAGTGTCCAGGTAAAGTTTGATACCAGACAATGCCCAAGGTTCAGCAACTTTTGAAAGATCGCATAGGCAAGTACATTCGTGCTGGTGAATCCTTGAACAGAAGAGCATCTGTAACTATCCCGCGATACAAGTTATGGTAGATACTGTAAGGTTGTCCAACACAGACAGGGTCGATTGCGCGTCTTTACCGCTAAGCTGTTTCGAGCCCGTGACTCCAAAATCAGTGATCGTTGTCTGGTCCACGAATACAACTAGGATAAATGTCATAATTAGTCGGCAAAGAACGGGATATGAGCTAAAAGAGAATTTGATGACTCACAGCTTCTCCATTTACACATTATATGATAAATTGAGAGTACTGAAGGTTTACCTGGTGAACAATACAGTCGCACGATTCCCCGCTATCTCGTGAACTGGAAACTGATGTCTGAGAGCTGGCCGAATCCGACGGATGTGACTCAGATGGACAAGGACGTTTCACCCCGGTTGTAGCCGGATGAGTGCCAGGTTCGTCAGATAAATTAGCGCCGTTAACCGGTATACGAGAATGTCCCATTGGCTTCCGCGACTCAACAGGCTTAGAATCAGAGGATGAAGCCGAATTGTCGGATAAACGATCTGAAACGGTGAGGCGGCGTTTGGGGGGTACGCCCGTATCTGGCGCGGGATCTGTGGATGTAGAATTTAGCACTTGTCAGATTCTAATCGAAATTAAGCTTTTAAGTAACCTACCAAAGTCGCGAAGGCACAAAGGAAGTCAAGTATACTATTGTTACGGACCTTTCTAGTATCGTGAAGTTAAACTAAGGACTTTGAAAATAACTGTTTTCATTAATACTCAACAGTTACATAAGACTACATGATTTGGATATGAAAGACGGGACAAATTACACAGGTTAAGTATATCGTAGGGGATGTGGTGGTATATGAGGAAAGTGGGATACACGCCTGCCAGGGCTGACAACATCAGGTGGTTTACGCTTGGTCGGAGTGCAAGTGGTATTGGGATGAATGGCTAATAGAATTGAAGAATCAGTATGAATTACTTCCGAGCGCACAAACATGAATCGTACAGCCTGATGGCGACAATCTCACTTCATCTGTAGATAGTAATCACCACCATTCCAACCATTTTATCGGCAGAAGTCAATGCTGTGTATGGTAGAGTAGCTTTTTTGAACGCAAGTCATAAAGGTCTGAATAGTAAAGTAATGAACTGTATAAAGAGAGTAGGCTGATATTGCACGATTTATGTCCGGACAAATTTCACTGCATCTTTAAGAGTGCATACCACAGACCATTCATATATCAGTATGAGGAAGCGAACAAGATACCAGAGAGAGTCAATTGTCAGAGAGTACAGTCACTGTCACTATCAAGGTAGCGACAACCCTACAAACAGTTGTTTCTGAACACGCAACACGGGTTTGAACTTTCGGATTGCAATCGATTCAGCATAGCGCAGTGTTCGCCTGTGTGACGTTGAGTAGATAACGCGAAATGCCGTTGTGGGATCACATTGCAGTTGTGTCATTAAAATATGAAGCGCAACAGTCGATGCAGACTCCTTGTTTTTACGCGCCGCTGTGAGGTCACGTGTTTGCGTGACCTGTTCCTTGACCCACTTCGGGATGTGTTACATGACCCCGGTTCGCAACTTGCGCTCAGTCCTGCCTATGCAGGATGCACTGCATCTACATCGGTATCCATAGGTAAGGTTGGATTTGGCTGACTCGGGTATTCGTTGTTTCACATAGGGTGTCGGAATCCGGAATGATCTGAACAACTGACTTTCTCTAGTATCTTGTTCGCTTTCTCATACTGATATATGAATGGCCTGTAGTATGCACTCGTAGATGCAGTGAAATTTGTTCGGACATAAATCGTGCAATATCAGTCTACTGAAGTGTAGTCCACTGAAACAGGAATAATTAAATGTTATCAAACGGATGCAAACGAATTAGAACACCTTAGCTGTGAAAGTGGAATGGAGATTTAGTTAATAAAATGTCCTCGGCTACGTAGAATAAGAGTAAAATCTCAGAAGACAAAAAGATTAGATAACGAAGAATTTTGTCCAAATTGCCCCCGCAAGATAAAACACTTATAAGTTACTGGTACGTGCACATTCCAGTGTATCAAGCTCACAGGAAAGTTAGTATAGTCTATAAAGCTTACGAAGGTGGAGCACCGCTGAGACCAATCTTAGAAATGCTCAGTTCGTCCTATTCCGCTTTAGCTCAAATCACGACTGATACCACCCGGTGTGAAGAAGAAGAGAGTGCCATATTGCAAGTTTGTGTCGGCAACACAGTAGAGGCAACAGGCCAAAATGTTCTGCCTAGCGTTTTAATTCCCTAGACTTGTTATGGATAAGTGTGCTATCTGCCTAGTTGATAGCTTCACTGATGGGAGTGCGCCTCGAATCAATAGCACGCATAAGCTTGAAGAGTCTGCCAGTGTTCCCTGAACAAACAGCGATTTCTACTTCTTTCATTTTCTCTATTAGCCAAGCATCACGTTCAGCAATCAGGCTAGACTTCAGCTTCCTATAGATATCTCTCCTAAACTTGTTACATGGACTGTCAGAAGGAAAGTTCCGTCTGGCGTCTAACAACCCCAGGTATTTCGCCGAGGTCGAATGTTGGCTCAACCTACGAACCACCGTGGCACACCCCACAATACCTGCTTAGTAGAAGGTCTATGAGATTTCGGTCAGCAGCTATTAGGGTTTGTTGGATAAGAACTACTAAGCTTGCTTTTTTAAACCAACCTAATAATTATGCCTTACCAACGGTTTAGCTTGCTTCTCACCAACCAGTTGTTGCTGTCGGTCGGGTCGTTGCCCCAAAAAAGTAAGAACAAGACGCATGATCTACATCCAGATGTGTCCCCATCAGACAGGACAATCCTGAATGGAATCCCGCCACCTATATCTAAAAGCTATGGGGTCTGTCTGAGATCAAGCCTGATTCGGAGAAGTATAATGATGACGCACACGATGTATAGAACTAGCGTTGGCTAAAAATAGTTTATACTCAGCGAACAGTTCCAACGGCCGCCCGCCATTATCCGGGCGATGTGATACCAACCCAAACCGACCAGAATGAATATATCAGAACTATGTATCGATAGAAGAGGAACGAACAGTTGTGAGTAAAAGGCGTCTTTGAGATCAGCGTCACTACAGCCAGTTGGAATATGAGCAGACAGTGAAAAGTTCTGAAGAACTGGCCTTGCTAGAACTTGAAAAAAAGGTGGCACAAAGTCTACTGTTGGCAAGAATCCTATCTACCAATGCAGCTGCAGCCGTTGTGCTGACGGCCATATCCACCCCAGTTTGATCAGCAACGGCGACCGTGCAATTGATCGTCTCTGTTATTACTCGTTCACTCGTTTGGCCCCAAAACCGAGAGGAAGAGATGTGGTAGCGCCGCTTCTTAGGTAAACGATTTAAATTTAGGCCACACGAATCCTCGGTACACAGGACGAAGTGATTACCACACATGGCCGACAAGAGGCAAGGCAAATCAACGACGATCATATACAGCGGATAAAATTCGAGTAATACGAGACGGTCGCATATGGCTGTCGGATTGTTAGAAGGAATCACATTACAGTTCACAGCGTAAAGGTGTTGTCCACACGGCCGAAATCTGCTTGGCTCAGTGGAGTAATACGGACCAATCCACCCAAAGCCGAGATGGATCGACCGATGTGACGTGACTCGTCTTGACTGTCTCATTAAGAGGTGTGTCTCCTAACACAGTATAGTCACTCGAGGTGTATAATCAGTATCGGATAGATAGTGCAGGTGCTGTTAGTTCCATGTGTTGACCACTGTTCAGGATTCTGGTTTCCGAAATAAAGCGGACACCGACATTCAATACGTCTAACGTGTTGGCTTTTCTGCTTTAGAGTGTGAACGCCGAAAGCACCTATATTAATTTGCATTCTAGGTCGAAGCTGAGGCTGAGTGATAAGAGATTAGACTTATCGACACACTGATTAATTATCTGTAGTGGGACCTGTAGAGTAATTATTGCTAGAAACGGAGGTAAACAGGGGTCTAACAACTATGTTTGATGGATCAGTGAAGGGAGAGTCAGTAGTAACATGTTTTCGTCTATCCACTCTGTTGTATGTAGCAGATGGGGTAACCCGAGTTATACTGCGAGACGGCCGATGCAGCAAGAAAATGTTGGTTTTGTGGGTGTTTGTGGTGGGTTGGGATACTGCCAGGACTCCCAGACCCAGACGGGAGAACAATTAGCGTTCTTGACCAAAGCTTGGCTTGAAAGCCTGCACCACAATGCAGTGGGTGGGTGGCAGTCTACCAGAACTGGCATTTTTTCCGGAAAAAATGCCAACTTTCTTCCAGCCATCAACCTGGAGAGTCAGGAAACTGTGGTTTGTAAGACCTCTATCTGTTGACCTACGTGGTATGAATGGCTTTGTCGGTGTGGTTGCTACACCATCCAGTTTAGCCTGATAGGTAGTCGAGGTACGCAAGCAGTCGTATCGTGCCACGATCCTGTCTCGTTGTGACCTATCGTTGTCAATCTCGGGTAGATTACGTTAATAAAATGGAAAGGCGGTCATTGGGAAGAATTCGTGAATACTCTAGAAACAGCTCGCATAAGCTCGTCGCCTCCTGAGTCTTCCATCCCGAAACCGCCTGAACTTCGACTGATCGTGGGTCACCTGATGCTGTTAGTCAAAGGTGACACGTGCGCCACTCATCTGAATACAACTCTGGTCCGTAATAACTTGCAAGATCCATGACTTGTTTTGAGAACTACTGAAAACAGATGCTCACGAAAGTCAAGTTTTTACGAAACTGTTATCAGGTAACTGCAGAATTGGACAATCAAAAGACAGCTTACACATCAGAGATGGAAGCATCTAGCAGCAGGGTAAAAATCGCGATCTACAAAATGAGCAGTGAATTCGCAGTGATTGGACGGCGTTGATTGGCAGTGTGCAACCCTACTCTGTAACTCATACAATGGAATGGAATGAACAGTGTTCCCAATCTGAAACGGAAAGCATCAGGGCCAAGTGAATTCGTCCGTTGAAGAGGGGCGTTTATTTTTCGAAATGGTCATTGACAAACTCTACCAAGGTCAGGTACCACTGTACGAGTACAAAGTCTAGTTTTCATATCAGAAAACCGTTTTTCATACACATGCTCAGGAGTAACTGTTTCATACGTTGTTCTCAGCGGTGTACTGTAAAGCTCTGTCCGGTGAGTTCATTCTCAACAACGAGGGGGGAAGCATGACTTCAAAGCAGATCGTCACAACAGCTGGGCGTACTGAATGGCATTTTTGAACGAAATACCATTGTTCCTCTTCTCTGTATTTCTCACTACCGAGATCCTCGTCACTTGGATGACTCAGTACTTCCGTGCATGTCATGCCATCCTCCGTTCGGAAAAGATTAAGTAACATGTTCATCAATAAACACAATTCCGGATTCAATACCTCTAAGAGTAAGCTCAACTCTTCAGGGTAACGGAAGCTGTTCGTAACCCGCTTTTCACAGATACAATAGACGGGTTGATGACAGACTTCGATTCGCCTAAACAAGAATTAATAGTCAAATGTGGTACACTATCCCAACGTGTGGTAGCCGTCAAATGATCCAAGAGGTACCTATCACGTTAGAGTGTGAAAGGTTTGCGCCGCACCTATCGATCACACAACTGGACAAGTGACCTTTTAGATCGCGTGAATTAACCAGGAGACTTTTGTAATTCAGATCCGCATTATGAATCTAAGGTCAGCGGCATCTGAATATCGCGCAGGAATGAGTGTTGATGAGATCTTAGAGAGTGCATGAAAGCATGAAACTGGTATATGTCATCTATTGTGCCGTACACATAATGCTGGTTTCATCACCTTCATCGATTATCTCTGCTCAAAAATGATAGATCACTCTGTGACTCGTAATAGCTGTTCGCTTGACGCTTAAAGGGTATCAATTTGCTGTTTTTTACGCATTGCAACGCCTTTTCTTGTAATATGTTGTACTGGGGGTAGGAACATTAACAAATGTGGCACGTTGATATCGTTGCATACGACGTTTTAACGATGGATTTCACGATAACAAGTCGCTAAAGTTTTGAGGGATGTTCCCTTCTCCTTCTCGGTACCCAGGATTAACGCTAAAATGTTAGTCAGACCGTATGCTTGCTTTCTACCTCGAATTACTGCTGAATCACTTCACCACCAACCTCTTTTACCTCGGCTACTTGAGCCAAAAATACTGACCCCCTGTGTTCTTCGCTGCTAGGTATTTTAATAGTTGTGTGATTGGCGATGAGCTACCATACTATTTGGTAATTGAATATATTCACTGGGATTTACTCTATCATGCGCAAGACAAGTGTGGGGACTGCCTGACCAGATACGGTGCAGCGGCACGCGAAGACCAACGCTTCAAATGTCGAATGAATGGACTGAACGTTCGGCACTTAATGTCGACCAGCAGCTAGGATGATAAGTAAAAAGCTTCAACACCAAATCCGAGCCGGCAACCAGCAATCAGCATTGAACATTCATTCGATTTAACGTGTAGCTCCCACAGTAATGCCGTAACATATGCGATTGATCGGTTGGTCCACCCATGATGGGCGCGAGCGGCTTGTTGTTGAGGAAAAGTATTCATGTTCGAGAGCAACCCGAGGTTTTGATGTCATTAGGGAAGTGAAGGTTGCACGTGTTATGAGCCAAGAAAGCGAAACTTATAACGAAACGGCGCTAGTGATGAGGTGGCGATGTCTCGCTTGATGGAAACTAAATCAATGGATGAAAAAGTGGTGCGGTAGTTAATGTATGGCCGTACATGAAGAAAGTCGTGGCTTGGTACCAATAATCCTGACCAATTGGGTGCTTAGAGCATGGTACACCAAGATCTGTGTGATGAAGCTCACTGGTAGTCGGAAACAGTTTCGGATGAGTCATAATGTAACGTGGCAGCATTGCTGCATTAGTTATTGTGTTCTTATTTCTGGAATCGATTACCTGCTTGCTCAATGAAGTTGCTTCGTAAATAGCAACCCGGAACAGAACGTGAAGACTTAACATCATAATCTGATCCACAATTCCAGCACAATATGTGAGGTAAATCGTTTGCCACCGTAGTACAGCATAGATAACAGATGAGTTAGAGATAGACGGATCACCAAACCATGGCAATAGGATACTTGGTCGGCATCAGTATCACGGCACTATACAAACATTATGCATGGAGCGCGGAATCTTTCCTCCAAGACATTAATTTATATACGTTGGGCAATCCATAAATTGACCACGAACACCAACATGAAAACCGGATGACCACTGACTGATGAGAACGGACTTGTCACGGTGCGTGTGTTCAACACATAGAAAATCACTCGGAAAACTAAACGACTTACCTCCAAGAGGGATATGCTCACCAACCAGATGACCGTGGATCAGAGTTAGGAGGGTTATTAGAAACTCGTGGGCATCCTGTTGCTCATACCCGGCCAAATGGCTGGCGTGTAGCCAAATGGCATAAAGCAAGTTGCTCGGAACGAATGGCGTGAGAGCGGGGCTGTAGATCTGTATTCAGAGAAAGCAGATGACATATGATGGGTACACAAAGCGCGGATAAGCGGAAAATCGGGCGGTGTGTACGTAAGATGGATAACCTATGGTCAACCGTACAAACTTCCGCACTTACAATTGTTCCAGAAGAGCTGAGGAATATACATATTTCTCACCTCCTGTGTCACACGAATCATCTCACAGGCCAGGCAGTTACGTGATCGAACTGGATTGTTGCATCGGTGTAGATCGGCCAACAGATAATCACGTAACACTGGAGTGTGAGTGAGCGCTTGAATGACCACGTTAAGGAAACACGTATTGCCCATGTTGATCAAACCACGCGTAGCTATCAGGTGGATAAAAAGATAAAGGAAGCCCCACGGTAGATGAGAATGGACATTTCGACAATTCACCACAGAGACGACAAAATAAATCGCTTGTCCGAAATATCCATGCGTCTATAGAACAGCTAGTACAACCAAAAAGGAGTAGCGTTAAATTAGTTGGAAGAAACTACGTGTTGACTAGCTTGCCATCGTGAAAGAAGTCATGGACGTCTGTGCGTACACATCACAAGCTGGGTTAAGCTGAACCACTCGGACTTACATCCGCATACATCACATGCGGTGTAAACGTTGGGGAACAGGACTGGTAAGGGTGTAAGAACAGACTTTGTGGCAAAGAGTCAAGAATGCTTAACCAGACAGTTATCTAAAGTGATAGCAGAATCTCATTCTCCGTGGACCGTTGTCAGGACCAACGGCAGCCCAAGCCACAGAATCCACGGGTACGGCTCAAAGCTGAAAATGATTATAATGATGGAACGTTAGGTTAGGAAGAGAAAACCGTGGTGGACTAGATGATGAGAAATCCATGGCAAAACGTGAGCTATGGAAAAAGTACAATTATGAGAGTAAATATTAGCGCACTCTATGCGAGATGAACAACAGAAGCACATTTTTGGCAGGAAAAAAAATTATCAGTCTATCTTCACCGATTACACAAAGTATACAAACAATACAGCTGAACAACGGCCATGGTAGCATTTCTGAATCCAAAGAGCTGTCACCTCCTTTAGTCTTCATCCATATGTACTGAATCACGAGGGTTCCGGCCTGGGAAACAAACAACCTATTACGAACTATCTCTATTTCTACATGTGAATTCGTTGTAATCCACGTGCACGATTGATTACAGACACGGATAGTCGATGTGAGAACGATCGATAATAATTTTTAGCAATTGTGTAGCAGTCCCTCACATGCGCGACCCATAAGCTTCAGAGAGTGTCTCGGTTTCGTCATAGACGGACTAGATTAGCTGACCTGAGAGGTATGGGGCCTCTAACTCACACACCATAGTCCAGCTCTTACTGATGCAGCTCCTCAAATAAACGAAGTGGGCAGAATCTATAACTTCATCATGGAGCATCAAAGTATAACCAAAGCAATCTCCCAATAGTATTTTGCACATTGAGGCTGCCAAACCCATCACGAAGTAACCGATACAGCACAAAGTATTACCCAGAGCTTTCTTGCTGCTCGTGTCAAACACCAACACTTCATCGTCATAATCACGATCAGCTGGTCATCTGCCAGGTAGAGGAACTGTGCTGAAATTCTGAGTACAGGTTGTCGACAGCAAAGTTGAACGAAAGCCTGTATACAAAGGACGACGCGGCTGCGAAACAACGTACATTGAATTTCGCCTAACTTCATGCCATAAACTGGGACGCGACTGTTCAGCATTTCGAATACACCTCAATCAAAGTTGTAGCAACTAGCCGGAGGCAGTAATTGGCTGTGCCACGACATCACCAAGTAAGAGGGTAGAAACAGGCATCCGTCAATTTCGCATTAATATTTTGAACTTGCTGTAGAAGACATTTTACCAATAACATTAACAACGCAGTAACAGCTTATAACGGACACCCACAGTCACTGGTATGCGGACACGCAACATAGGAGAACGGCATAATTAAAATAAATCCCAGCAACGGGAAAAAGGAATGACAGGCCCTATCAACAGAGTCGAACTGTCATGAATTTACTTTGCATTGCCCATGTGGTCATTGGCACACCTTCGGTAACTTCCTTCCATCCATCGAGTCTCACAAACTGAACCAGCCTTAAACCACAACAAATGTAACACAGTCAATCAACAAGATCACTGTTGAACAGCCACTAATGAGCGAGCTACTTCTACTCAAAAACCTCCATATATAACGCGAGTGATGAACGGTGCAATGAGACTCTGGAGCAGTTTGTACGAAAACCGAAGATTGCAACTTTAACGCGATGACGGAAACGGAATCGGGAAAATGCAGCTCTCAACGTCTCGGTCAGAATCACCTCTAACTAACACCCCCAAAATTCAAAACGTTGGACAGGCAAAGTCATCGGCACTAGGTCAAACTTAATCCCACGTTAAGTAGTCCTCGATTCCACCTGCAGCCCGTGACAGTACATTTAACACTGTTCGGGAATACAATAGAGCAAGAGATTCACAGGCAACAGACAATGATTTTGACGAAAAAGGGGTCTGTTTGTTTCTCGTCCGGTTACAGTAGACAATTTAAACTAACATGCCCCACTAGAGAAGCAACGTTCCGCTGTCGAATATGATTCAGTCACGGATCTGCTGATTTTCTACATAACTATGGGCGATCGTGTTCACCAGCCTAGCATGTGCGCGCGCAGACGTACTTATCAGTGAAATTCGCCTTCAAGATTGCGCAGACACTAGGAGTTCCGACGTCTTTGTCGCAAAGTTGAACCACTGTGACATCAAGGGTTCTTATAGCAAAGTTTTCTACTTGTTTACCAAGCCGTACTCAGAGCCATGGTATTGCGCAGTTTGAAGCAACTGTGATCAGATGGGAGAGACCACTAACAGACAGACGCATTTTGCATTGCAACCAGATGTGTCATAACTAATGTAAGAGATCTATAGCTTTGTTCTCCAGAACGTTTTCTCTATGTGAAAGATATCACTCATCGGTTGAAAAAAGAAGTAGACGCAACTGAAGACACGGTGCGAAAATAATCACTTTCTTCTTGCTAGTGAATAGACGTCAACCGTATTCACAGTGGGAAGGTGCCATACAAAAGAATTCAACAACGGCGGATAGAATTAATGTTTTCAATATGACAGACAATACAGACCACGGGAGGAAAATCAGGTATCTGGCGTTCTACCCTGAAAAATAAGGCACCACCGCCCTAAGCAGCCCGGAGGTGAGCAAACTGCGATTCTTCGCACATTGTGTGCTCCGAAACTTTCCGTTTTCGGTTGACCTTTTAATGTCGAATGTGCGTCCAGGTTTTTCAGACCATAGCCCAGTTATGAAACCCACGACACATTTCCGACATTACGGTGCTGATTTTAAAAGACCGCTCCCCTCTGTCGCACGAATCAATACTCACTGGCCGTAACTGACCAATGATCCTGATTCCCCTTTGCATTTGTTTGCACCAACACGACGACATCAACGCTTGTCAGTTGTTTGTACTCTGGTGTACTTTTGTGTATTCACGCGGACCATTAACCAGCTTTTTGGTAGACAAACAAGAGCTCTCTGCGCAAGAAAGGTGTCGCCAAAAGCAGAAGCACCATCCATAACATTCAGACCAACGGCCAAGCGGAACGTTTGAACGCCAAATTACGACAGCTTACAACGAAATTCAATGGCAGTCAATGGCAGTATGCTCCCTCAGATGGTCTGTACTCAAATAGGCCTGTTATACGGTTACAAACAATATGCCTCACGGACGGTGACTTGTGTGCAACCTAAAATCAACTTCTGGTACATCCTTCCCAAACGCTCACCCTGAGGGAAGAAGTTGAAACACTTGATTGTAATCCCGAATACACACCATTTCGTTCCGGTTTCTTGGTTTTAACGATGAAGTGCAACATCCGAAGTTTTCTCGAGAAATAGAGGGGAAGTCCAGTGAGCTTAATGCATTGCATCTACTAAGTTTAAACATTATGTAGGAGTGCTGAAAGATTCACTCGTCAACCAGCACGGAAATGTCCAGGGGCTCAGATCATATTTACAGATGGCATGGAACGAAAGATCATAATTCGAGAAGCTGTGAATTGTGACGCGTTCGCTTTCTTCTACAAACCTGTCGTCTGTATGCAAAGTGACACATATTGTACGCACGGCTTATCCACAATAATTGTCCGCCACTCTTGGCGTAGCGAAGTTCACGAAAAAAACTACATACACGCTACTGTTACTGGGTGGGAAGCATGTTACGAGCCACTTTTGCATTCTTCCGATGTCATCCAGCTATTCTATCGCAACTTTAGGATCAGTAAGGCTTAAATTCGGGTGTCTGTCTTCTATCTTCAACATTTGCATCAATGAAGAGTCGGTTGATCGAAAACGACTAAAAGCAACGAATACATATCTCTACTAACGATGAAAAATTGTTCTGTATAGGTACAGCCGGGGCGAAAAGTGGTCTGGACTGCTGCAACACACATCCCATAACAGCCGAAAAACGCACAAGCGGAATGATAGTTCCAACCTGCAACTTCAGCTCACACACTAGACGGACATTGGTCATTATACAAAATACTGAATGGTCGAGTTAACTTGTTAACGGGGTGATACCATGTAACAGTATACTTATCATTGACTGCAATACACCGTGGTTGCCTTCGATGTATAACTGCCAAACAACCACGAAAAGAATGATTCATATGACGAACTAACTATTGTATGTTTGGATGTTATCTAGCTAGGCAGGAATGATCGTGGCAACTTAGGTCATCATGAGTGGTTCGTGATGATCCTCAACTGTCGTGCAATCACGAGAAAAAGAACAAGCCCCGGCCTAGAAAACACCTAATAGAACTTAACCCAAAAAAACGACCAGAACCCTCAAAAATTTAACATCCATGTATATCTTTCAAACAAACATTCGAGCTATAGGTAAAAGTAAAAACCACCAGTTTCCTTATGGCTTTCACTGCCCCGCGTCATTAAATGCACTCACTTCACAGACAACACAGTCAAACAACGACAACATTCACGCTACTGAGCACGAATAGCCACCATCTCACCTAATGTCTCCAGCCACTGGCTCTGTGAGTCGCGAGGTTCCCAGCCTATCAGGCGAACCCGACCTATAGTGGTCAACCCCTTTGCTGAACGACTTCATTTCCGTATGTCAGGTCATCACCTGTTCACCCTGTTACGCTAGTTGGCTGCAGCCTCGACAGTGCTCGCTGTGGTAGACGACCAGTCAGTATCCTGAGTACACAGCTTAACAATATAAGTTTATACAAACGCAAAGGTTAAACAAAGGAACTCAGTTGATAATCACTACCAAATACCAGCTTCCTAGGCTGTTCTTTGATCACTCGTAAATATCATCTGATGTGAGAAGTCGATCGCCGACATCGATAGTTCATTACCTGAAGACAGTTCACGTCTTCTATCCTGAGCGGTCAGGCTTAATAGCAGTAAAGTAACACAACACCTATGGTTGACCTAGGTACCCGACACCGTCAAGTCTCAGAGAAATGTCTGTATCCACACAGATGATCTAGATTAGCGAAGGTTGCCTAAGTCCTAGAGATACGAGCTTCTATTTCATTTCCTGTACCTCCACCGCTTCTGATGCAACTTCCCAAGTATACAAATTGCACAACTTTCTTAACGTCAACAAACATTAAATTTGCGTAATCGCATTAATTTTCTGCGAAGCACTTTGCCTTTTGGAGTTGTACGGCGGATTTCGAGCATTTAGACGAGCGAATAATAGCATCCAACGTCGTCTGAGCTGCTTGAAAACCATCAGACAAAGACACACTGTCGTCGGCATTAGCCAAAATCCGTCAGCCTTCCACCAGGTGGGAGGTCGACGTAGGCCTCTCGTTGGTGCCCTGGACAGCTCTACAGTGTTTCGTCTATGATAAATCTGTACAGAAACAGTGAAAGTGGACAACCTTGAGGTACATTGCACTTGATAACGAAGTCATCACCGTAGACCACTTATCGTAGACCATAATTTGAACTGAAGCATAGGAATATAGCATTGACGGCAAGTTCACATAGTTGTTCGGCACACCTTGTGCTTAGGTGACTCTTGAAGAGTAGGTCCATCAACTAAACTGAACCTATCTTTATAGTTGAAAGAAGTGATATTTGTTGGCTGGCGGTATAGATGGCATTGCCCTAGAATTTGGCGAGGACCGCAAACTTGGCCAACACATCCTCGTCCAGAACGAAGAAGTGCCCGTTAGTCCTTTACATCTATCACTCGAGTCACATGAGGTCCAATGAAAGCCGTAACCCCAGCTACTACTAGGATCGGACCAAGCTCTCTATGGTTTTCGCGAGTCTCTGGTTCCTTTCTTAACAACCGGGGCCATTACCGACTGACCCTAGCAGAGAGGGATGTTTTTCAGTTGAAACAACTGAGTCAAAGCTTCCATTGGTCTTTCCGCACCTTTGAAAAGTTTCGACATGAGTTCATCTGAGCCATCAGTCACAGTGCGCATGGGAATCAAACGCAGTAGCAACCTCGGTTTCACATTGCAAGTTTGCGCCAGCAACACGGCAAAAACAGCGTTTGTTATGGATGGGCCTGCCGTCCGCCTCGCTGACAGCTTCACCGATAGACGGGCGCCCTGAGGAGGTATAACGGGTAAGTTTGATGGATATACTGGTGTTACCCGGAGCAAAAAGCGGTTTCCGGTTCATTGAATTCCTTAATTAGCCACCGTTCACGATCGGCGATTAGGCTACGCTGCAGTGTCCTATATATACCCTCCTTAAACTTACTAAATGAACATCACCGAGGGACATTCCGTCCAACACCTGACAGCTCTAGAGACTACTCTGAGACTCAACGTTTGTTTAACCGATGGAATACGGCAATGCGATAATGAGGTACGTTCAAAAGCCCATGGTGAGCGGATCGCGGACAACATGGGATGACCGGACGATCCGTCGCTTAACGAAATCGGACCAACGGACGAGAAATGACAGGCGAAAATCCCCCCAGAGGCACCAAAGTATCAAGTAAGCAGCGCGGCTGTGACAGGTTGGCTAATGTCTTGAATTCTAGTTTCTAAATGCAACAGATATCGAAAGTTAGCGGGTCTAAGGTCTGCGCGAGAGCGACCTGCTAACATCCGTTTCAAAAGTCGAAAGGACATTAATCCACACTCCAGACCTGAGCAAGGAGCGAGGGAAACCAGAAAATGTGGTAAAAGATAGAACCTATCAATACAATGCATTACCGTGATTAACTGTATCTGCTGCGGGGTCTGCTAAGTAATTACTAGAAATGGGGGTCGGGGGGTTGAGAGCTGAATTTGATAGAACGATGGTGGCGGGTTTGGCATTAGCACGTTTTCACCCACTCTGCCGTATGAGGCGACCCGAACTATACTAAGAGACGGATGATGCAGAATGGAGCTAACAGTGTTGTGAGTATTAACGGCTTTATGTGGTCTGAGATACCATCAAGACCAAGACAGTATAAAGGTTGGGGTTCTTAGCCAAAGTCTCTGATTCGAAAGCCCATGTGATGGGTGAGTGGAAGTGTACTACAGCTAGTACCTTTTTCCGCAAAAAGACATCAGTTTTCTACCAACGTTCAACCTGGAAAACCAGGAGGCTACAATTTCTCAGACCTTGGACTGCCTGGCTCGAGCGACTTAGTCAGCGCGATAATCAAGCCGGCAGCTTGGCCCAGTGATTTAGCGAGGTGCGCAAGCGTACGCATCACGTCAACGTCCGGTCTCGTGGTGACGAGATTGAATTTCAAATACTCAGTCGTGTGAGTGGGACAGTCGGCGTAGTTTCCAAAAAGCTGCCTCAATACGGAGTAACCATGAATGGCACCCTCACGCCAGGGTAGGGAAATTTGATTATTATAGTGAAGGCTGATTATCACAATTATCATTGCTAGTATTAACATTGTTGTTACCACAGAAAGCTCGGAGTAAACCGAACGATTACTTATGGATGTCCAGATTGATATCAAAATATACGGCAAAACTCATATTAGAAAACACCCACAGGGACTAAATTATACAAAATCTCAGGATGCAGTGTCGGAAGGAATGTCAAAAAGTGAGGTAAGAAAAGGGGATCTTACGTCGATTTCCAAGTTTGGTAGATAACGGAATCACGGAGGTGATATGAGGTAGAAGTTTGAGTTCCTCAAATGATGGCCGCCAATGCTGACTGCACAATCCTACAAATCACAAAAATATTGTACACGAACCAAGAGTGCCGTTAAGGTCAAAGGTATGAATAAAGTAGTAGCAATTTATTTTTCTATTTGAGACAGTGAGGTTCGAGTCAGTATCCTGCTAGCTAAACTGGAGAAAAAGTCTACGAAACAATTTCACATTGAATGTTGAAATCTTTCTATATTCATCATCTCCTTATTGCAGGAAAACTATCTACCTGTGATCAACAGGCAGGCTGTTGCAAGAATACGGATACTTTAACACCAAGCGATTGTTTTAAGGGTGTGATTTAAAATAGGGGGGGGGTCCAATAAGGATGTCAAAACAAGTACTACTGTAATACGCGATCCATTTGTTCCCGCTTGTACATACAACAGTGACCCACTAAGCGGAGGCTACCGTTAGATAGGTGTTGATCGCTCACGGGTACACCAATGATGAGGAAAAACCAAGATGGTGATTGGTAGCCCGTAGCCAACGTACATAAGAAACGGTGGGACAAAAATCTGAGGGAATCTCGCGGTTACACTCCTCACATGGGGAGTACGGTCACATGGGAAGTTGGTTTGTAATATCCACAAAACAACGCATAATGTGTGGACAAAGCACCTTTATTTTCGTATTCCATATGCATGCTATCAGTGGTCAACTGCAGTCACCTTAAAACGCGTCCACTGGTACTTTATAGGAGACGCCTACCAATTTCATCAATCGTTAAAAAGACACCTGTCCAGTCAATGGGGCACGTTGAACAATTTGGACCAAGTCATTAGGTCACCTCAGTGGACATGGTGAAACGCCAACCTCGACTTCAATGCAGTGACTGTAACACTGCCACAATAAAAAAGGTGATGCACACCTGGAACCGAAAATGAGTCATGATACCATAACTGAAATCAGCTGCCAGTAAGCTGCTTTCCTGTAACCGCTGCTTCCACTTAATAAAGGATTTTGTGTGGTTACTGAATCGCTCAATTACGTTTATCACCCAATGAAGGGTTGATGGCCAAATGGCAAATCAATACCTTGGACGAACAGTCTGAGGAGGCGTCGAGTGTGTAATAATTGCATGACAGTGGAGGCAAACATGCATTCCAGTTTAACAGACTACCAATGCAACATCAAAAATAAGGGCGTTTTTGCCAAAATCGTCGGGTGAAAACAACAGCATCTGATAGGATACTGATGACCGGAAAACACATCGTTATTCTCGAACGTCAGTTGAAGCAGCAAAGCTCTGAAAGTCTGCATCGGCAGACAAGCTTCACTTAGTCAACTTAATGTGGGATGTTGGCGGGAGATGCGTAGACAAACTTGAAGTAGTTAGCTATCAGCGACAATCATCCAAGCAGTTAGAACATGTATTAATTCATATGTCAGCATAAGATGATGTGCGAGTGAGCTGGAGTTTTCGAGGATGCTAAAACTACGGTTTTTGATGAAGCCGAGACCAATATAAACATATAATTGGAAAGTTACTGGCACAGAATGGCGAGTTGACCAAAAGGATTGACACATCAATAAGGCGAATACAGCGGTTAGTAACTACTAAGAACATGAAAGCATGACCTAATGGAAACGTCTCTACAAAAATACGAACGAATCAAGACGCACCGAATTGTGTAAGGTATAAACGTTGTGCTACTCGGTGGGCCTGTTCAGCGATCGGATGGTAGACGAAGTCTGCACATGCTGTGCAAAACAACTCCCCACGTTCTAAGCAGACGTCTGAAAAGGGTAAAACGCATATGTACCAGTTTGGAATTTCAGGGTGATAAGAAAACAGGAAAACAGCTCAAGACAAGAAATGATCAAGGAAGTCAAGAAGGTATTCGCAAAACGATCGACTGATGGTACACCGTTTAAATCGCAGCATGCTCATAGTTAATGTCGCACTGTTACAACACACATGTTCTCGAATTCGAAGAAAAACTGATCAGCGGAGATAAGATTTCCAGAAAGCTGGTACTGTTGATATTACGTACTAACACCCCAATGAACATGGTGGAGTGTGTATCATACTTCTTTACGCCCGGTGTCTTCCAATCACCAAACCCGTGAGCCAGTAATACTGGTTCAGGAATCCTACTTAAGATTATTGCACCGTTAGAAAAAAAATGCATGCGAACCTATAATGTCAGATGCTTTGACGGCTAGTCACAACTGAACTCAGATGTCCACTTACATTTTCATCGGGACTTTCTCAACGGCTAGCAGACCAGAAGATAAAACAATAAGTAGGCTGTAGGCTAACTTGACTTGGCTGGAAATTTAAAGACAAAAAGGACCGGAACACTGTGGAGATAATCAATCTACATAATATTCAAAACGTACACAAAACATGTTCCGGGTGGTCCTGTCGATGATGATCAATGTGATGCTTATTCCAACAAGAAAAATGAATGCAGTGAGCACACGCGAGTAAACAATATGGTCTGCTTCTGTCGATTTTTGGTTTCTCACTTTCGGCAGAATTTGTACAAAACGTGCAGGCGATCGAAGCCTGAAAATGAGCGAAATGAAAACAATGATAAATACATAAGTTGGAGCGCCGAACTGCTCAGCAGGCTACATGCAGTCGGGAGTGTAAGCTGAACGGGAAACTTTGACAGCAACCTTCATCGAACAGATGATAAACTCTAAAACATTGGGAAACTATCAGAGCAGAACAGTTAGACGTTTACTTTGAGCCTCAGTGGGACCAATCGAAAAATGAACGAGCCCACCTAGTAAGCAAGAGGAACAAGGTCCAGCCCCGTGTGAAGATAACGGATGATGTAATGGAGAGACAAGATAAAACCGAATGTTTTCAACCTGATCTGGCTGAACATCTAAATGTCAACCATGTCGCCAGTTTAGCTAAAATTATTAATTTCGTGTTTGTGTAATCCACGGTTAAAAAATATGTTTCATGTAGGGGATTAGGTGGAATTTTCCAAATGGCACGCACGAAGCAGTGAAGAAAGCAAACAAACGACCGAAACATCGGAGAAGATCACATCGGAACAAGTAACGAGGTAAACCTATTATCAGACTTTAGGTCAGGTTAGAACTTACAGTAGTTTTTTCTCACTCCTAGGACCAGAAATGTAATGCGCAGTTTCCTCCCTATTCATTTTTGCATTAGACGGCAGCTTAGGGAGCACTCTGGTTACTTGTAGATATGGAGTTTGTATAAAAAAAGCAAAGCATACGTGTGTGCTCTATCTTGTGACACATCACAGTAAGCCCTAAGTATACTCGACAGATCACAGGTTTCAGTACGCCAATTGGGTAGGCTCAAGCTGAATGCGAAATGTTTCCACAGCGCTGATAAAAGCCTGCCCCTGCGCTAGTCATTGGCGACGGTCTAAAAGTTCGTCCGTCCTGGGAGCTGCTTTAGGTCTGGATACTACAAATAAAAAAATTGGGGCCCCGATGACGTCTTACGACATACGGTACTTGTGGCCCTGGTATGACCAGTCTCTGAAAAGCAGAGTGAATAACGCAGCCGTACTAGCTCTTCAAGACGATTGCGGAACTTGATCAACTCCAGTAAAAGGAGTTCAACAACTCGTTTCAAATGCACTAGTCGCGTGGACAGGACACTGTACTAAAAATAACGAGGGTTTCCAATGCATCTTTGGTACAAGATATCGCCGAACTCAACAAGATCCTCGGTTCACATGATTCGCTAGCCTGAGTATGTATCGCGTAAATCTGTCCATCGTCTGACACGCCTGTTTGCGCGCGCTCAGTTAGACCGGACGCAAATGGGGCGGCTCTGGTATCAGTCTGTTTCAATGGAACATTACCCTGTTCGTGGATGACCACCTTTAGTTGGCAACACCGTCCGACAGCGAAAAGTCGTGGTCGACAACTCTCGTGTTGAAAGCTACTGTGTTCCAAAACAGATTTTTCTTTTTTCTACGTAGGCATCAACTGAGAAACTTCCTGTGAGCTCTTCTGTTTCTCACTTCCGTCGAACTTTTTGTGACATTGATTATAGGTAATTGCGACAGACTAATGTCAAGTGTATAAACATACATAACAAGAGTGCCCCAATGGAAAAAAACCCACGCACTTACCTTATGAGCAAAACTTTTCTCAGATCGGGGAAACGTCATGTAGTTAACGATCGTTTTGTAAGCAATCACGTTTGTTTTCTGAATGAAGAAGTTGTCCGCATGTTTGCACGTCATCACTGGCACATGAAGTAACCAGGCTCCTTACAAGCTGAAAAAATATATACGCTCACAAAGTTAGATCCTCACCAACAATCTGTCTTTGTCAATGTTAACCTGTTCAACTCGCACAGTAGATCGCCGAAAACTCAGCGCTTGAGTCTCAGTCAAAAGAAATTTCCATTAAGATACGCTTCAAATAATAATTGAATCCGATACGATGTCACAGTGGATTTCAAGCTATAAGTGAGCAGCTTGTTCTAGTTAGACCAGTGAAGACAACAATGATGATCATAGTCAGCACATGGATTAACTGGAAATTTAGGGCCTGAAAATAAGACAAGGGCTAATACAGGCAGTTTTAATTACTATAATGTAGCTTTCTCGGTATGACAGTTTACTTACATTGATGATCAGCACTGAATCGAAGTAATGCAGTAAAGTTACTTACCTGTTACACTCAGATATATAAACCTGTCTCCTGTGATAAACTTGGGTAGAAGTGACTAATCACAATGCATATGCAACTAAAAGTTGCCGTGCATTCAGAAGGACATGGCGATGATAAGTAAACATGCATGCGCAACGGGTGGCGGAGCTATTTGTTTACTGCCTACTGTGGTAAACAGCGACAGGAAAGCGAACTGGTTCTCCCTGCCGTAAAATGTACTTCCTTGCATGGTTACACATAATAATGACCAATCTTCCCAGAAAACAGTCCCAGGCTCGTAGTTTCTGGTGTTCATCAACGGTCTTCTTAACGTCATTGAATCACCATACCTGATGTACGTGGTGCCTGAAATCCGATGCAACATAAGACTGCTACATGGTTGGGACGTTTTGTGGATCAATTCTGCACACCTAATCATGTAAGATTTACATGCATCCTACCAGGGAACTACCAAAAAGGCGCACAGATGCACATTTAGGAGGAAAGTGGGATGGACGTCCCTTACAATAGTAGAATGATACTGAGATAAGTAGGAATCAAGCATCATTTGAGTATTGTTGCAACATTATTCAAGGCGAAGTGGCGATGGATCGGGCTCAGTGGCGTTAATACCATAGTTGTTTGGCCGAGTTGTCTATGAAGCAAATGGACCTAAGCAGTCTTTCTGACATCTTACTTCAACTGCTGGCCCGATTGTCTGTTTGCCAGGTGTAGGCACCTTGATTTTGAATGTTTGAACGTAGACGTAGCTATTTCAGTAGTCATATTCCCTACTCTGCTATTCTGTGGTTTTTCTTCCAGGCCACGGATTGCATTCTTCCTAATGGTTGTACAGCAATTAGGCGTCGGTGAGAACCACTGACGTATTGCTGCCCATGACGTCGATGACGGATTTTAGCATGCGGTGCACTGGAAGAAAAAATACATCCTAACGGACTGGTTCTTAGGACTCGCCATTCTGTTGTTCGCACACATCAGACCACCTTGGGAGCCATGTTAAACATGGAACTACATGGATGGCTGGTTGATGTGAGGAGTGAAAGGGAGAGCCGGTGGAACACTTGTGTGAGTTTGCATCCAAAGCTAACAGTTTAGCTTCATAGAGTTTAGTCTGGAGGCTCCGAACGTCGTTGCGCTCTGAAAATAACCACTTGGTTTATTTGAAGAAAAGGTGGCCAGGTCACAGTTCCATTCTCGAATGTGAAACTGGTGTACAGTAGCCTAAAGCAATAAAGATTCTTGGGTAGCGCTAAGACAGCACTAGCCTTCTAGTATTCGCCGCAACGTTTGGTGGGCTTGAAGGGATATGAAGGTACAATGTGTCTCGAACCTTCTCCGCCAGCACTGTTTGGACAGGTATGCCCTTAAAATCGTAGATGGCATTTGTCCAGCAACGGATGTGCATAAACTTGCACTTTTTAGCATTAAAGACAAGCTTATTTACATGGGACGAATCATACGGATTGTTCGGACAGTCTGTATGGGAACGCTGTTTTGGCTCGTTTGGCAGCTAGAAAGCGGGGTGTTCACACACTCAGTAGTACCGACTGATGAGGCAAAGTTTCACCACCAGAAGATATTACCTTGCACTCCGTAGCATTGAATTTCATCAAGCGTAACAGTGTGATTCACGTGGCCGGAAGCTTTTCCGAAATCAAGCCATACAACATTCACCACGACACTTTGGTCAGCACCTGCCGTCCGCTCGTCAGTGATTGGCAGAAGATTCGTGATGCACGGTCATCCCATGCTGCACTTTGTAGAATTCACTAGAAAGAAGATAGCTATGAAACGGGTTGCACAAGAATGCACCTAGTGCTTTAGCGGCACTCGAGACAAAGGATACTGCACGATACTCATTAGGATTTCGTCCGCCTTCAATAAAAACAGGACTGATGCTCGCTAACTTCCACTGAGTATTGTACTTGTGGAAAGAGATTGGGTGATAAATTGACCCGTTACAATGACCTTAGGGAGATTCAGCGAGTTCAATGGGTGATGGAAGGAAGTGAACGGGGACAAATCTTAATGGTTCTGTTTCTCCAGATAAAGAATCTTTGCGTCAGAGAGATGGTTACACGTCACAACTTCTCTTGATTGTACCAGTGGGATGAAATGGAGAACAAATGCACGCCTACTTCAACTATACACATAAGTCCATGATTGGATATGCGTAATAACCAGGTATCAGCCATCTGACATACAAACATACGCACACAGCTATGAGAAGTAAAGCACACTAGGACTCGGTTCGAGAACAGTAACGGTGCCCCAGGCAAATCTTGAACGCAGCTAGTCGTAGCATTCACGGCATGTTTAGAGAGGGTTCCAGCGTTTGCGGACGCATACCGAGAAGCCGTGTCTTAGCTCAGGTCTGCTGTATTCAGTTATTTAATAATTGGTACGCGAGTGTGGGTCGCTATGATTCTTTTTCTGGTATCACGCAAAAGTCAACATCTCTGAAGTGCAATCATCGGGAGACCGGTGTAGCAGAGCCTTCCCTAGATACAGTGTCAATGCAAAAGCAACAGACATGAGAAGGAGTAAGACCTTATCGTTCATCTACGATTCAACCAAACAGATAAACGTCTGGCAAGGCCTTAAACTGCATCCCGGAGCAAGAATTAACGATAATTGGCGAAAAGCTGTCCCAGTGGGCGACCCCACTGAGAGAAAAAATTTCATCTGACAAGTACCTAAGGTCTTGGGACCTTAAAAAGACCACTTTAAGGAACTCCAAAATGTACACTGTAAATGTCACGTGACCTCTTAGCATAGTTGGACCTGCGGGTGTAGAGTTTCTGTTGAGTCTACAAATACCTCAGTATTTCAGAAGATGAAGAACAAGGATTCTCAACCGAGACTCGTACGAACCACTCCGAGCACCTGTAGGTGCTCGTAGCATACCACGATGTTTTTTAGGGAGTATACCCTAAGTGAGCTAGTAACCACAAGAGGGGGTAAAGATCTGAATGGACGGTTCAGAAGCTTCAAAACCAAGAACACCAAAATTAGGTATACCTAATTATATATAACCTCGCTGTCTACGCCAGTCAACGGAGAAGGGTTTATAAGACCGTTCGAAGGTCAGTTCATTAGAATGAATTCGGGAAATTAATCGTTTGGTGAACTCCCAGCTAGTAAGTTCATGATAATCACGAGTGAAGCTCAAGATCCATGGAAGACAACACCACGAGCCTCGCACGAATCAGCTGTTCGCATGCATTAAAACAAAATTGTATAACATTGGGTCATGCCTTCCGATGCGTTAAAAATAACCTTTCAAGAAGCGGACATTACTCACTAGAATGTACGTTCGCTCCGAATTTTAACCGCTGCTTTCAATATTTTCATGCCCTCTAGTGGATACTCATTTTCAAACGCGCGATTTAAATGTGCCCGATCAATTATTGGATAGGAATCTTCAAGTATTTCAAGGATTCGGTGTTTTTGATGAATTTTGAAAGCAATGGTTTCAAGTGGTCCATGGCTCAGGAGATTGAATTACCCGGCTGGGAAAGTGTATGACACCAAGAGCAAGTGCTGCACCAGAGTTGCCGAAAGGAAAGTAGGTCCAAACGAACCCTGAGCTATGATAGACTATTCCAGTACAATGATACAAACACAAATAGTCAGCTCAGAACGTAGTCAATTGTCAGCTCACTGTGGGCAATTCCAACCGGGGAGAAGCAGAACCACTAGGGAGGAAGTGCGCATGCACCAGCAGTGTATTGCAAAGTCAAGGCCATTCAAACACGTGGTGTTAATTGAGTGCAGAGACAACAGATATAGACCGTATACAAAAATAGAGCAAAATATGGGGATGTATATAATACTTTACATAACTCTCCCTAGAGAGCTAAGAGGATGGGAACGCTCGATATAATGAGGAAATGTTAAACACATTACCGTTTGCCGTCTGGCCGTTCGGTCTGAGATAGTTCGAGAAGATCACAAAGGGTTTCCAAATTAACCTGAGGAGGTACAGGTTGTTGTTACTCGCGGTCTGGGTTGACCGCTACACATTAGCACGAATGACCTCAGAAGCAGTAGGAGGATTTGGATGAGGCTCGGTATGAGCGACCTTGAGCATATCCGTGCTCACCGTATCATTACGATCACAAGAAGTGGCTCCGGAAATGGTTCTTTAGAAGGTTCTTCAACGGTGTCAAGACCAAATAAAACACTATCACAAAAGCCCAGTTTGGAGTGCTTCTTTCACCTTTCGTGTTTAACCCGGTTGTCTGAGACCAGATTTTCGCCATGGATGACTTTGACTTGTGCACAAAGGATGTAGCGTCAAAATTACCTTGTTAGTCATTCGAGTTTCAGGATTGTTCACTGAGGAGTTTTTATGTCGTACGGCAAACTAATTCTGCGGTCGTGTGGCCAATGTCTTGTTTAACAGTTTATCGGGTTCCCAACACGAGAAGTTGTGTTCGATCGGTCCGACGTTGGGGGTCAGGTTGGGTCTCCAACGTGGCCTTCAGGTGACGATGTAAACGTCCGGCCAGGCCATTTGCCGCCGGATGGGATGCAGTGGTTTTCGTGCGGTCGACTGTAAGTGGCTGGTTAAGGTCTTCGAAAAGTGCCGAATGAAACTACCTTCTTCTCTCATTGATTTCGGCCATTGGAACGATATAGTTTGGGATCCACTCAACCATGAACGCCTGCACACCTGTCTCGATGTCCGTGTTGGTGATAGGTATTGCCACTGACTATCTGGTGAAACGGTCAGCACAAGCTGAGATTTTATGGTGACCCTTTGAATACAGCCAAGGCCCGATTATGTCAACATGGACATGGCTGAAACGTCGTTGGGTAAGCGGATGTGCTAAGGGTCGTGGTGGTATGCCACTGGGCTTTCTATGTCGACAATCAAGGCACGTTCTCGCCCGTTCATGTACCTTCCCATACACGTTCTTACATACCAATCGGCCTGAAATCAGCTAGTCGGTGGCACGAATGCTGGATGATACCTGTTATGGAGACTGTTAAAAACGGAGTTCACTGGCAGAAATAGACGAGGGCAGACTGTCGTTGTATTACGTATGATTGAACCTCCGCAATTGGCGAGAGGCACCCCCAAAATTTGAGCAAACAAGAGGTGCCACACTGCTTTCACTTCTAATCGTCGTTATGTTCTAGTGCTGGTTCCTTCAAGTTGACTGCGTCAGTTCTGTGTAAGCCACCCAAGGTCAAAGCATATCTGTTGTAAACTGAGAGATGTCTAATTGTTGAAGCCACTTTGGAGAATAGAGGCCGAATCTGTTGCCGAAAGAACAAATAAGTGGTTTGTGAACTGTTGGAAGAGATGATCGCCTGCCATATAACACATGACGCAAGTTTTAATAGCGATAAAGTTAGCCAGAAACTCGCGAGTGAAGGTGTAGCGACCTATGGATAACTCACTGTCTGCCTGCCTTCCGAGGTGTGAAATTCTTCCGAAAAATTCCAGTTCGCATTTCACATAGGACCGTGGGGATCTCGCTCTGCTGTTCGCTAGCTGCGTGCAATCACATTTGTTTGCTTCCATGTTTGTCAGTCTATGCATGTCATAGGCACCATAAACAATTCTGGCTTGGTCGCGCACTCGACGGTCGGATTCCCAAACGCTATGGCCACTTACACGCTCCTGTTTCGTTTAGCGCCGGTTGGGACACGGTGAGCACCGCACAGCTCGGTCCTCCTTAGCTATTCGTATTCCTACTTCGCATCTGAAATTCTTTGCGTATACTTGGGAACCGTTAATTTTGTGCGCGTGCACACTAAGAAGGCACCGTAGTGCGTTTCTGCTAGTTGAGGCCTGTGGGAGAAAAAAGATCAATAGTGGATATGACAGTTCACGAACTGCTGCAGA
Source organism: Paragonimus westermani (assembly GCA_008508345.1). Classification (NCBI taxonomy): domain Eukaryota; kingdom Metazoa; phylum Platyhelminthes; class Trematoda; order Plagiorchiida; family Troglotrematidae; genus Paragonimus; species Paragonimus westermani. The sequence continues at coordinate 171,535 of QNGE01000651.1, forward strand.
ACCGCACCCACAGCTGACATGGTTGCATCAGCCTGCTAAGTGAGAGCCGAACCTCCGTCTATATACACGTGTGCAAGGTCGTTAGCTGTGACAACGCACAGCTGTCCCCGGAAAATGCAGCGTTAGCTGAAGGCTGTAAAACAAAACGACTGGAGATGTCTTTCAATGAATATGTTAGTGGTTTCAACAACTCCGAACAGTGAGGGATAAAACTCCAGAAGTAATCAACAATACTTAGTAATCTATGCGGGTTTCTTAGGATTGCCGTGGGATATAATCTTTGAGAGCAGCGATTTTTTACGGCGCAGATCCACAACAGTCGCGTTTGATTCGGCGTCTCGAAACAATATAGAGTCCGCGCCGAAAACACGTTTCATTTTGTCTGAGATTACGCAACGCCGATCGAAACATCCAAAAACTGTGTGAAGGTGTGATGTGTTGAGGCGCATAATTGCTTGCTTAAAGAATGTCGTCGATATAGACAAACACAAAGTGCAGACCACGAATGACCTGGTCCACGAACCTCTGGAATGTCTGAGCTGCACTTCTCAGACCACTGACGTGCATACAAATTCATGCAGTCTAAATAGTGTGGTAACTATTGTCTTCGCCACGTCTTCTGGGGCCACGGGTTCTGGTATTATGGCTGAGCGAAATCAGTCCTTGGAAAAATTGTCATTACTGTGCAGACCAGCGGAAAAATCGGGAGTGTGGGGTGTGAACTCCCATTTCACATTTCATTTTCTTTTACTCACAAGTTTACGGTAGTATGCCGTTCTCCCCGTCTGTTTGCAATATCCGCTCTTATTCCTGACTGTTTGATACGGCGAAACTTATTTCACTTCCATAAACTCTATGTCACACGTAAATAATTGAACTGTAATCGACTTTCCTATTACTATTTCGTTTCCTACCATAGTCTACCACATTTGTTTATATGAATAACTGTAACCCACCGCATGTTTTAACGCTGGAATTAATCGGACACTCTGCAACAATATGGACACTTTTGAGCCTGCTGTTTAAACTCTCCGCTGGTGTTCTCTCCCGTGTTATCCACTTCGGGTCGTCTGTCTACGCTTTATTCAACGTGTCCTACACGACATGAACGTCCCTAGAACTGGATATTTGCCCCCCTGGACCAACTTGTGTGAACGATTGTAAGACATTTTGTACGTTGGGACTTTTGATTTTCTCATACTGCCATTGGCGTTGTGCGGATCGCTACGTCGTCTCTGTATCACCAATTCACTGGTTGTGACTGTTCGTTACGTCTTTTCTCCGGCTTAGGATTGCGTCGAAACTGTCTACTATCGATGTCCTGTGTAAACGTTTGTCGTCTCGTTACAACTTTGTCACGTTTCTGCTTCACTGTTGTATACGCTTGTAACCCTGGTCGTAAATTGCTGTATATTCAAATTGTTTATTACTGAATTTGTAGGACAACCTTCGATATCGGTATATATATACGTATAATCTTCCGCCCTCTGCCCATTTTAAGATATATATGCACATATATCCAGCCCAGACCGTGTGTAGGACTAGACTGTTAGGACTCATATTTCGATTCTTCCGCTAATTTTACATGGGGAATTGAGCGCATGTTAGGGATGATGGCGTTGTTTAACTTATTATCATCACGTGAGAACTAGTCCTTGAGCTAAGTTTTAGGTATTACTTTCAGCCTACTACTTCAGAGCTCAATAATGCTGTCGTAGATTCTCGGCTTCATTCTTTGCGAATTTTGAGTTCTCTGGTGGTAACCGACGGCGGCGTGTGACGGTAGATGGTCCTTTGGTGATAATGATAAGACCTAAGAGCTTTCGAAGTCGGGTTAGGAATCTGTTGTCCGGCTAGGCCGCACATAATCCCACTGAATTAGTTGGTGTTGCTTTTCCGCGCACGCAAAAACCTGTTGTGGTGCACGACATTTTCCGACCATTTACATCCACCACGAATCCAAAGGAGCTCAGAAGATCGACACTAATGATTACGAGCTGTACGTCTACAACGGCGAAGGTCCAATGGAACTGTCGATGGAAACCAAGGCCGAGGGTGAGCAGTTTCCCTCCGCAAGTCTCTGTGACAGTGTGGTTAGTGACCTTTAGAGTATATGACGCCGGTTTGACGTCACGTTTGTCACAAAATAATGGAATGGAACCAACTTTCTCGCCCATATCACCATGGAAAGTCAAGAACGTTGAACTGTCGAATACATAAGACAAGTGACATTGTACGGCTGGTGGCAGCCATTACCCTTACTGACTAGCTTGGTCGTTTTCTGTTCGGATCTCGCCAATCAGAATAGAACAATGCCGAGTTCGACGACCGGCATGCGTTTCAAACCGATGATGATAAAATAAAACACTCTTATCACGTTGTCTTCTGTGCGGCCTACTTGATGGGCGAGGACGGTGGTCGCTTGCTTGCTGGCAGTTTGGTTGGATTGGCTAACTACAAAGACAATTGTGGGAACTCTTCATTCAGGACTTCGGTACCCTACTGGGGGATATCGCTTCTGCAAGCCGCCTAAATTTGAGCTGCTGGCTAGGGAGCCTATTTGTGATGCACCTGGTCAGTCAACTCTGCTAGTTTGGTCAGCAGTGTGTACTTCGACAAAACAGCTAACGAGTAACTGGTTTCAAATGGGAGGTTCTGTAGTCAAGACGCGCGCACCACCGGTCCATTCACAGTCTGCATGTTTGACAATTGGGTAGGGTGAAGAGGCAACCTCGAGAGTGTGTGACCCCTCGTTTCAACGCAGGCAAGGAGCATGCGGGGTTCGTCCTCGTCAGAAACTAACACCCTGTTAACAACGGCCGATTTAACGACAATCCAATGGTTCTCACTTGGACTCTGATGAAGTGTATCTGCGAATTCCGCAGCCATGGCCTCTGGTAAACTTGAGATGGTGTAATTATACATGGTGCGCTGCAGGTGGATTCGCCTAAAGTCTGAAATCACATCGATCTATACAAACCACAACCTAGAATCTCGGTTGCCGAACGTAAGGAGAATATTCATGACAGCGTTCTCTGAGGCAGTTATAATAATAATATATTTCTCGACGCATATGTGAGAAGCACGCTTGGTTATGCGCGATCACTGTAGATATTTACAAACCATACAAAAACGAATAATTAAACAGTAGCACAAAGGTGAAATCTGTTGCAAGAAGGACGTAGTCAAAGAGAAAATGACTGTAGTTCATGGAACTTTGACGCACACAACAGAGAAGAAGATAGTTAGCTCATTTCACAGATTTAGTATGAAAAAATGGGATGTTACGCTAATTCACTGTTAACAAGGTTGTGGGATGAGCGATTTTTCAAATATTTCAAGGTCACTCCAGGAGAATGTCCAAACGCACCTTTGGAATTTTTTGCTAATAGGGAGTAAAATTGGCGTCCGGAAATTGTCCAGATAGATCGGCTTTGACGAGGCATGGCGGAAAATCCCAAATCAAGCAAACGAATGGGCAGATTCCAACGCAGGATTCCGTCGATTCCCCGAGAAACGTCGAACAGTTAAACATCTCGCGAACCGTCTATCTAAGACGCAGTTCCGTGCGCCCATTCGTCGTAGAAAAGTTTTCTCGCTGGGTGGATAATATGGGGATTGGAAAGGAGAATGTATAGGGTTATAGGCTTTTGTACATACACTCGGTCGTTCCCTGAGTGATCTCTGAGTGTTTCTCTGCGGAACACCCATCGAACTTCATTGGGTATAATTTCAGTGTATCAGTTTGTGAACAAAAAGTTAGTAAAAGCAATGCACAATATTTTTGCTACCCAAAAACATGTCGGCTGGCCTTTATCACCATGTTAATCTTGTGTTATATCCAGGCGGTGTTCGAAAACGGCTAGCTTTTGTTATGCGCTGGCAGACCTCTCGTTTTTACCATCTAATTGATCAAATTAACTTACTGTTCTCTGCGTTTTGTCATATTTGATTGTTTTGATACGCTTCAAACACAGTTTACCAATGAAAGTGGAAAATATAATGGTGATGCCCGCTAAGCCAGCCAATCTCCAGAAATTGCCAGTCGCCAGGCTATCATCTTTGTGCATAAGAGACATGATGACGGTAAGGAGTGGTGTAAAATCTTCAGATTGACCAGCTAACAACTGTTCCACTCCTGCTGTTGCAGGGGAGACCAGAGCGGATGCTAAAACGGCAACCTCAACAGAGAATCTTAGCACATCACATGAAGGGAACAACACCAATTCATTTTCACTTCCAATCGCCGTTGTAGTCGGATATCATGCTAAAGAATAGCAGAATTGGAGGCTTGAATATTGAAACTACACAGCAAAAGCTATAAGCTTACCGAAATTTTGCACAAGTTAGATACGATATTGAGCATCGTAAGTGCCTCAAGTAACATTCACGATCAGACCACTCCTAGTCACAAGGACCTCGTAGCTGCTGGGACGTTTATTGATGCAGTAGCTGAGGAACTGCACAAACGGTCACGCTGTGCAAGCAAAGTGATTGTGTTTAACGTACCTGATAGAATACATTTGTCCGTGGTAAGGGTTTCACTCAAATACAATAAGGTTAAAGAACAGGAGGGCTACTTCTTAAGACTTTGCAGGGAAGTTCAGCAAAAAGTCTGTCCATTGTTGCTACAGTTCACAACAAAGCTTGTAGCGAACGAATTCGTCAGAGGACAAGTGCAAATCAGGCATGGCACAAATTTTAGGTTTATAAAAGTGTTTGATGACAAGGCGCAATTAAAGGGAGATATTACGAACCAATATTTCCGGGGAAAAGAACTTCTGTAACACAGTCAGCAATCTCATCGATTTAGTTGTCAGTCCCGACTGCTTCAGGAGTTTTCTGAATCCGCAAGTTGGAACTGGAAACAACGCTACGTCACCCGTCCAGAGAGACATTGAAAATCAAACCACATCCAGCCCTGTTGGCTCTGGATACATTCAAATTTCTGTAGCGAACCTCACGGTTATTGCTGAACATACATTCGCTAGTCCCCAGAGTCTCCCTCCATCAACCGAGTCCTTGAATAGAAAAAGTCCTAGACCTAAGGCATCCACAGTTACCCAGAGCACTGCGGGAAACGGCTTAAATCCTCTCTATAATGACGCGGTATCACGAGCTGGGTCATCCACCTCTTACCAGGGGAATTCCTCTCCGTTATCTAAAGCCGATGTAAATAGCATCGGTAAATCTAAAACACATGAACATGGCTCCAAATCAACCATAAGACCCGTACGGTGCTTACTAGGAGATAATATTTCGGATTTGCAATAAAGGGGTAAACAAAAATTACTTCGCAAGCGCCAAGAATATGGTTCCAAGAACCAAATTCTAGGAAACAACGATTCGCAGGCAAAACTGCACAGTTTGCCCCTCACTGCTTTCAAGTCAATCTACAACTATACCGAGGGTCACAGTTTCCATCCATTACCCAATGGCTTCGTAGTATCTCATCCTCTCACCCAAAATATGGGTGCCACTAGGAAGCAAGTTCCTAATATATATACCCAAGAAGTACTTGGCCACCTCACCATGTTACCAACTCGAATGTCAGCCAGACCAGTCCTTTTTCAGTGCACCCATCGACATTTCATCCACCGACAACTGACCCTCCTCCCAAAGTCCCGCTTATTCATCCCACCATGATGACACCCTCCCAGCACTTTCTATCTTGAAGTCAAATCTCTGCGACATCCACTCGAATATCAGCGGAAATTTGATACATTCCTCAGATCAGGTCTTTCCATATGATATTGCGCAACCCACTGCCCCTTCTGTCATGAATATCTTTGACAGTTTAAATGCCATAGGATTATTGCGATACACTTTTTATTCCCTTACCGATAACGTTGTCAAAAATCTTGGTATAGTTTCATAACCACAGCGTTCACCGTCTACCTGCAACACAACTCCCCATGTGGTCTGAAAAGTGAGGGCTTCACTTTGCCAACCGTGCTATCTCGGAAAACGGTTCGCGCAAACATCTTCATTGTGAATTACTGCTATATTTGGAATGAACTTCCGTACGAAGTCAGAGCTAGTAACAACACAGCGTTCTACGAAAGGCTTTACCCTGTCAACCACAATGTCTCTCTTCAAACTCTGTGTATCCCCTAATAACCTTTTAGAATGTGGTCCGGGAAGCGCTTAGCCGTCAGCAGCATGTAACTTACACTCCCGCCCCTGCAATCCCGCTCCCCTCGTTGTATCATGTATCCACACGACCATTTGTCACCCAGCCTACACTATGCTTACTAAGCCGTTTACAACGCAGCATTATTTCTTTTATATGCATCTATTCATGTATGTCTATTGCCCAGTTTGCTAGGAAATGTGAAATGAGCGGTTGTTAACAGACACAGCAAAATGATGAAATATGGGTTCTACTTAAAAACGCACACACCTCATAAGGCCTTCCAAATCGTCGACTGGATGTTCCGATTGCCTAGATAAGTTCCGAGTATATAGCGAAACGTCACAACAACCGGTTGACTGGGTTGTATACTTCATTAACCAGGGCAAAAATAATGATATCGCATGAAGTCTGTCCAAAAATTTCGCATGCACATTATTCACCACATTCAGTGTGATCATTTCACATTCACTTATTTGAAGTGTGAGGTTGCTTTGTTGTCTTGGTCCCATAATTACCTATTTTGCGGAGAAGTTTTTGCCATAGGCGGACGCGTGAAACTTTGTATCTGCTGGGCGATTCGCGAGATTTTCAACCTTACTGACGGTGTACAGCAATCGACGTGGTCCTGCGCTGCAGTCTGCTCAATCGTTCGCCGAATTTTGGAAGTCTCCGTCTTGCCTTGTTAAAGTCGACGTATTATAACATTTTCCCGACGCTATTTATATCACGTCATGACATGCATTTACACGTTCTCCCCAGGGCGAACTTGATTCATTTAAAAAATCGACCCGCACGCCTTTGTAAAAGGTAAATTAGTGTGACATCACATTTTTTGGGCCGACTCCGTGAGCCGATCAAAATATCTATTTCATCGCTGCATGCTTCAACGTTCCATGAGTCACAATCATCCTCTTTCCGATCACACCCTCTTCGGCAACAGGTTTATTGTTCGTGTTACTGTTTAATTATTCGCTTTTTTTGTCGCTTGTAATTATCTGCGATGATCGCGCATAACCCAGCGTGCTTCTCACATATGCGTTGGAAAATATACATTATCATTTGTCGGCACGAATTCGGAGGCCATAACCAGTGTGAGTCTGACCCAGCTTCTGATCCGTTTTGACCCATTATCACGTTGTCGTCTAGGTGGGCGGAACCACGAAAAATAACCATAATAATGCTACAGATCTCAACGCATCTACCGGAGGCACGCCAAGGTGTGAGCTTCCAGTATATACAGTGTATAGCGATAAACATGAATGCAAACCACGAACGCATGTCATAATCAATAATTGTACGATACGCCAATTATTGGATTAAAGCAACCAAGCAGACATGATAAGGGAAAATTTCACTTTATGGGAAGACGTTTGTGATACATGTTTTTAACACAATAGCTCTAATTTCGATAAGAAATTTTGAGTGGTTACCTCAATTTACAATTTACAAGGTGTTCACTGACATCACAACCAGAGTCATGCTAGAACGAGGTGATTTGAAGGTAACGAATGCGAACAATCGAAGAATTTTGCCATTGCTTGATATAAATGGCTCCTGGGAAACATGTTAAAGAGTTTGTCGGGACGAGGATGGACAAGAAACCACATGCTTTGCTGAGAGATGGGCAGATATTCCGACAGGACTCGCTTGTTTGCCTACGATCGACAGAATTTGGCATATATCGCGATTTGTCCGGTCATTACCGGATTTCAATTGTCCGTACGTTATGAAATGATTTCTTGCGTTAAACATATCTGTGGAATCAAGAATGGAACACAACCTAACGTTATCGGCGGGGTAACGTAGTGTTCACATGAACTATGACGAATAATATAATATGTGCTATTCCGGGAAAACATTTAATGTGAAATTAACAATTTCGTGTTAGCTAACAGAATATATATACAGAATATATAGCAACAGTTATCATACAACGCGGGAATTGAACAATTACCAGCTTTATGTAATATTTGATTAGTGCCGAATTTTGATTTCGTTTTGCTCTGCATGGCTGAACGACGCAAACGTTACAAGGTAGATCAATGGGAGAGGAAGAAGCAGGAATGGTATCAAATGACTTTTGTGTAATTGTGTAAAACAAACAAACCAAGTATTGCCTTGTTTTTCCAAGCAATCTTGATTTGCACAGTTTTTGCGTAGTGGAAAATAACCACACACAGCTGGTTAAGAAGTAACAACGGGCTGGTGCGAATGGATTACTACCAGCGGCCTTGTTTAAAATAACACCCATATGTCCTGACTGTACACATGTTCCCTTGGTCACACTCAAGTTTTGAACATAATTCCGTGCAGGGTCTAGCCCGTCAGAGTCGCTGACAAGCATAAAAATCTAGATAAATTCGTCCGGTGGTGAAGCTGGTAGCTCTAGTCAGTTTGAGGAGTAAGTGACGCAACATCACGTGACACCCAGGTTTGCCCCTCAGATGTTATTTGGTCCGTTTTCAAAGATATCGTCCTCAGAAAAGCGGAGTTTGAAAATAGACATGGCGTCCGTTGTCCTCAGGAAAGCTTCCACGTTACGTTTAAGTTTATGTGTATTCTTAAAGGATACAATTGCACATGGAGGTTTGTTCTAAATTTAGGAATATTCCACTAAGAAAAAATGTGACTCTAGATTTTTCGGGGTTTGTGAGTCACCGAAGTAAATTCATTGTTCCAGAGATTGTGGTACAAGGTACGTTGCAAGAGATTTGCGATTTTGAAGTCGAAGTTATCGTGGCAAACCAGATTGTACGTGACTGAAATGTACAGCTTGAGTCGTCGTAGACAAAGTGTATCTAGTGCAAACGTCTGGCGGCAGTTTCTGCAGCTCAGAGAAGATGGATAACCCATTAAAATCTTCGTGAGCGCCCATTGGAGACTTTCCAGACTCAGCTCATCATACGTGCGCAGATGGCTACATGTAGATCTGTGAATTGAGGTCGCATAAACACCCATGAGAATCCTATTCGTCGCTTGTTGGAAAATGGACAACACTGTCTTTACACTCAGTGGCGGCCGTTTAAACTGGCGGAGCTCTCAGTGGGTGTTAATTGTTGAACATTTTTTGGACTCTTCAACGACTGACAACTATTAATAGGTTTTGGTCAGGTCGGGCTGAGCGAAACATTTTCTGCCATTTAGTTCCGGGGGAAGATCCTTGGGTATCGCCGAGGATTACTAGTGAGTCCCAAGCGGGACAAGTAGATGTATACAGTAATCTACACATCATTGAACCGTTCCATTTTCCCTCGTGAGCAAGACGATGGTTGCAGCCCATGCTAATTAATTCATCGGTCTAATCACTCCAGCTTTCTGAAGAATTTCCAGTTCCTGCTCGATAGTTGTCATCGCAGCGCTGAATATTTCAGGCTTGGGTCGAAATATCGGCTTTGTTTCAGGACGGGTGGACAGAAATGCCTATATTTCGGCGCAGCAGCTGAGTTCTTTTGTGAACATACCAGAGTGTCTCCGTTGGAGAGCGGTTACGAGTTGAAAATGGACTCCTGCTAGCATCGTGGGCTTCTACTGCGGCTGAGTTCGGTTAGAAATTTGAAGTAATTGTGTACACTTATTCGCTATAATACAACCCAAGTAGATCGAGGCCAGGACTGCGGGTCGCGTAACAGATACTCTTTACGGACAATCAATTAGTGATTGCAGTGCGCTGGACTTCGCCAGCAAGCTGGGTCGTCAGAAAGTGATGTAGTTCTGCCATTCAGGAGCCAGGGACCGCTATTCTTCAGTGTAATATCGGTAGATGTATCTAGATGCAACCCAGCCCTTTGCCGTTGATGGAGACAGATAAATACTGTTGACTTTGGTGAAGCCTGTCGTACCATTTTGATATCGTCCAACATTGCTTGGTTTGTGCTGACAGGATAGTCTGCATTTCGTTGCCTTCAATAAATAAACTGCATTATTCAGACTCATCCTCACTGCAGCTGCTGCTACCTTCTCCCTTACTCTTTGTCATTTTGACCCCTAAAAACTTCTGAATGCCTAAATTGGAAGTTTTCCTCCCATAATTTTCATTGCGTAACTCATATTCCGTATCAGCTCTCAATGCGCGAATAGCCGTTTTTCCCCAACTCCACCAATGACCATTTATTTGGGCTAGCTGGACTGCGCTTAATCGCCCTCCAAAACATGTCGATGCTTACCGGTTGATGTTGTTCCACGTGCACATTCCTGGTTCAATTTCTGAGGGCATTCCATATTCAGGTATCACTGAGTCGTCGACAGACGATTTATATACCTACCTCCCACGCGTCACCTGCTCATTGTTTCTTGCTGCCAGAGCTAACTGTACTCTCGAGAATCGGGCCTTATGTGGCCCGCGGGAGTTCCGATTGAGCATGTCCCGGCACGTTTCAAAACGATAGTATTCCTTCTTTTATCCTCACTGGGGAGCAATTGCCATATCAATGTTTAAATAAACAATATCGGACCTCATACCACCCATCGCACTGCAAAAACATTGTGGGAGGTTTCGATCGGCAGTTACGTTCTGGCTGCCATGAAACCTGGACAAAGGCGTTTAGGGACCTCGTTTAGACGTTTGGGTAACTGCTACGCTAGTTCATGGCAGGCGCTGGTTTTCGACAATAATGCCTTGCTGGGTGATGTCGGAACATTGTTCTATCCTCGTCAAAATACGTTTCAATATCTGCCTCCCGTGCAGACTGCAGTTCACAGAAGAAAACCAGGCATTCAAAGTGAGTTTTGGTCATTGTGCTAAACTTAGTCCGTTTTCAATTCCAGTCCACTGTCCAGCGAATGTCATCCAGCCATCGTCTGTTAACTTGACGAGCTTCAGGCAGTGGTAGCGGATGCTGGTTAAGGATGGCTGGCCGTCAAGTATCTGGCACAGTGTTTAGGTTGACTTCGTCAAAGCTGAAGTGCTCTGGGTTCTTTGGCCAAACAAAGTTGATGCACCATTCGTGAACTGGGGTACTAAGATTATGGAGCAGCAACCTCACTTCCTGGGCCAAGTCAATGTCTGATAGTTCCACTTTGTAAACATCTTCATACTTTTTAAGCCATGACTGGAATGTGGCGCCAACTACTGAATCAAAATGAAACTCACTGATTAAGTTGACAAGTCGTTTATTTGCACGTTGGAAAAACTCGTTCGACCCCTCTGTACGTTGTTGGAATCTGGGCCTCCGCGTTAACGTTTCAATTCCTTCTAACTGCGTATGCGCGAATTGCTTCTGCTGTTGATGAAGGAAGATTTGCATGCATCCGGACGTGAGTGACATCAAATGTTCTTCCGTCGCCAAATATTGTAAACCCTTGAAAAAATACTCTGGTTCGTCTGCAGCGCATTAGTGCACTTGATAGAAGTCGGATTCCTTAAAAAGATGGATCAGAACGTGAGTGGTGACAGCAAATTTAGGCACAAATACCGGTTGTCAATGTCGATAGCGATCCCCGATGCCGCCAATTGTAACCAATTTTGTGATTTCCGCAGAGTGAATCCACTTTTTGCAAAAGTTGTATTGCCAAACAGACCAACGAGCTTGATTGTAATTGATGATAAGAATGATTGCGAATTTTTCAAAGTATCTGTGAAGAACACGCTCAGGAGAGCGGGATCAACGTACAGATTTTTAAGTATACAAACATTTGAACACCGAAATTGAAAATTGGACAGTGAGTCAGCTATGTGAATAGAGCAACAAAACAGACATTGTGTGAGAGAAAATTTCATGTTTAGGCAGAAATTTTTGAGCTACATAGTTCTGAGACGATAGCACTTGAGATCTGCGCGATTCGATAGAATAATTGATTTGTTACATCAATTGGGACTCCACAAGGTGATCACTGACCTAATGCTCGGGGTAGCGCCAAAAAAAGAGGTGAATAGAGGATGGAGGGGATGTGTTGGCGAAGAATTTGATCATTACTCCATGTAGATAGCCCCGGGAAAATGTGCAGAAGAATTTTCATGATGTGAGCGAGGTGGGGACGCATATACTTTCGCGGGAAACGCATTGACCTCTGGACCGGACATCATTCTTCGCTCAAATTTTAAGGAATTTTGAGGAGCTCGCTATATGCTCAACCACTGCTGAATTTCGAGTGTCGGGACGGGGTGGGATCTTTTCTCACGCGGGATATATCGCCGATACCAAGGATGGAGAGCGGAATCACGCTGTACACTGGGGAACGTAAAAGTGACTATGTGAGCCATGAGGAACAATGGAACATATGGTATTCTGGCATAACCTTCTGTGACGTTGATGACATTGTGTTTATTGATTAAACATATACCATAGACAAACAGCTGTTATCAAATAACATGAGAAGAGATTGATAGTAATCTTTCCCTGGTATACGATTACTGAGGTATTTAAATGTCAACTATCTCTGTACGGCCGGTATATCGAATCAGAACAATGATTGGCAATATTGAGAGGTTGCTTGGTGGTCTATCAGAGGAGAAAAAGGACGAGTTGCGACTCAAGGTTATTAAGCAGTCATGAGACGAACAGGTTGATTTTTTTCGAAACATTTTCAGTATGCTCAACCTTTGCCTGGTGGTTTACAACACAGACACACAAGCTATCAATAAGTATGGGGTAAGGGTGTATCAAAATGATTGAGTTGTTACTAACGGGCATGCATATTGACATTTATACGTGTTGAGTATAGACATGTTTTCCTGTTGAACTTCTTGGAGGAAATATTCTCCAAGTTTGAAACGTTGCAATTAGTAGTGGCAGAGTTGCTGTTTGCATTGTTCTGAACCAGGGGCTTTTAAACCAGGCACCCACATCCGTTCCCAAACGACAGCAGCAATCACTTAATGCGTGGCTGTGTAACTGCCTTCTACCATAAACGTTGCACCGCATACAACCCTAGCTTGATGACGATCAAAATGGCGGATATTTATTGGAATATTAGAGTATTTCAAGACAGCATTCTACGACCGTTGTTCTCCTCCTTTTGGTAAGTGCCGTGTGCGATATTATGGAACACGGTGGGCACTTTCTGTTTTCTGGCGGCATCAAAGTCGCCCACACATTTCGCCAGCCCAGTTACCCTGATTTCTGCCTATGAAATACACGACAGGACATAGGATATCTACAGTTGTGGTCGAAACATGGTTGATAACGTTCAGGACAAACAACTCGAACACTAGTGCTGGTTATTATGGTTGTCTAACACCCAGTTGTTCTATCCCACTAACTGGCCACAGAACTGGTACCGCCAACCCCTCTCTAGATCCAGGAATACAGTATTCCAACCCCACCAGTTTCTCCGAACAATTAGGCATCCAGTTAGGAAAAAAACAAAGATGCAGTAGGTTGCAACAAAAGGACATTCAGGTTACCGGCTGAGATGTTGGGGGTTTGAAGATTTCTGCTCGACCTCAGCTTGTGTAACGCACTTACGTTTGCTGCCGTCTACGTGACTCTGATAAACTTGTGTTAGAGAATCTCCAACGATCACTCAACAAAACCTTTCAGGAACGAGAGGCGGAAATATGTGGCAAAACTGGATTGCGGCGCCAAGTTGTATCGAAGTTCGTTAGCGTCAGTTTGAATACCTACTGACAACTGACAACACCCTAAATGTCATCAGTGAACGTGGAATCCCTCTCTTTCATTTTTTCTTGCCGGACCTAATATATGTCGTAGGGATGGTGTCGCACGGTGTGTGCTCACATCTCTGTCTGTTGCTTCTGTTGCTCAACTCCAAGTCCCACCGCGTCATGCGCATATGCGTTTCGATCGTCTCTAACGAAGCCCAGCGTTAGCACGCGATGTTGCTGGCCGTGGATGTGTGCCGGTTTTAGAAACGGTTTTCTGCCTGTGACGGCTTGATAGTGAACGTAGAGATGGTGGAAGTGAACACCCCTAAGACCGAACAGTTGAAATTTTTTATGGCACCAAATGAGAGTCAAGGCACTCGTTACGAGGCAAGTATCTTGGCACGTTTGCTGAAGAACGGTGGAGGATATCCTCGCAGTGTGGCAGTAGCAAATAGTTCAATAGTGTCAGATGCCTCGTACAGTATCTGAAGAAGCTGAATATATGATCGGTCCAATGGCTGACAAGAATAAAAAGTGAATTTTGCCCACTAATATTCACTGCAACGATTATGTGTGACCCAGATGAAGTGGAGGTGTTTTAAATGGCTCAGTTAGCGAACCTCATTTTCATCGCTTGCAGTAAAGCATCAGCAAAGAAAATCGGTTTTGGCAGACATGTGTGCAGTAAGGTGTTTGCCGAAATTTTGTGGTGTTGGGAGCAAACTACTCTTCAAGTTTTGTGAGACGGCACCTCAAGTGCAACGTCCGACTGAACCATCTATACCTATTCCACTACAAGTTACCTCTTGAGCATGTGGTATGAGTAGAAACCCGCTCGGTGTGCGATCAGAATGATCCATGATACTAACAGAAATTTTATAGCTCGGCCCCGAATTGGTTGTTATATCGACTGCCATGAAAGAACTAGTTCGCACCTGTCACATTCTATCCCGCCACATTGGAGTGTCATGTTTGAGCTATCCACGTGGGAGACAGCGTGATTTTGAGGGCAAGCAGCCGAATCTGAACAAACCTCTACCTGATCATATGGTGAGTGAGTCGTACCCGTGTCCACCAGTCAGGTGTCACAGAAGCGTTCTCCCACGGAATGTTGCGTCTTCGCCACCGTCCGTGGTTCTTAAGGTAAAACTGACGACCTTTGGTTCCGTGGTGTGTTTGGGCATGTACCAAGCAGAAGATCGGACCACTACTCCCAAAGCAGAACCTTCAAAAGATGCGAAGCGTTAATACAATGAGCCGGATAACCAGGTTACCAGACGACACGTGCTGTGAACTGAGCTAAACTAACGTGAACCGGATTGTAGTTCACTCTTCTTCCAAGCGTCCAATATTTTCTTTCCTCAATAAGGGTGCTCACTCATTGTTTACCATCTGGCTTTTTCACATCTTTATACTTAACGTTTAGCAGCAATACCCAACTCATTATTTCTCGCCTACTATCTTTTGCATTCAGTTATTTTATTTTCATCACGTGACTAGTAGGCGGAATTTTTGCTAATCATCAGGTTGTCTCACCGGTTGGCTTAAAAGGCCGGTCCGCTGGTGCAAAAATGGTTCACCGTGGTTCGTCTGGTTACACCCAACTCCTCTTTGAGGCCTGAAGACGTGCATCTGAAAGGAAAGCTAGGGAGATTATCATAACTTCTCGGTCTCATCCAAATCTGATTCACAGCACATCTAGCTGGGGTGATCACCGTTTATGCAAGCCTAAAAATATCACGAATAAAAGGATATTAGGCCTGGAATAGCAATCGGTGGCTGCACATTCATCACACCGATCGCTGTTACCTTGCTCGGGCCAAGTTCTTTCCCTGTCTCCTTTTGGGTTAGCAATGAATTGCTTTGGGGACATACTCCTCGGTCCCAACTCTTTCAAAACAATAATAGTAATGTATAAATCTCAACGCATATGTGAGAGGCACGCAGGTATGTGCGCGATCATTCTACATAAGTACAGGCAATATGAAACGACAAATAATTGAATGGCACTGCAAACGTGAAATCTGTTAGCAAAAAGAGTGTGATCAGAACGAACATCATTGTGGTTCACAGAACCCAGACGCACACAGCGGAAAAAGGGTAGTTCGCTTACTTCACAATTTTCCGTCCAAAGAGGGATGATACATCGATTTACCCTTTGTAGAGTTCTGTATGTGTTGATATTTTAAATTGCTCAAGGTTACTCCAGGGAATATGTTCAGGAGTATCTTCAGGGTGTCTAGCCATAAAGTAATGTAACCAGCTTTGGAAGTGTTAAAAATAGGTCAGCTTTCTATAAGGAGGATGGAAAATTCCAAATTCCATCCATCGATCGGGTAGACGCTAGCATAGGACTTCATCAGTTGCTGGAAACCGCCGGAAGGTGGAAAATCACACAAACTGTTTGGTCAAGAAGGGGTTTTGTGTATCCACCAGTCGCAGAGATTCTAGCACAACGGATGTTTATGGGATTAAGAAAGATAACGTAATCTCACGTGGCAAAAGAGAATTAATGGGGTGGTCACATTTGCCAGGATAAATAATGTGCATTCAATTATTTTTTGACAGACTTCACGCGATATTAATACGTTTGCCTTGATTAACAAAATATATATCTGTCAACTAGTTGGTATGTCATTTCCAGATAATTGAATGTTCGGCATCTACCTCTAGAATGACCATCACGTGGTATTCAAAACTCCGCGCGAAGTTTGAAGTCAACCTATCTTATAATCCGGGTGTTCAAACTGGAAGAGCACACAAAGTCGTTGGATGGTTGACGAGCGAGGTTGAGGGCCTGGGAAGAAATTGAAAAATGAATCAAGCTTTCAGTGCGTATGTGTAAGCTCCACGGGAGGGGTATTTTTTGCAGCTTTGTAGAGAGGGTTTTGTATGATAGCCATTAGCCCGTCAACGCCGGCTACCACTAATCATGGTCTGAATGCTTGTAAGTCTTATAATTCTGGTAATTACGAGAACGAATGGAATACGACAGATGGGCATACATGTGTGGAAGAAGCACATGTGGATCATACACCGGTTTACTTTTTACGTGTGTGCCATAAGTAAAGCTCATATAAGGTAATTCCGCTAGATGCAACAATAAGCGCCAATTTCACATTTCCCTGCAATCTGGGTAATGCGTGCACAACAACGCATACGAAAGAACGGTGTTTTCGAGGGAAGCGCGATGGCAAGGGTGGGCATGTATGTTATATGCGGCGAATGATTTTACATTCTCCCAGTGGTCACGTCATTCTATGCCTCGTTCGTGACCCCACCAATTTATCTACTGCGAGAAATCATTCCATAACGTCCGGACACTCAAAATCCCGTGCCCGTTGTGCAATCCGCAGGACTGGCGGAATTCCGTGAGTGTTGGGAAATTGACGAAGTCTCGTCCAGATGTCCGTCCAGTTCTTAGCAAATACTGTGCTTTTCAACCTCCCTCATCTCAATAAAATCTTTGAGGTTTCATCGAGGTCATTTACATCGAACGGTGGCGAAATTCTTCGTCTGTTTATATTTTTCCATTCCCAAATCACCCCATTCTGGCATAAAGTTGACAGTTAGGTCAGTGATCACCTTGTTGAATGTAAATTGACGTAACTGCTTAGCTCTTTTTGATAAATTTGGTAGCGTTCTGCTGAGATGCTTTTTCATGAACCGGAATTTTTCCTCTCTTATATTGTTCCATTCTGTCCACACAAGTAGTGTGCTTCACTACTATTACTTAGGCATATGGGATACATATATGTGTATTGGTCCACAACGTACACATTGACCGCGCTCGCCTGAACGGGTTTTACGCAGATGCGCTGAGAAATGTTGTACTTCATTAAAACACACGAAAACATTAATGTCCGTAAAGCTTTTGTCAGAAAACATTATATACACATATGTGCTGGTAGATTACTCCATATTCTTCCACTCAAAATGTGGGACTGCGTCCTTTATTTCTACTTCCGTAAACACCCTTCGTGCGAAGAAAACTGTAAAGAGTAGCCACAGGAGACCTCAGAGTGATTGAGCTGTTTGCGAAATTTTCGAATTTGAAACTTTTTCAAGCGGTAGATAAGGTTCTGAGCTATAGTCTACCCGACTGTTCGCCAGATATGAAAAGTTCCCGTCCTCCATCTCTTGAGCCAATTTACGTAAACGTTCTACCAACGATATTCATATCAAGTAATGGCGGAATCCCCTGAAGATGCATTTGAACACATTTTGACGGCGGAATCTTGGCGGTAGATATCGTACCGGTAGCTACGGTTAAGCAGTTGTCCATCGAGTAGGATAGCTGTGACTGGATTTCGCTCTGCTGAAGCATTCGTCAAAACGCCATAGTAATGATTGCGGCAACAAACTTCGAACCTCATCGACTTTACTTGAAAAATCTTAGCAGAGTTTTCATGAAGTTCTCAGGCATCAGCGGAAAAGTGCTGAAGCTGTTGTAGTGTAGGAAATGAACGATTTTTCACGTGCCAGGTGGCTTTATGTGAAGTAATGACTTAAAAGCTGAGCACAAAGTACAACTACAATTACTGAAGCATTGTTCTTCAATTAGTTACTTTGATCGTGCGCGCTCTGTGTCAACAGTGGTAACTTTAAGGCTAAGGAGACTTTGCAGGTGGTTTACCTACGTTCCGCGCAAACAGCTCTTAAATTCAAAAGAAATCTGGTGTCCTCCTCTATACCAAGGAGCGTCGTATTCATTTGGTTTTCAAGCAGGCGTCACCAAACTTTCCAACCAAGCAAAATGAATTCTAATGCCGATGGCCTCTTGCGAAGTGTTTTCCGACGTGATCTTGAACTATTTGAAGAACCGGCCTGTATGTAAACTTGTAAAAAATTAACTTCGTGCAACATCACATCATCAGGCTGAATCTGTGCGACAAATGAGCTAAACTCCTTCCTGGGGTGTGTGTGAGACTTTTTAATCCGTATCCTTTTCTTTCTCATCACGCCATTTAAGAACAGGCATCACGTTCATCACCTGTCATTATTTACTGTTTCGTATCCTCTGCAATTATCTACGATTTTCACTCACATTCCAAGCTGCTTCTCACGGTTGAATTGGGAAATAAACACTCCCTTGACCCCATTCGCAAAACCCTCAGCTCCCGTTCTTTGAAGGATTCTTTTGAATTGTGTGATATCTTGGATAATATCCCGGTGAGTTCCACACAAAAGATGTACTCCGTTGATGTTGAATCACTATTCACAAACGTTCCGTTACATGAAACAGTTGATTATCTATGTAATTTTATTTTGTCTCATTATATTTCTTTATCCATTCCTGTCAACTACCTCAAAGAATTGATTCTTATTTGTACGGAAAACATTCGATTTGAGTTTGACGGATGTGCTTATAAGCAAGTTGACGGAGTGGCAATGGGTAGCCCGTTGAGTCCAAAATTGGCTGATATTTCTCTTGCAGTGGTCAAAGATGGAATGTCATATTGTATTGATCGTTCTTTGCCTTATAAACGGTATGTCGACGATATCATAATATTAACCGATTTTGATCATTTTATGAACCTTTTACATCAGTTTAACTCTGCCCATTTAAATCTCCATGTCACCTATGAACAAGAGTTAGATAACTCTACCATTCCTAGACGTCCTTATTTCTAGGCGCTCAGACGGTACACTCAGTAGGTCTGTTTATCGAAAAGCCACATGGAGTGAGCATTACCTACAGTTCTCTTCATTTTTGCCGGTGGCTTACAAACGTAGTTTGGTACGAACTGTTTTTACCAAACAAGGAAACTGTGCACGACCGACAGCCTACAGTCTGAGGAGGAGCTCTTAAAGAATGTTATGTCTATGAATGGATACCCAGCCAAATTTATTGAAATTTATTGCAAAGAACGAGTGACTGCCTCCCAACCACAGTTAGTGCCGATAAAACAGGTTTTTACCAACCTTCCTTACACAGGTGACCACAACGTTACTGATGTAAGTCGAAAGTTGAAATCTTTCATTGATAGCACATATCCCGCGGCGGAATTGCGCTTGTTACTCTCCACCGGTAGAATGAGCCCCCACTGCCCCGATCGTTCTTCTTCGGAAAACTCTGCCTCTCACGCTATCTACCAGTTCACCTGCAGTTGCGGTGATTCATGCATCGGCAGAACGGACTGAAATTTACGACAGAGGATGGCGGAGCACATTCCCAAGTGGCTAGTGCAAACAATTTTCAGGGTGGGTCAGCGTGCCAAAACTCGAATAGAAGTCCGACGTCTTCCATCGCCAAACACCTAATCGCAACAGGTCATGTGGTTGACCCCGACACTTCTCTCACAGTTCTATTGCGCAATCGCGACCCTAGATTTTTAGCGTTCTCAGAGGCAATGTTGATCAAGCGTCACGCACCAGCTCTTTGTTGGCCAAAGGTACTGACGCAATCAATTTCGTTGCCGTGGCAGTGAAGCCTGATTGAAACCAAGTGAAGTTCTTCCATTTCATTGTTTTGACGCTACGCGCTTGACCTATATAACCGAATGTTTTATGTAACCGACTGATGAGGATAAACGAAATGCTTGCATCTCGCAATGTATGTCTTCTTGCTGTCCTGATGAACTTCCGTGGTCACTGCCAATATCAATTTTCGTCTAAGCAGCGCTTTTGTTTGTTTCCAATTGGGGTTTTGATGACGGATCGGATCGTCGATTGCGTGCTGAACAGCAACACGACAAGATCCATGTACTTTACTCCATTTGACCCGGTAACCTCGTGTTTACTCTGCCGCTCGAGCATAGGCAGCATATTACGCAGATCCAGCGTCATCCGGAGCAGCTGAAGGTGCGCAGTTCTCAGTTCCACGCACAACGGACCACCCGCTCCCCTTCACCTAGATGTGCCCTGAGGAGCTGCCCTCATACCCCACTGTATACGCTCTCACTGTCGGAACTTTAGAGTTATTTAGATAACCACTCGCAAAATGTCCACGCTAAGTGGCTTCGGAGAAAATTCGGCTGCCAGTAGAATTGATATGACGGGCTTTTCATTTCTTACAAGATAGGTGGTCACAAATTCCCTCTCAGTGCAAATGCTGAAGTAGGTTTTCTGCCCGGTAAATTCCAGGGCCAGATGCCACCGTATCGTGGCCTGGTAAGTGAAGCTGTTAACGGCCCTTTTATAACGACTTGTGGTCAGCGTTCCTTCACTATTTCTCTCAGTCTACAATGCATCTGCGGATGGATTTTCCTCATCGCTGAAACAATCTGCCATTTCGGGAGCCGATTTTCCTACAAGCTCTGGTCCCCCAACCGACGAGAGGCAATTTCAACTGCACGACCTGTCTGGCAACTTGGTCTTCACAGGCCAGTGGACAAACACTGATTTTCTCGGTCAGTTTAAGTCTCCAGATTTCTATCTTCAGCCGCCTGTTGGTAGGTATGTGGCACCGATCCAACAACGTCGAGACGTATTAACAGAGACGTGCGTAACAGACAGCAAACGGTGCAGCCGGAGTGAATGAAGCGTGATGATTATCAAACTGCTGAAGAGCAAACCAAAAGCGCATCGCACTCTCGTTCATTTCCACCCAACCTAAGCAACTTGGATGCCGTGAATGAGGAAGTGGATATGTAGTGGAGAGCATCAGAGGCAGTTGTTTGCATTTCTCGTCAGAAAGGCGGGCTGCGTTGGCCTTGCAGGGACACACGCGCAATTATCTCTTCATGACGCCATTAACACAGCAAGGAGGTAACGGTGTTGAATGTTAAAATTCCCATCTGCCTTGTCATCAAATTAAAAGGTCAATAAAACTATCCATAAAACTGGCGCAGAAAGGACGCTCGCACGGAGTAAACACAGTGTGAATACACCGCTACAACGAGATGTGGATGTCATGAACCACATTCTCTTGCGTTCGACACGCTGGTCATTTCTTCGTTCACGGCCGCTTTACCCGTGGCTTCAACTTTTGGTTGAAAATTCTGTAGCAGCACGAAGATCACCATGCTCCGTTAACGCTGTGGCCTGCTTGTTCACACAGAATAGTGAATCAAAGTGTTTGACCGTTATCTGTGGCAAATATTAGCCCACACTGCAAATGTTGCTGGTTTCTTCAAGGAGAGTTGGACCAAACCTAAAACTGTTGTTCTTGCAAGAGTGGTAAAGAAACGTGGCACTACGTTTTGTTAACTTCCTCAGGTAAACTACACTATCACCCTCATTCCCACGTCAGCTATTACCACCGTTTTCAACAGTGCTATTTACTCTGGGCCTTTAGGAATTTTGGTTGCATAAATTGAATATAATCCTGCACATATTTTTGTCAGTGAACCAAAAATTCTATCACTGCGCGTTGCGCAAACATCCGCCTCCCTACCAGTACTAAAGTCTTCGTTAACGAATCGAGTTCACGTCAAGTTACGCGCAATCCGGCAATCCAACAAGCACGATTCTCGGTATCCAACGGCAGTGCAGATAATCTGCCTTCCAGGCGGTCAGTCAAGATTCGCTCGTAAAACCGAATTTAATATGGCACTAATTGAATCAGTATACAGGGAAGTTAACTCTGTCACGTCAAACGCGGAAAATCCTCAAAAGTTGAACAAGGACCGTGTGTGTGTAACCAAATCGACAACTACCCACCGTTCAGTGATAGGGATGGGGGTTGACTAGGACTTGGGCTCACATAGACATGGTCGCTGATTGGGTCGGACTAAAACGAATGTTCGCGCATCAAGAAGTGATAAGAATTATGAGTGACTCAGGAATAAATGTGGAGTGAAAAATGCGTGACTTGGACATTCAGTAACTTACAGGGCTCAAAGTGAATAAAAGTAACGGAAACGTTGGCAGTGGCTAAAGTAAGGATAAAGCTGACTGATGCAGTTTATTTGAGGGATATAATAAAACGTAGAGCCATCTTTCAACACTAATCAGAACCAGCACAGCACCTTTGGAAATGATCTAACACCTCTTCGCAGAATCAACTCATCCGAATTGGAGCGACCAGCAGTGACATATAATTGTGAGTCGTTCTTTTGTTGGCTTATCCTTCGGATTATTCGCGCGTCTGGATGTTATTGACAGATCTAGCCATACTATCTAACAAAACATTCCCAGCTTCCGTGACTCAAAATTGGAATGCTGTCTGTATCAGCCTGCCTCCGTGCATCATGCAAATGATCGCAACAACCAGATTTGAAACAAGAGATGACCGTCCATTTTACTGCTCTACCTGTTAAGTAATGTGAGAAATGAAACAAACAACTGAACATCTCGACCCTGGCAGTCAGTATCAGTAGTAAGCTATTGCTGTATGTGCCAAAACCAGTTGGTTGAATATGAATAACTGCTACAAAATGGATGCACATGTTCACCGTACAAATCCTTCCGATGAATCAAACAAAACGGAAAAGGTTCCTTCGACGTGAAGCACGCCAGATTAAGGTAAACACGAATTACGGTGACCTCTAGGTCGGTAGACCGTACAATAAGAAAAACTTGTCTTGTTTCTAGGGGAATTACATACATAGGGCCGAATACAAAACCTCGCCACTATGAACACCTTGAATAAGTTTACCGAAATTTCGACTATGGGGTATTACAACGGGTTCAGTGCAGGCGACAGAGATCCCTCTCTACTAGAAGCATCACGCCAATGATTCTGCGAGTTAGTGTTGACTTGTAAACAGGGGTCTTCAAGTCCATTCGTGTTATTGTTGCTATATAGCGCTGTCACCATACAGACATGAGAGGAGTTCTACTTGTGCAATGCTTTCTGATGGTACGTTGGCCAGCAAGAAACACAATGCATTTGCCTGGGTTTAGCGGCCGCTGGTTTTCAAACGGCCATTCACCCATTCCGTCGAGGTCGCTCTGAAGTTAACTTCTATTAAACAAAGCAAATGTAGGCGACCGGATTTTTGCATCATCCGTGAATATCAGGCACTCACAATACGCACTATGCACGTCGTCTTTGCCAAAGCTAAGGAAGATTGTGCAGCATAATGTTGGGCCATGTGTTGTACTTCCAGATATAGGGTCAGTGTTGCAGTACTCAGTTTGAACGCTAAAACTATACGGTTTTTCTTAGGATCATTTTAGCACTCTTAGACTGACTACTTAGGACGTGTATTTGGTTAGAAAAACGTGCTGATCGACCCGGTCAAATGATTTTGCGAAATCCATTTCTGTGTGCTTTCCGGAATCAGGCGGTATGCACAAATTGCCTAACAGGAGTCCGTACTGCTCAGTGTCGGAGAGACTGTGCACCGACAATTAATGTTGTAAGTGGCCGCCCACAAAAATTTTAAGTGCTTCGCGGCAGTTGTGAATAGAGCAGGTGGACCAGTTCGCAAGGTTTCCATGATCTTCCTCTTTGTGAGCAAGCTATGCTTTACGCTGCCTAAAACACATGGGGACTGTACCATACGTTAGCGAGTAACTGAATAAGGAATGAAGTGGGGCTGTCAGAAAGTCAGAAAACTCGTTGGAAAATCTGTATCGGATAGGTTTGGCGCTTGGTGATTTATTAAGTTTCGATCTGAGAACTTCCTGACTGCACCAACTGGAGATATTCGAAAGCTCCCGAGAAGAAGCTGAGACTGGAGTGTTGGTGGTTGTGACAATTCCGGTAATACGAAATACAGTAAACTATTTGGCTCCAGTCCAGAACTAGTTTCGACAACGTAGTGATAATATACTGAACACGAGCAAACCAGAAGATTTTTCTCGAGCGTACTTGTATATATCATTACCACTGATGTAGTATACTTGGCATTAATCCCCTTTGACTGCGTAGACTAATGTTGAACTTGACGCTGCTGTATAAACTCATACATTCGGATGCGATTACTTCAGCGATCACCGTCCGCTTACAACACAGCCCTCCATATAGTCTAATAAATAAGGATTCCACCTTGCCAACCCCGATATCCCGGAAGAATATACGTGCAAACTTCTCCCTAGTAAAGTATTCCTACATTTGGAATAAACTTCCAAGTGAGGTAAGAGCCAGTAACAACATTCAGCGTTTTAGAAAGGGTTCGAACAGCTATATTACGTTAACAAACACGATGTCCATCTTCAAACTCTCCGTATCACCTGACGACCTTTTTGAGTGTGTTCCGAAAAACATTTAGCCATCAGATGCGTAATACGCAGACAACAAATCTGCTGTCTAACGCCTATCGAGAACAGCTCGCTTGAAACGGTTTGTTATATGGCTTACTCACAAGATCATTTAGCACTTGGCCTTTGACACTCAACATTATTTTAATGACGTGTTTACTCATGTATATGCAATGCCCAAATTGCTATGAAATGTGCACTCGGCGCTTAATAATAAGTCCAACAGTACGATGACATGTGAGCTTTAGTTGTCACGCACATTTCATGCGGCCCTCCAAACCGTCGACTCAATTACCCGTTTACCCGAATAAATCTCGAGTGCATAGTAAAATACCACAACAAACAATAGATAGGGTTATATATTCCAGTAATCATAGCAAAAATAATAATATCGAACGAGTTCTTTGTCAAAAATTCCCCATATATATTGCCTGTCATAGTAAATGTTATAACCCCATATTTTCTCATCTAACGTGTGGAATTACGTTCTCCCTCCCGATTCCCATTTTATCCATTGAGCGAGGAAATGTTTCTGCGACGGATGGACGCACGGAACTTCGTCTAAGCTGAACGGTTCACGAGATGTTCAACTTTGTGACGTTTTCGAGCAATCGGCGAAATCCTGCGTTGAAATCTGCTTGATTTTGGGATTTTCAGCCATGCCTCGCCAAAGGCGATCTATCTTGACAATTTCCGGACGCCAGTTTTATTCCCTAGCAGCAAAAAATTCCAAAGGTGCGGTTGAACACCCTCCCGGAGTGACCTTGAAATATTTGAAAAATCGCTCATCATACAACATTGTAAACAGTGAATTAGTGTAACATCCCAATTTTTTTGAGACTGAATCGGTGAAATAAGCGAACTATCTATTTCTCTGTTGCGTGCGTGAAAGTTCCATAAACTACAGTCGTTTCCTCTTTGACCACGTAATTCTTGCAAGAAAATTCACGTTTGTGCTACTGTTAAATTATTCGTTTATGTATGGTTTGCAAATATCCACAGTGATCGCGCGTAACCAAGCGTGCTTCTCACATATGCGTTGGAAAATATATATTATTCATCTAAAAAACGTTAGAACTAAATGGGCTCAGTGGTAGCCACCACATTCTCCACAGTTTAACTGAGTGAGAGTTTTTGAGTTCTTCACTGGTTATTTCTTAGTCATTCGGACCGTTGCTACTGTGGTGGTTCTTTTTCAGAATCATCTTCAAACAAGGAACATGGGCCCGGATCGAACTAACAAACGCCCATATATAAGTAATAGGCACAGAGGACGTGAAACAAGTAACTTATAAACAATTTGACTGACACGTCTATTGTGAGCAGCTCTACTACCTAAATCAAGTGTGCGACGGATTCGGAAACCCAGATTACTGAGCACAATACTTACGTACTCTCTAAGGTCCCCGCAGTGAGGACACACAGCTTCGGCTAAATCCAAGCAAGTCATGTAGGTTCAGAAAATATTGTTCTTGAGTAGTTTCGCTGAACGGTTTCTGATTGTTGAATGGTCATAACTTCAAAATTGCGTTAATAGGGTCATCCACAACGCCCTTCAGTTCCTCATAATCAGATGGGTTGATAGAACTGATCGCAGGTTTCGGAATACATGCCAAGTTTTCAGCGGCGCCGTTCGATTGGTAGTCTATCCATGGGGTGATCGGTCTTCGACAGCCCACCTTATTCGGCCGGCCTGCAAACTGCTACGCAATGAAATCAAGGTCATCGTCAGCCACCAAGACACACGGTAGTTCTTCCCAACTGAACGTCTTTACAAATGCAGTCACAGCGAAGTCTGCAGTGGCCGACGACGCGAACAGTCCCTCTAACCGCGCAATCATGAAAACGGGATAATTAGTACACAATATTTGCCCGAGAAATGACGAAAAGAATCAGCATGTATGCGCTACTAGGCCGCACAAGTTGTTGGTCGAGGTATCCAGTGTGATGGCCGCGAATGCACTTCGTGTAACCAGTGGGCACAATTTTTAGGAATATTACAAAACTCAATATTCAATTCTCACCACCAAAACTTTGGACGTTCCAATGGTTTCGTGTTCTCATTACCCAAGCGACTGGAATGAAAATCCCCTTGACACAGTACGTCATGATGTGAGAAGAATAAACGACTCACCGCTGTCGGTGTTTACGTTAGAGGAACGTTCAATGGAAATATTAACCGGAGAGGTTGGTCTAGTGTGGCTGGTAAGATCAACGGAATTAACAACATGAGCTACGAAATGAAGATGGGAACTCGACTTTTCATTATCAAAAACTGAATATGTGAAAGAAGGGTCTGAGTTGTGACATACTGGTTGATTGTGGCTAATCTCATTACATTTGTAACACAGCTTTTCATAGTCGACGGGCCATTTGAGAAAGTCTGGTACCACATGACCTACAGCCCTTCGTTTGTTAGATAGCGATCAGGACAGGCACACGCTGACTGCCGCAGTTTGCATTTCAAAATTTTATTCTTTTGGGATGCCGGTTTTGCCAACCTTTCAACTTTATTACACAGACGAGCAAAATCAACAGTGTATATTTTGCAGCAGCTCCAAAATATTGATACTGTCCGCATAATGTTCTAGCTGACTGGAGTGTGGAACTAGGAAGTAATTGGAGCTCCTGTTACCAACCACGCGCGTTTGTTCCATTAGACAATCGGTGAAGATGTTGGGTTTGTAGTCGGTCTTTAAAATTTCTTCGAGCCGCTGGCGTTTGAATTTCAGGAATGAAATGCCTAATATCCCGATATTCTTTTCGTACCAGTCTATAGAATTTGACTTGTTCGGCTGCCTTAACATTTGCAGCTCGAAGATTCGAGGGCAATAGTTTCTTCAAGAATTCGTAATAAGAGAAATGAGTGTCAAAGAGTTACAGGTTTTTCGCCAATCTGTGAGCAACTTTACAAATTACGGCGAAGAAGTGAGCGAAGTTCTTCCACATCTTCAGCTGTTTACCACTGAAACACCATATTTCAGGGCGCTCTGAATAATCTTCAATATTTCACGACGAAATGTGCATATTCTGACTTTCAAGCGGACAGGGACTCATAGTTAGTTTTGGAATTTCGCAACGCCAATCGTAATGTTTGTCCGATCATCCGGGTCAGATCACTATGAATGTGAATATTCGATGGGAACTAAAGACGATGGGGTTGCTTTGCTTCCAAGCTCATCACTTCCGACCCTACAGGTACACCCAGCAACTGAAGAATGGTTAGAAACGAATGGTGGGTGGTTCGGGGAACCGAAAAGTAAAAGTTGCGATTATCGTCATAACTGGGTACAAATGATGGCTCAATGACACTAGTTACAATCGACCAGAACGATTTATTTTACTCTGGAGTATAACATGAAATGCTGCTATGCTGCTATGGTGATAGGGTTGCGAACCTGGTATACTGACTGTTGAGTGCGTCGCCCATCAATCCCACCGAGGCCCAGAATGCAACTAGAGTGACACTCCACAGTCGTAGTGAAAACTAGTATGGCTCTTACGGTTCTGGGTTGTTCGGTGAATTGGGCAGTGTGACACCTCTCCAACTTCGGAATTTTAAGGTGTGGGATACCACTGAGGTTCTGAGTTAGTTGAACTGCCAGCAGTCGTCATCGTCTCTTCTAGGTAGGTCAGCGAATGCTGCTCTCAGTAGGGTGAACAGATTTGCGCTAAGGCTGCAGAAAAGTTCTTTCGGAAACGGGGTAGGATTGTCGGTCTTAGCGTCCGAGTGTCCTGTCCTCTCCTTAGTGTTTGCATCGGGGCCTTCGGAGCACAGATAGGTACAGACCGCCTCGGATTACAAGAGTGCAAGGGGCCTGGAACGGTACTAGGTATGTCGGTGGTGGACACTAGTCTGCACACTGACTTCTGCCTCTTAGAAGATGTATAGGTCATCGCATACTTGAATCAAACAATTCTGGGGCTACGTGGGTTTTTGAACTTGTGAACTGAAATAACATGCATCACATTATGAGCCGAGCCAAGCACCTTTTGGTTACTCCTAGTTTACCTATACAGGTTCACTTTTTTTCGTTTCCCGTGGTTTGTGTGGGCATATCAAAAATGCAAAGCCGGGGCTCACTAATCATACAGTTGTAGCTGCCTGGAGATTTCACTGACCTGCCTGTGGTATTGTGTGTAAAATAATTCCAAAACTCATAGTTGCATACTGTACCCAGGATATTAAGAAAGCTCGCATGATGCATGCTTGTCTGCTTGTCATGTGACCTGGCGCAAACCCGAGGGACACACGTGACACACTCTTCCGGTTTACTCGCTCGTCGACGGCCGGTCTCTAGCCTCTATAGTTATTTCTCGTGTAGATGCCTTTTATAGCGTTATCAGAGACCACCTGTACATTTCGTCGAATAAAGATTTGGTCTCTCTCCTCAACGGCCTTTTGCTTTTTGCGTCTGATAATTGCGTACCTGGGGAAGACGCGACTCAGTGCGACGAGCACTAAACAGTTGCATAACAGCTGATTTGCGTGGTGTTCTCTAAGAATCACATGAAGGGGGCAAGAAATTAGCAGCCCAGGGATGGCATGCTGCCTTTTCAACATGCGAAAACACCAATAAGAGTATGGAGTTGCGGAAAAAGGATGACTGTAACTGGGTGCCTCTATTCGTATTGGTTGTAGGTGGCACACCAAAATTAGCGATTCCATGCTCCAACAGGGTTTTAGTAACCGTTTCCGCTTAGAGACCTTTAGTGGATGCAGTTGAAGTCTACCCGGATGGAACGGACGATTGTGTTCAGCATATACGTACAAACATTAAGGGGAGAAGACAAAGGCGGTGTGCGGAAACTTCTATTTGTTCTCGTTGCCATTCAACTTGAAAACTGACGGTGATGCTTTCAATCAAGTACACAGATGAAGCTAACAAAACGGTATATACAAAACTTGCTAAAATTAGTTGAAAAATGTAACTATGGACTGTGGACACCACATATTCTAGCGATCATTTCTGCTTCACAGTGCACACAACATGGTAGATATCATGACATTCTATCTTACAGAAGATCTTGGCATCCGAATGTCGTCGAACCTATCTTTTTCGCATCATCACGAGATGGCCGGAAAACGGGTTCGCTACTACTGGAATGGTGAGTTGGATTATTCCCTGCGGGGGGGCGTTTGAAAAAATTTATAAAGCTCGTAGAAAAACACCGTTCGGCCGCGACAATCAAGTCTTTTATGTGTAACGCAGCGTGCTGTCGATGTCATTTTGGTTTTCGATTGTGCAATTCGTGTGCATGTCTTACTGGGCCTTTGGCTCACGCTTGTTTCTGTTATCTCCTCTATAGCGGACCATCGTTGGAACCCCTACTTGTGAGGACCGTTGTCCTCCGGTGTCGCCACTTTGCACAGAGTGACTTTACGCGTATATCGGGTACACAAAGCCGGAACGTACGGCTTGTCGATTACAAATGCGAGCTGGTTGCTGTCCCGCAGCTTGCGACTTACCAGCGTCGACTTGAAAGTCTAGACCTGTAGTCACTTAAATTTTGACAACCTCGTAGTGAACAAATTCTTATATTTTTTCAGCAATACTTCTGAGTCTTTCCTGAACAGTCCTATGTTTTAATGACTGGTAGCATTCGACGGGATCGTAGCAATTAATTTTACAAAATCATTCTCCGAGCCATCATGAGATGACAATTCTTTTTTTTTACGGCGTAATTAACTTTTCGAAAGGAGATCTCCAGTCGCTTCTCCGAGGATCGTTTGAAAACTCAATCAGCCTTTTGTTCAGTTTAACCCCTGTTAGAATCACAACCTTACTTTGATCTTGGAACATGCCGTCATCCTCAACAGCGAATTGACACCCTATTTTTCATTGTTGTCATTCAACTCATTTGACGCTCGGTGAATATTGAAATAAAAAAGTTCATTTGAACCGGGTGACTTGAGCCACCGGCGTTGAACACGGGAGATCGAGGTTGGAAAATCGTTTTGTGCAAAGTTGCATTGCCCGCCATGAGTTTCAATGATTATAAACGTAAGCTTGGTTATGGATCACTGGTAATAACACAACTATATTCATTATTCAGTTTCAGTAATATGTCGATCTTGTTTGTTTGGTCGACGAGCGTAAATACTAATGGCGGGGTTGGCATGTGCACAGTGGTACTGTCATTTCATCCATGATCATGGGGTGTGTAGGTCGTATGCATGTCTTACTGGGTTTTTGGTTCATGCTCCTTTCCGTTATCTCCTAACAGAATGATCGTTGGAACCCTATTTCGGAAGAACGCTGTCTCTCGTTGTCTCCACGTTGCACAAATTTGACTTACGACCACAATGGTTAATCGATACCAGAACATCCGGCCTGTGTGGAGGTTGTCCTGGTGTGTGGGTGTTTTGTCTCGCATCAAATTGTTCTGCCGTCTCCGGTAGGAACATTCCGAAACCTGTTTCATCGAGGATGGGTAGCATGTTCCCTAACGGTCATGTGCTCGGCAACGCTGTTTAACGTGAGTCGGCATCTATTTTCGTTGTTAGACTTCAAGGTGATCACACACACCTCTGTCGAAAGCAATGAAACATCTAATTTTGACGTCTATTGCTTCTACAACTGCGTTATCCCGTTCGCTGATTCAAGCTCTGCTTTGACGTGCAGACTGCCACTGGTCACGGATATTGCGCAATCATCCCGTAATGTGGTGGTCACTTGTGGAGTAACCGGTTTTGTACCTACGCGGTGCCCGAGGATGGGAAGCGCAAGCAATGAGAACCGTCGAATGCAGCATCAAGGAAAAATGTTCATTCACCTCGCATGTTGGTGAATGTAAGTTGGGTATCGAGTTTTAATGCAATTTCGATGCGTGTGATGAGCTTGCAGACCTGTTTTGATAAACTTGAAACACATTCTTCCTGAATTATGCACGTTTGCCCGTGTCTTCTATGCCACGTCACTAACCGTAGGTGTCTTCTGTTACAGACGCGGAATGCACATCTGGTCCGGTAAGTTATTTTGCTGTGCGGTCACTGCGCTTTTCTCCAATTCTCTGGACTGTTAACTCGTATCCTTTTTTTTCAGACGGTCTACGTGGACTAGACGAGGCGTGTTAACCTAAACAATGCGATATGTGAACGTTGCCGCCCAAATTATTTATTGGCTCAATCTTGTACTGAATCAGATGGACAGTTCGCGTCAGCTTTTGCTTTTTTTTGCAATATCGTGAAACGATTCCAATAAACGCGTACATTGTAACATTTCCCTGTTCTCAACGTAGTCGGTGGTGGGCAAATTAGGATATATTTAATCCTTGGGCAATTTCTCGTGTGGCTTTCTTCTGACAGTGAACGTAGAGGTGTAGCGGCGAACTCCTGCTTTGCTCAAAGGTCAGTACAACAGGTTCGACGCTAGGAGCCCAGAGCATTTGGACTGAGTCGGTCTTTACTTATCGGTTCCAGGCGGTTGTCTGTTGACACAGAGGACAATGTTGGGGGATTAAAGAGTACCTGAATCAGGCAAAACTGAGAGGCCGAAAAAATCGTGAATGAACGGGATTCTGACAACGTCTTGAAGTGACCCCCAGGGAAGGGGCCCGTTCCCGAGAGTCCTATGCCGGAGGAACGTGCGGGTTACCGCTCGCACCCTGTAGATCTCGGCCAGTGACGACTAATGGCCGGTTGGCGTACGCGGATGGTGGTCTCAAGTGAACTCTGATTCAACCGTTAACACGCCTACAAACATCTGATTTGTTAATTACCATTGGAGTTTGACAGGTTATTAGTGAGTGTCCCCGTCCTGGGTCAAATCAAACCACCGGTTGAAAATAATGCCGCGAGTGCATATATTGTTGATGCGTGGATTTGATGTGCGGGCAAGCTGTATGACAAAAAAACGGCCGAATGACAATCGAAGGCGTAACGATTCCTCACTTTCGGGTACTTGGTATCCCCATTTGTCCGAACGGGTTCGTGGGCGAGGGTTTACAGCAGTGGGGGCACATGACAGTTGGCCCGTGGTCAATAATAGACGACTGATGTTACAGAGCTCCCCATCTGGAAGACGGCTGGAGAGTTGACCCAAGTGTGGTTTACTCCTATCATGGCTCATGTCAGCGATGGGTGGGAGGAGTTTGAAGACCATCAGGGGGTCACTAGTCACGAGTAGTGGAGGTTACTGGGAAAGTTGGTTTGCGGCTGAATTTGGTGCGTTGCATCGCAGCTCCCGTCGTATCCAGCGCTGGTTGTGCGCTCAATATTCCTGTGAGATTTGGGGCTTTTGTGGTCTCCGCGGATTATTATTTTCTCCATGTTCCGCGTAGGTGAGTCGCTAATCCGCAGTGCAGTGCCCGGTAGTAAAAAACCAGTGGTTCTGCAGGATGCCTCTTTCGACCGTGGCGCAAAAAAGGATTTCCTTTCGCTGTGAGACCATACGCATGTGCGCTGTTCAAAACAGTTTGGATGAGAAATCACGAAGAGCGCTAAGTTTTGTGTTGTCGATGTCACTGTGATAAGACTTGTGCCAACGCCAGGCGAAATAGCTGTTGGAGAGGCCATCCTTGATCGTAGTCCGAGTTTCAAATCAGCTGCCCATTAAGCGTTAGTCGGATGGGTTATGCTCACAGTGTTCGTGCGGTGGGGACGCGGCGCCTCGAAATCGTTTGCGTATTGCACTTACTGAAGCCGCCGGCCCATCTAGGAGACAACATGAAAAGAAATCACAATGTGTACCCATGAAATAGGTGGCACATTCATCCATAATAAGTCCATGGGATTAGAGCAGTTGGCAAGATAGGATCAGTTTTTCTGGCCTGTTTCTACTGTGTTGCCATCACGAACTAGTGATGTAGCACCCGGGTTTGCAGATTCGGAACGACCTATGTAGCGACTATAATAAATGATAAGAAGGTTGCGTGTTCGCGTCACGTCGGGCTCACCAATTGTTGGAACTGATCCAACAAAATACAACCCTCTCAGTTAGCACGATCGACAGTGAAAAGCCAAGTCTCAGCGCGTTGACTTAGTATATTATTACCGACCCTGGAAAATAGAGAGTACAGAGAGGCGCGTCAAGCTAGCGAGGCACGGAGCGAGTTGTGTTTTAGCCCCAGGACGGATGTTACAAAATTGGTAGCTTGACTAAAACAAAAGTAGCTACAAACTCATAGAAAATGTACAGATGAATGCGACTATCAAAATATCATTTATTATAGTCGCTACACCCATTAAGACAGGTCCGCAGTTGCACCTCGGCTCTCAAATGTGATAGGACGTCTGGTTCAGATGGTCTCTTGCCGGCACTTTTCACAGAAGGTGGAGGAGGAGATCGTAGAGGGTCTGATTCGATTGTTTCAATGTGTGAACGACGGGTCGCGTATACAGGACAGCAGTGAGGGCTGTGCTGCTTCACGGCAGTGGAACAGCAGAAGACGTGAGCCGTCTTCAGGCATTTGACCACCGATGTCTACCTTCGATCGTTCTTATCAGATGGCACTAGCGGATAAGCAACGAGAGGGCCAGGGAGCGGATATTTGATAGTGACTGTCAAGTGAGTCCTTTTGTCCAATCTTTGCATTTGCATAGATTTAGATGATTAGGCTATTTACTAAGGATGCCGGATAGTCGTCTGCCACAGTGGACAATGTCGACGCTGCGGCCGACTGGTGTAAGGTGCGAGGTGGATTGATGATGACCTGATGCAGAGAAACGAATTCGTTCACGAAGAGGTTGGTGACTAGATCGGATTTGTCTCCTGGCTAATCGTACGCATCGGTACGAATGCTGTCGTTGTTTGGCCGAGTTGTCTGTGAATTGAGCGTGTTTGATGGCGCGGGGCAGTGAAAGCCGTAAGAAAATGCACTGCTGATGACGCCTTACTTTCATCTGTAACTTGGTTGTTTGTTCGCAATTTCTAGGCACCTTGATGCTCAATGTTTGAATAAAGACGTGGCTAGCTTTAGTAGTTGGATCCCATCCCGCCCCTTCTTTTCTTTCCTTTCTTCCCACACTCAGTTGGCTTTTCTCCCTTATGGGTGTGTGGCAGTTAAGCGTCAGTAACAAGCACTGATGTACTGTTGCTCTATGATGATGCTAAAGTCTTTCTAATAGTTATCCGTCGATAGTTCCGTTTACCTACTAGTCATTGATGCCCATTGGTTTTACTCAATTGTAGGTGTGTGAAATCCATTTGATGCTTTCTGATTTTGCCACACAGCTTATATATGGTGATCGTGTCGGTGGTGGCACTTCGTTATGAAACGCGTTAGTGTCAGCGTTTAAGATAAATTCTCTGCAGAGCACTATAACGAAGGCTATGAACATATCCGGATAATTAAATTGTTTAAGAAGCAAACCAGAACTTCAGTGGAAATCGCGAAGGGGTAATCTTACCCCTAGTCGTAAATAGTATTCCAGGGTTCCGTAACCAATGACAAGCTAACTGATCAGGAGCTGAAAAAAGGTGTGAACTTATTGCTCAGTTCGGTGCAGAATTATGGCTACTGATGACATTTTTCACCGCAACACATGATCGGTCTAGACTACTATAACTTCAGATCCTCCGCCGATTGTGCGGTAGAAAAGGGTTGGCTCAACAGGTCTTACCCGGAGCCCTGTGCTCAGCAAGACACAGCGAGGTAACCGGGTATAGTGGTTTCTTCGCGACTCCATCCGAATCCAATGGGGCGCGGTCTTCATTCGCTTAATGATGAGAGGCTAGCCAGATCTGTGACACAGCGATGACATTGCAGCGTACAGAAGTTATGTCCGAAGAGACCTCATTCTTCTAGGAAGCACTGTGGACGCAACTCTATCATATAGCAGCTAGTTACGGATGAGGTCACCCTGTTAGACTGTTGTGTAGTTTGGAGCAACCGTCTCGACATGGACCATGCTGTTGTGCGTACCCGTTCTGTTTCGTCATTTGTCGCTCGCAAGCGCGAGATAATTAATTGGCATCTGAGAGAAAAGAACGCTTACGAGGAGGCATTAGTGAACAAACTGATTAGTTTGAGTCAGGTGAAAGAACCTAACGAACACAACAACTATGAAAGCGTGCTGTGGAAAGGTGTGTTCCGAAGGAGCTGTTATGGGAACTCTCCCACAAAGTTTCACCCCAGGTTCGGTGAGCTATCCAATATCAACAGCGCAGTACTCTGTATATTGCTACGATCGAGGAAGAAGGAAATGTACAAAAAGCAAGCGACCTGCGTGTAGCGCGCGGAACAGAATAAGTGAAGAATTTCCACATTGGCAGAAACAGGGCATACACTTGGGTTAAACAACAGGAAGTGTGAAATTTTACAACAAAACTAAGGCCATTCTAAGAGGTCGCTACACTGTGTAATTGTGACAAAACTGGATTTCTGTCATCTCGAAAAACTTCGCTAGATTCCACATCGAACTGAATATGACGGCCACCGAGAGATTAAACGAGCTGAGCAAAAGCTTGTGCAGACCATGTGCACCATTTGGTCGAACAGTCGAAAGAGATGGAACGAGGCTTTTCATCATAGTGGCCGTCGAGCCGGTGTAAGTGAAACCAAAAATGAAAACAATGGTTTCACCTATCACCAGCCAATTACGCCAACGTGGCTGAATGTTCTGGGGAACAGTTCAGATGGCCTCAATCAGTTCGTGTAGATGGCTGTTACTGTTTTCCAGACGGTGCTCCATCAAAAACAGAAGTGATCCTGAAGCCTAAGTTATATAGGCGTGACAAGGCTGTTACATCAGATCTCTTTCTTTCAAGGATAGTGGAAAAAGTTGATATCAGAGCTGACAAAACTCCTTCGGACTGTTCGGGAAACTGAAGAAGCACCTCGTAATTGGTGCTTATTAACAGTAATTTCCATCTTCAAAATACGGGTCAGAGGTCTGTGATAATCACAGTGGCATCGATTTAACGTCCGTCGCGTCCAAGTTTCTCACTGGCGTTATAATAGGTTAGCTTGCTGAACCCACGGAGAATTCAGATGCATAAAGGAAAGACAGAATTCCGATCCGGTCGACGAATCTTGAGACATCGGTACTCTTACGGGCAGTCGACAGTCGTGGGTTTTTGACAGTGATGACTGATTTCAATTCGGTTGCCCGTAGCCACTTAATGAAGTGCCTTCTTCATGAGGGGATTCTATGGAAATGTTAATCCGTCAAGATCAACGTGTGCCAACCGTGCAATCAGAGTGAGTTTCTGGATAATCGTGCTGGACGTTTACTACTTATAATGGTGTTCGACAGAGGCGTTTGATTTCCCCTTCCTGTTTAATTTCGTCATGAACGACATTCTGGTTGATACGTTTGAGGAATCCAGTGAATTTGGTGTTGAGCTTCCTGACGCCAGGCTGGCCGATATGGAGTATGCAGATGATACTGTCTTACTTAGCCTCTCTTCCGAAGACATGTAGACCATGCTGAACAAGGTGAATTGTCGTGCTGGTGTGTATGAAATGTGCTTCACACTAGGCAGCCAATCCGCTTGAGACTGTGAATACTCACGTATCCGCGCATCACAATCTCATCAACTGTAATATTGTTGATGAGATATCAGCGAAACTAACAAAAACACCAGTTGCCTTTGCCAACCTGCGTCATTCGTGACGTCCAAAAGACGTTCGGCTGCCGCTGAAAGGAAAAATACATAATGCTTGTGTGCATTCCGTTTTGCTCTACCTGGCCTGTTGACGACGAAGATGTCATCAGACTTGCTCTGTTTGACCATCAATGCCTACGCCAATTCCAAGTGGGATGATCGTGCGATCAATACGGCTAGTCACCAGCACGTATTTCGGAACGTCCGAAATATGCTACCAATCCACCAACTAAGCAGGCTGCACAGCCTGCTATGATTGGGTCACGTACTCCGCACACCAGCTGATCATTTCCCACACCGGGCATCATATATTGAAACCACCAACAGTTGGGTAGAACCAATTAGTTCTCAGACAACGAAGTAGACGAGAGATATGAAGGCCGTGACTGTTCCCTCGGGCATAGTGTGTCGGTATTGCCTACCTGGGTGGGGTCCTCAGGGCCATCCAAATCGCTAACTAGGAACGTTGTCTGAAATGACAGTGTGCTGCAGTCAACGGCGTAATTGCGCTCATACTATTTGCAATTATTTTCATATTCTCCTTAACCCATTTGGTAACGTTCTCCCGGGATATACCACGTCACTGCTGAGGTGAGCAGCGGGCAGACTCACAGTATCTTTTAATCAAGCTCAAGCTTGTTGTCATGATGATGTGCCCGTTGAGCAATCTGAGTGCTCTGCGTTCGACGGTCCGTTTTTCTAGTGCACAGTAAAACATTGCAATAGCTCCAAAGATCGCTATAGCTGTAGTACACCTATGGGTGCATGCCTGATTCTCTGTGCACTCACACGCAGGTGGTAGTGGGACATGCAACCCCGCAGACGTAAGTACTTTTCAACTGGCTACCCCATAATGACCTGTACAATATGGTTGTCGGCGTGACCTCCCGGAACAACGCAGCTCACAAGTTTGACCACCACGTCAAGGTGGAAGAGTAGGCTAGGGTCTACGGGCGCTGACTTTACACTCACAGCGGTAGGCATCGGGTTAGCTTACATTTCATTGAGAAATTAACAGAAGGATATTCACTGCAACGCGACTCACCGTTCATGAGGAATTTGCAGATTAGAAGAAACTGAGAATGTGTTGGACGGTTTGGGAAGAAAAAACCAAATCAAAAGATTGCTTTATTTTCACAGGGTCAGCACTACGAGAGTCAGAGGATAATGAGCAGAATTGAAACCTAATCACCGTCTATCAAGCATACAGCAGCTGACCAAGAGTAACAGGTCGAGAGAATCATTATTCTACCACAACGATTCTGATGATTCAGTTTGGTGTCTGAAGTATATGCGTCAAGTCCATTCTTAAATTCAATAACCGACTTCGTAGTCACGACAAACTCTGGCAGACCGTCCTAGATTGCGCACATCGGGATGCTAAAGGATTGTCCCCTGCAGGGCAAACGGCTTGTCTGAAGCCTCACTTTTACCGAGTTACTCCTGGTATCGTTGTTTTCGCTAGCTTTAAAAAGGAGCTTTGAGGATGATGTAGGATCTTATATACTAAAATCAGGCGTCCGATATGCCTTAGTTTGCGCAACCTACCCTCCTGGAGTAGGGGATGTAGTGCCGTAACCTGTTTCGTAGCTCAACGTTTCACGTTTTCAATAGGAACAAAGTCCTTTACGAAATAAGGTGACAAGCGTGCATATTTGCTTCAAGATGGGAGAGCACTACCGAATTGTACATAACATTGAGACCGTCCAAACAGCCTGATGAATAAAACAACCATCGAATTGGCTTTCTTGGCCATCGACACAGTTAGCAGGCAGGCTACGGTCATCTAAAACAGCCGTGCCCAGGTCACGCTCGTGCGTAGTGATTTATAGTTCTCGGCTCATGCAAAGTCATCTGTGCAGCCGGGGTAACGGGATTGCATCACTTTACACTTAGTCCCGTTGAACGGGAGCCGGTTGTTCGTGCACCAGCGATGTAGTGTGTTTCAATCGCTCTGCAGCTTCTCACTTTCAGTCAAATTAACCGGCTGGGTTGGACACTGTCAACCCTCTCATATCTAAATAGTAAGTTGAAGTAACTGGGATGTGAAAACACCACAGTAAGAACAGTAACTAACGATGAGTGGTCGGAGATTTGGTTAATTTCAAGCTGAACATCATTCACTTGATCGCCGCCTTCGCATTCAGATACGCTTCCCGGCCAGACTCTTCAAAAAAGCACTAGACTCGAGTGTCGTTCTTGTTGGAGCTGCGATTAAATGTGTTATTTTCAACTCGGAATTAATCAAACTCCTAGGTTCTCATTAGTAAGCTAAAATATCGCCTGGAAGGTTTAGTGAAGTTGAAGATTCCAACCGGTCACGGGATTTTTAATTATGAGTTATCGATCGAAGTTAACAGACAGTAACTGTTTCCTTTCGAGAGGAAAGGGAAACCTAACCATTACTTGCAAGCCAAAGTGGCTGAGCGTGCAGACATGATAATTCGCTCGTGTCCAACGTGAGGTCAATGGTGCAGTGATCAACAGGGTCGCCTTATGAAAGCCTGTCAAAGTTCTAATCCCGGCGTGACAACGGTAAACATTACTGACGACCTCTAACAAAAGTGAAACTCGGGTTTAGTGTTTCTTTTCAAAAGAAGCTGATTAGACAATCTATTTGAATATGAAGGCTGCGACCAACTGTGAGTGATGTTCAAAATGCTTCGTAAGTGGTGTCGTTGCCATTGTGCTAATTCAAACACAATAGGCCCGCTAGTTGACATTATTAAAATTACACGATCTGAACACATATCGAGCCCGTAACTAATTTAATCACTCCCAAGTTGTCACTCAACTGGAAGGACGCAAGTACTGTTAACTACGATTTGGATGTTCCCGTTGATCGTCACATCCTAAAATTAACAAGCAGAAACTGAAAGTACAAGGAAAGTCTACATACAAGCTTCAGAATTTAGTGCCCTCTGAGGGACATGATGCGAACCTCATGAAGTCTAGAAGAGGTGAAAGCTGGGACGGAAGCTGTAAACTGGCATTTAAATGAGCAGACACTGAGAACCATACTTCGGAATACCACTTCACTTACATTTGCAAGATCGCTCATCTTTTAAGTACGACGCTTAATGTATTGAAATGTAATCCGTGTGCCAAGGCAGCCCAGAGGTTGCAATCCACCATTTCTAACACCGAAAGTGGTTGATCACTAATATTTACTAGCAGAATACCCATAAGCTGAAAGAACTGTAGTGATTGCAAGTCACCAATACTTAGAACACCGACTTGATCAGAAACAGTGTTGGCCCCGAAGCATCGGGCAACAAGTGAGCAGGTTATTTTCTCAAAAAATACCCAGAGAGCATGCTACAATTCATTAGTGCTTTGAATCCTGTAATCACTAAAGGAGCGTGTAAACAAAACAATAAAGTCTTCGTATATGCGTAACCAGTAACAAAGGTGTCAAACCCAACTTTTACCAAGAACAGTAATAAAAAAACATTGTAAACCTAAAATGATGGATTTGTATGCCGTGTCAAAAGTACATTGAATCATGTAGAGGTAAAACAGGCACTAATAAAAAGATTAGAATGGTGATACAGCACGGGGGGGAGTGCGAACTCTGCCGGAAGTCTAAAAAACGAAGTTGACAGATGGTATAAAAATAGGGTAATCCATGATCTGAGCGGGACATCAGCCCACCGAAAAAAAAAGGTTTAAGAAAAGTTCAAATTCCTGAATTAATCCGACTGAAACCAGGTCGGACTCACATCAACATGAGGATGCTGATAAGTGAAGGAGTGCTGCTCGTCGGGCGAGGCGGGTGTCATGAGCCGGGGATCACCTGAGAGAACAGAAAAAGTCGGTCTACTATACAGCATACTGCCTTGTAGACAATAAAGTATGTACTTTCAGGTTAGGCTCAATGTGACACTTGTATAGGTGAACAAGGAAAATGAAATGACGAGCACGAAACAATAATTAGGTTGTATTATGTTTCAAATTTTGAAGCAGGTTTAAGGGGATCAACAGTGCCACCCATGTTGCGCTGTGCACGGAAATCTCGCTCACATTTCACGTTACTGCGGCGAAATCAATACAGCCAATAAACAGCTAGTGATAACGACAATTATTATTCACAGAGCAAGCGAAAGTGGAGGGACCAAGATTCGAAAACAGCCTTTAAGATTACAACAGACAAAACAAATGCCTGACCGAAATTGATAGTTACTTGAATTGTTCCACAGAAAGAGCCCATCTTCGACTACCAGTTGAAGGAGATAATATCCAAGTTTAAATCGGACGTGGACTCGTGTCGGCAGCCAGATAAATGTACAAAGCACTGATGGTAGTGCCCACTGGGTAATGTGAAATACAGTGGTGATTTTCTTAGTCTAAACTCGACCAGTTACTGACATTAACGGGGCCCGACAATCCAATACGTCTGCAGAACGGTCAGACGAATTGGTTCGTGTGGGTCAGGTTTTGTATTCCAGGGAGAACGCTTCAAGTGATAAACGTGATATTTCCATTGGGAAAAGAATCGAACCAAATTAGACTAGAATGTGATTCATGAATGTACTTTGGAGGTAGTGTTTCTTGAACCCCAATTTCCCACAGTAGGTCCGCAGGATCCGACCAAACTGGTCACTTTAGGGAGGTTATCCCTCTTAGCATGGATTATTGTAAAGATAAGACAGAACTTCGATCGCTATGGGCGAATTGTAGACGGTGATTATCCGAGTTTAGGCAACCGCGGCCTCGACGCAGTTCGGGGTTGATTAAATCGGCAAAAAAGAATCCTTAACAATCGGCCTCAACTGTGACCACTAATCACGGTATTTCGCATGACAAAGAATTATCTCTCACAACAGTGTTGGTAGGAGTAGAGCCGAACATAGAGTAACACTACAATGTCCAGTTAATGAGGTAGGAAGGTTATTGGGATGAGTAAACCTTAACCGCACGTAGTGAACCTTGAGTGAAAACTGGGAAATAGTGTACAAGATTTGGTTATTGATTGAAATATACTAATGAAAAGCTTGCGACTACTCAGATTGTCCCAATGTCTCATAAACCGTCCAATTTCCTTTAGCGCAATGTACAGTTTAAAAATGTAACATCTTTGTGTCATTTTTTTCAGCATGGCAGTAAAGCTATTTTCTGCTTCATATTGATGTAGTCGGTCCGAAATCAGAGGATCTAAGGCAGTCGGATCTTGAGAAAATTCTTCTGAAATAATGTAAAGACCCTTACGGTTCTCTCATCAAGAACGCATCGAAGCTCATGACTAAAATAAGCGACATAAGATGGAATATCACTTAACCTACTAGAGTGCGAAAGAGATACTTTATAGTAACATCACCACGAAATTACGTAATGCCTTATAAACTAACAGGATTAGGGTGGACAAGCCACAGAAACTGATACAATCAATCATAAGATAACTGATGAGTAGTCGGGGATTTGGTTTATTTTCAAGTTGACCATCACTAACATTTGATCACAGCCTTCGTGGTCAGATAGACTTCCCAGCTAGCCTCTTTCGAAAAGAAGCACTAGACTCGAGTTTCGCTCTCATNGCTGCGATCAAATGTGAGTGATGGTCAACTTGAAAATTAGAAAATAATTCAACCAGTCCAGTCAAGTCGACGAAATCAGTATTCTATCCGGAAACGAATAGCGAACCAACATTCAATTTGCTTTACACGATAAACCTGTTCAACTGTCCTGATTTTGAAAATGGTGGCCAATTGTTTTTCACAACAACTCAGGCAATGATGCGACTTACTGTAACATGGCGGCTAGACAAACAATCCCCTAACCATTCG
The DNA here is from genome assembly GCA_008508345.1 of Paragonimus westermani. Lineage (NCBI taxonomy): Eukaryota > Metazoa > Platyhelminthes > Trematoda > Plagiorchiida > Troglotrematidae > Paragonimus > Paragonimus westermani. The sequence continues at coordinate 214,639 of QNGE01000651.1, forward strand.
CACATTCTGATTCAAAAATAAGGCCCCAAGGAGGTACGCACTCTTCATAAACTGGAAAACAACCAAACGACAGTCAGCTTACCTGCGGTAGATCTTCCCTCAGTTCTAGAGTGTTTAATAGACAAATTGTGCAATTCGTCTTCCAAATTCCGTAAGCCATCACGGTTAGACACCAGTTTATGATGACATGTTGATGGCAACAATGTGTGTGAGAAACCACCACGGCAGAAGGAAGCATGCTTTTCGTGAACACACTGGTCACAAACAGCGGAGCTACAGCCGGATCGGAGCTGCGACATAACCGAGTGAAGCTGAGCATCAATTGTAGCCAATGAATAGGCTAAATCTTGCGAAACTGATCGGCTCTGGGAGAATAATACCGGTTGAAAATAGCTTGAAGAGCGTGTGGACATGAAAGCAGGATTGGGCCATGACGGGGTGATGTGACGTGGCATGGACAGAGAACGGCGTGACCTTTTGTGGCTGGTAGCCAGTGAATGAATGGAAGCCGGGCAAGCTCGACCGTCTTCTCTAATATCAATAATCTCCGGTCGAACAGTTCGTTCCGGCGGCTGGTAGTCATCAGGCCGATTGGAGTCGGAAGAGGACGGAGATATGGCAGGTGACACGATGTGGGAAAGAGTGGGTTTGACAAACGACCTGGAAACAAAGTCATTTGGCTTTTGCCTACACGCGCTTGAAGTTACGGGCGGTTCGAGGTGGGCAGGTTTGACTGTGTCTACGGCTCGCGTGACAAGTAAGGCGTTCGGTCCGGGTGTTTGCTGTAGAATACGTAGACTGGCATCTAAACTTGCTAGTCGCTGTTTATAGGTCTTGTAGATAAGCTGTCGACAGAAAAACGTGTGGAATAATGAGTGGGAAAATTTTCAAATGACTAACTCCGATTAATCTTGCGTAGAATTCGCTGAATAATGGTTAGTTCGCAGAGCTAAGATGCTGGTGAGGCCTGTGAGCAATCTGATCATTACCCATAAAGTAGCACCGTTAAGAGTCTAGATTAGACAAATCGGTTGTGCCTAATGTGAGGTCGATGGCACAGCGGTTAACATGATTGCTACATGAGAACGTGAATCGGGGATCAAATCACGGTAGTGTCAAAGGGATGATGCACACAGGTTAAAAAGACGTCCACTTGTCCCCCCCATTAAAACTTGAGAATGTCGCAGTTTTTCAGTTTCACTATGAAAAAACAATCCAGCCATATTGTGTAGATATTAAACTGTGCAGTAAACAGCTTCAAATACGTGATATTCTTCAGTGCCGTAGCTTAGTTTTTAATTTGTCATGCTAGGTTATGTTAATACACATTATAGCACAAGCCGGTGAGAAACGTTATCTGATAGGGAAACATCTCAGTCAATGGTGTACCTGCATCCCACCATGTTAGTCCTTCTGTTTAGACTAGTTTGGATCTACTTGCCTTTTTTCGACATTTTTTCTTCCAGAATATTCATCGTTGAGAGCAGTGGCGGCTCGAACCACAGTACTCTCTGGTCTGGTTCACGGTTGTTACAAGTATGTGAACACGCCTGAAACTAGCTGCACTGAACAAATGCACTCCAGTTGGATCGTTATACGACGTAAAAATGAAACGGTTCTTGACGGACTATATCACTACAATCTGGCAGATCTAGAAAACATTACAAATCATTTTTATTCATTATATGTGAGCATTATATATATATATGTATATATCAGAGGGTCCACAAGAAGTGAACGTACAAAACCCAAAACAGGAATGACAGTGCCATATAATCACGGCACATCTGAAGCAGTACAAATGATGCTCCAATGGGCATCCAGATATCGCATATGCCAAACTCAACACTCCATTCGGCTCTGTTGAACGCTAAGGATCATGCAGAACCAAACGAGCAGTCTGGCGTGGTCTACGCGATTCCATGCCTCGGGGCATTGTGGCACTACTGCGCAGACACAGGTCACGAGGTCAACATAGACCATGCGAAAGTGGTCGCCCGTGCGTTTCAGATGCCAAATCAAAGTGAGGTCAAACAAACGTTAGACTGAGTTGCCAGGGCACCACTTAATGAGCGATACTGGGTGATGACACAGACTTCTTTATCAATATAACCTGGCGACCACGGGGTGAGGGGGTGTCACTGAACGGAGTTCACATTACGTTGTTACCTCATAACGGTAACTAAAACAAGTTTTAGTGTATCGAAAGTCGTTTTTTGAATTTTTTTGTACAAAGACGCATGCTCTCGTTCCTTGTAGTGAACGTCCCATTGACCTCGTGCAGAACAAACTGAAGTTTATCTCATCTATCCAGCAGATAGTCTTTGCATTTGCATAACCCTTCATCAGTCGATATACAAACAGTCGCCGTAACCCCAAATTCTCATTTGAGTTCATATCAGTGAGTAATTGGTGCAGTTGCTTGACAGTTATGCACCGACCACCCAATGTCGACTAATCGTTGTGGTCGACAACTCCTTCTCAGACTCAGCCTTGCCGCACAATCTCAACAACTGCAGTGTAATCGTTTGGTCCACGGAAATCCACTCCAACAACGTATCGACCTCTGATCCTGTCAGAATCTTGCTTCTATGTCCTTTGCGAGGCTCAGCTTCATAACTGACGCAATCCACATGAATCCACTTGTGAGCGGTATTACACTTGACTCCGTTCAGAAGGGCAACCGTACGCCAGTCATCGCCCCTTTCGAGTGCTTCGATAATACGTCTGCGTGTTTCGGGATTGATACGAGTTTACTTGCGCTCGCCAGCCATGTGTGCGAGAGAGCTAATGAATATGTTCTCACAAACTGGTTCACTCTCACACTACAGCTCAAAGTCTACCACGACCCTAAACCTTACCCTCATTGGACGTGTGATTCACAGACACCCCTAACCACTTGCAACCATTCACCTGTCAAAGGAACCAATACGGTCCGCGGTTAGATGAATTAGTAGGAACAGGGTCCACTTTGACCGCTAACCCCGTTCTCATTATGCAAATCCGTTGATACCCTTCGAATAACCCAAACTAATTCCTCTACCAAAGTAGCCAATGCGAAATACTTTACTTCAGATTGGTCGTCCCTTACGATTAGTTGGGCCAATCGCGTTCTTGCGGTCACGTCCAAGATTCTAAGGTGGAGAATCTAATGCACCAAAGTGATTTGCTTTAGCATGTAATGGAAAATCTTGTGCCTAAAATGGAAACAGATATGGAAAACTGTATTGAAGGCAGAGTAATTAACAGTACTGCGTTGCACGATGGCAAGGTTCATCAGATCCGCTGACTCGATCCAGTATCGTAACACTGAAAACAAAGCAGTTGTTCAAACAGAAGGTCGTATAATCAAAGGTTTCGATATGCCTTCAAGAGTGGCGTGGATAGAGAACATGAACGCGCATGATCCTCGAACGGTTAAGAATTGTGATAAAAGCCATTCGTAACAAATGGTTTACGTTCGTCACAATTACAGGAAAAACAAAATTACAAATCAGCCTTCCCCAGATAACCATGCTTGTAGCTCAGCTTCCTCGTAACCCTTTCTAAACGACTCCAAGACACCCATTATTGGAATTTGCCTATGGTATGTACATACAACTGTGGTCCGACATAAGGAAACTGGCAATTTTCAAAATATTGGAAATCTCACAGGTTTCTGAATAGTAACCACAACTTCCCCGTCGTAGCTACGCATCCTGAACAAAACTGTCAGGCGCTGTAAACTGTAGACTTACACTTCGCAGTCTCTACATTTTTGTCTGAGCTGTACTGTTTATTTCACGAGACAGGAAACCGCTGAAAGTGTGCAGCCATGTGCTCACCAGGTTCAAAATTGTGCTTTATGCTAGAATTGGTCGCTCAGACTAACTCTTTACCCATTTTTTGTGAGTAGGCATCACTAAACCTATTAAACTGCACAGTAAAATGTTAATCTTTGCGGTTTATTAACAGTAACACCACTCATTTAACAATCAGAGGGTTACGGGTTTGACGCCATCTACGTCAGCTGCTTCTGTCTAAGTTTCGACTATCTCATTGTATTCAATCCATATGTGACTTAGTGCACCACGTGGTATCGAATACGCCTTAGTTTACAACTGGAGACGTAACGAAAGTAAATAAAAATCGTCGAATCGGATCTTTTGGATTCCTGCTCTGAAGCAAAATTGTGCCTCTCCTAACGTCATTCATTGACTCATTTATAACACAGAGCGCACTTTCTCCATATTGCTTTGGGAACCGCTCGTTGTCACTTAAGGCGGTCAACATTAACGATGGCTTCTTCGGGATTCTTTATCATCTTTACTACCCTCCACCGAACCTTAGGGGCTCCATTCGGCGTTTTAGACCTACGGCTTCCGCCACACCAGCATCGTCATTTTTCATAATGTCGTTATGTTGGCTGTCAACATATCAGTTAAGTCCTCCGAAACTTAATTTTTCTCTCCAGTATCGAGGAGGAAAGCGTTTAAGCATCAATGTCAATCGCTGTTGTAGTGCTGTAAATTATACTTGTTGTGGAAATCATTATAATCCTGGGGAACAATTGCTTTCCAAAAGTGACTAACTGATAGTTATGCCCTTTTTCTTATTCGTTTGCATTAACAGCAGTTTATTTTGCACCTGAGAGAACCACCCGGTGTGGTACATCTGCAATAGCGGAATTACCAAATAATACAGACACCTAAAACATCAACTAAGCGCCTACAAATCGTTTCAATCCTCATTCGTTCATTCATACGTTCAAAACGGCCATGCGACTAACCAAAAGGTACTGTGGCTCGGGCGCTGCCTATCTCAACAGTGACGTGGAATATCCTAGAAGAAAACGCTACTAAACAGGTAAAGAAAATGGAAGAACTGCACGTGGTATGAATGTGAGTACGCCGTTGACTACAGTACACTGTCATTTCATAAAACGTTCCTAGTTAACGATTTGGGTGGCCATGAGAACCCCACCCAGGTAGGCAATACCCACACACTATGCCCGAGGGAACAGTCACGGGCTTCATATCTCGCGTCTACTTCGTTGCCTGAGAACCACTTGGTTCTACCCAACTGTTGGTGGTTTCAATATATGATGCATGGTGTGGGAAATGATCAGCTGGTGTGCGGAGTACGTGACCCAATCATAGCAGGCTGTGCAGCCTGCTTAGTTGGTGGATTGATAGCATATTTCCGACGTTCCGAAATACGTGCTGGTGACTGGCCGTATTGGTCACACGATCATCCCACTTAGTATTGGCTACTTGGCGTAGGCATTGATGGTCAAACAGAGCAAGTCTGATGACATCTTCGTCGTCAACAGGTCACGTTTCCGAACCGTAGAGCAAAACAGAATGCACATGAGCATTATGTATTTTTCCCTTCAGCGGCAGCCGAACGTCTTTTGGACGTCACGAATGACACAGGTTGGCAAAGGCAACTGGTGTTTGTGTTATTTTCGCTGATATCTCATCAACAATATTACAGGCTGATGAGATTGTGATGCGCGGATACGTGAGTATTCACAGTCTCAAGCTTATTGCCTGCAATAAAGAGCGTAAGAGTGGGAATTCCTCAATTTCGAATTACCGTTTCAAATTTGAAAGATGTGGAGCGCACTCCGTACAAACTGGTTCTACAGACCACGGGGATGGCTGCGAATGTTTGGCCTCAGATCGTGGCTATGTAAGCTTACTGCCAAAATTCACGCCGATAGTAGGGTCGCATGATACACTGTGTACGAATTGTCTATCGATTCAGAGGTCTTTGCGGGTGCCTCGCATTTGCCATCTAGACGTTCCCAGCGGCTTCTGAGACTGCTTCAGTGTGATCTGATGCGAAGGATAGTCGTTTCAACTCTATGTGAGGGTGTAAGATTATGAGATATTGCTGCTCATTCATCTCTCACCTCTGCTGGATCAGTCGCTGTACCAGTGTCCCAATCTGCCATATGTTTCGGAAGTGTATTTTCGAGCGGTATCTTCCGCTAGCAGCATGCTATTGATGTATCGTTCGAATTGGGAAGTTTTTTGTCCGCTTGAAAGGTGCACTACCTCCACCTTATGTCATAAAACGGTGTTGCCACAGTTGCCCTGTCGTCTGTCTGTCATACCAGCTGGGTTTCCATTGAAGGATTTCGTATTGCAGCTGCCAATTCATCCTTCTTTTCTAGGTGGGTTCTCTGTGTTTCTACTTGGCCAGCAATCTGTTCAAAACCCGTAGTTCCCCTATCGGGCGAATTCTCTCTGATCTGTTCCCAAATCTTCACAGTTTTCGTCGACTGTCCATTATTATCTCAACATCCCGACCTATACTGCTACCTTGGCGAGGTGGTCGGGCTTGTGCAATGTTTTGATCCGGCGGGCTATGCTGACTAGGACTCCAGTCCTTCTAGATGCAACCTTGTCAGATAGGCCAAAGTGGAGCAGTCAAACAAAAAGCAGTTACACTCATAGGATTCTATGTCGCACTACTGACCGCGT
>QNGE01000651.1:224511-245944 GCA_008508345.1 Paragonimus westermani
TACTACTACTTTCAAGTTGACCATCACTCACATTCGGTCGCAGCCTTCGCAGTTAGATAGACTTTCCAGCCAGCCGGTGTCTTTCGAAAAGAAGCACTAGACTCGAGTTTCGCTCTCATTAGAGTTCATCAATAGTACATATCCTTGCCACGGCCGGGATTTGAACTCCGGCCATTCCAATCACGAGGCAACTGTGTTGACCACTGCGCCATTGACCTCACATTAGGCTCGACCGACTTTTCATCAGTATTATCATTCCGTTATGGCTTACAGAAGCCACATTGAATTGGTGCGCATTCTTAGAGAGTTACTGTCTCTGTCGTCTGACGTCACATCCGCTTTGTATCGCAGACGAAACAGCCAAAGTAATGTTTGGTGTGATGAGCAAACTACATTTGTCGAGAACACGGGGTTCGCACTTTCGCACGGAGGAGTTGGCATAAATATTGCCAATAGTGACAGATCAACTCGGTGTCAGTGTGGGAATTAATTGCATGAGCTTTTCTGGATACAATAGGGGTGTACATTCTCCACCATTAAGGACAGCGTGCACGATATGTTAACACTACTTATCGGTTCTTTATCGCAAGTTATTATTCCGCCTTCTGGTACAGTAACACTCCAGTCCTGCTTCATATCGTGCTGTGATGAGTACTAATGCCGGTTTACTAACTGTAAGTCTCGGCGATCTGATCTAAGAAGCGCTTGACGGCTGTCTATATATTCGTCAGTTGATTCGCTGGTTGGTCTTTTGCTCACAGGACGAAAACAATCAGATTTTCTACTACAACAGTGCATCCGGTCAGAGTCTGTGGGAACATCCACTAGACGAGTTTTACCGCAACCAGGTGCGACAGGCCCGACTCAATGGCGTTCACTCCTCCCTTGAATCGAAACCAGCCCAGCCAACTCGTGAAACGCATCTTGATAGCAGGTCACTCTGCTCAACACCTACACGGCGATCAGTAAATTTGGCTCATCCAACAGAACCCCGAACTTCTACACCGGCAGCAGTGCTTTTTGATAAAGTCAACCCAGGTTAGTTGATTTTCCTTATTCGGATCCACTGTCTTGTACGTATTCATGTAGCCAGTCGGAGTGAACTAGCATCACGACGTTTTGGACTAACACTTGCTACTAATTCTTCTTTTATAGGGTCAAACGAACCGAGGCAGAGAGTTGACAGTAACGCAAGATAGCTGTGATAACTTAGATTTAATGTTAGATAATGAATTCCTGGAGGTTGTTGACCAGTTTTTACACCTGGGAAGTTGTATCAACGCGTATCTCTAAGGCTTGGACAATATTCACCAATCTGAGGCACCTCTGGCGACAGAAAAGTATCTCTCTGCGGCTCAAGGATCGCGTATACAGGGCGGTAGTGAGGGCTCTGTTGCTTTACGGCAGTGAAACTTGACCACTCACAGCAGAAAACGTGAGCCGTCTTCAGGCATTTGACCACCGATGTCTGCGTTCTTATCAGATGGCACTAGCGGGTAAGCAACCAGAGGGTTAGGGAGCGGATATTTGATAGTGACTGTCAAGTGAGTCCTTTTGTCCATTCTTTGCATTTGCACAGATTTAGATGGTTAGGCCATGTACTAAGGATGCCGGCTAGTCGTCTGCCACAGTGGACAATGTCGACGCTGCGGCCGACTGGTGTAGGGTGCGAGGTGGATGGATGATGACCTGGCGTAGAGAAATGAAATCGCTTACGGAGGGGCTGGTCACTGTAGGCTGAGTTTGCCTGTCAGGCTGGGGACCTCACGACTAACAGGGTCGGTGTCCGGTGACATTAGGTGAGATGGCGACTAACAGAGCCCAGTGGCGTGGACGTTATCGTTGTTTGGTCGAGTAGTCTGAGAAGTGGGTGCACTTGATTGCGCTGGGCAGTGAAAGCCATAAGAAAGCTGTGTTGCTGATGATGCCTTACTTTCACCTACAACTCGGTTGTTTGTTTGTGGGGTGTAGGCACTTTGATGTTGAGTGTTTGAATATGGTACTAGGTCCCTTCCCATCCCCTTCTTTTTCTATTCTCTCATTCCCATATAGGGTTTGTTTCTTTCCTTTCCTCATGTTTTTGTGGTAGCTAAGCATCAGTAAGAAACGCTGACGTATTACTGTCTACGATGATGGCGATCATGGCTTTCAAATAGGGGATATGTTATTGATGTACGGAGCCGCCGTACGAACCAGCGACCGATAAAACAATGGAAAGAAAAGCGATCACACGATGTTTGCGCACAGTACCTTTCAGTATCCCTACTAGTTCACATAAGCGGCTAAGGCTTGTTTGATCACTACACCGTAATAACCACATGAGCCGGCGAACAGTGCTCTGTTCGTGCCAGGCGTCGCCACACGCGCCCGGCTAAGTGGACGCTCATGGGCGTTGTCCTCTATTTTCCACGTGCTCCCTAGTCTTACTTCCTCGAGTTCACATCGAATAAGGTTTAAGTGTCGAACCACCACTGCTCCAGCTTAATCCGATGATTGTGTTATATGTGCGCCGTCATCCTTTGGCTTAGATCACTGTGACTCGGATGCCAACAACTCAACCTCCTCTCTGTATTCCATGGAATCCGTAAAAGTTCCATCTTGCATGTAACTGTTTTTGGTACTCCTTGCCTGATTTTCGTAATTACATATGGCAACTGCGAATTGTACCTATATATCCGAATTAGTCATATAGGTCAGTAAATGTCCCAGGTGATAGAGTGGAGCATTGGTAGGTGGTAAGGTTGAGGGGTGCGTAAGAACCACCTACGTGTCGGCCGTGAGATGTACGTCCCCACACTTCACGATCCATGTCTGTGTGCCTGTCAGCCGTCCGTTCACGCCCAACTGAATTCGATTACAACACCCCTGATAAAGGTTACACTAGCTGGCTAAAAATTTCAAGTAATTCAAGTTGTTTATAACGTTGCTATTTCTCACTCCTGGTTAAAGTATACCAATAGTCGGTGTACTGTGTAAATTGTGCCAACTACCTGCACACCTCGCAAGTTCTGGAGAGTAGTATTCCAATCAATGCATTTTCCCTGGTAGCTTGGCTAGTTCACTGCCTCGATCCGGAGAGCCATACTGACTAGGACTTCAGTCTTACCACGTGCAACCTTGTTAGACAAGGCAATGAGGAGCAGTCAGACGAAAAGCGGATGCACTCAGGGTTGCATGTTGCACTCCTGGCCGCGTAGGAGTGCTCAGGTAGTGAGACACGATCCTGTAAGCGTACAACGGAACCACTTCTATAGTTGCGGCACTGCTCTTCCGAGTCAGGAATAAGGGGGTTAGAGAAGGCACCCTCAAACAAAGAGCACTCCGGTCGCCCATGGATTGACCGTGATCGCCGGTGTATTATCCAGTACGGCTGAAAAGCCTCCGGTATCACTCAAAAGCCTGAGGTGACCTTATATACATCCACAGCGCACAGTAATGCTCGGAATCAGACATTACTGTGTTATTCACTGCATTCCCGGGCTAGACAAGCCCTTCACTACCAAGTGACTCAGAATCCGGAGTCCTCGGCTTCGTAGTTCAGATTTGTGGTTAGATCCTTCCGGTCAATCCCCTTCCGCGACATAATTGAGCGGGAAGTAGCAGAAGTTGTCCTCTTCCCGACAGTGATAATCAACCACTACGAATTTCTGCATACATTCTACCCTCAAGTTTTCTACCTTCCTTGTGTCCCCGGGGGATAGTTGTTTTCTGAAGTCAACACAACTGACAAACATTGGCGATTTCTATGTCCACACCCTCCAACAAGCTACCCTTAGAAGACTTTAGTCTACGATTCTAGCACCGTTATTCACTTGTACTCACATTTAGATAGCTTTCCGCCCAAGAGCTTCTCTCTCGCTGCTCGCTGTTCTAGGAAGTTGAAGGTTTGTGAACAACCGTCTGGGACTTTCATCCCTTCTGACGGGCAGTGTTTGTCAGGGTTGTCCGATCTCTCTCTTCCTGTTCAACGTTGTTATGGATGACATTCTAGGGGGTTCACTTGAAGAACCCACTGAGCTTGGTAATGCGCACCTTTCTGGCGGCAGGTTAACCTTCATGGAATATGTGGATGACATTATCGTAAGTAGCCCCTCTACTTCATGGAATTGGGTGGTCTGCTATACGTTACAAACAAGGTCAGGCGAACACTAAGCGAATGACCGGTATTCTCCAGAGGTCACCCAAACAAGGGTTACCGAGGCGCATTCGGCAACAAAATTCACTTACCTTTTCCATGTGCGTCGTGTGGATACTCCTCCAGTGTACGTTTGTGTGAGCAACGTGTGAACAGCGACTGATCTGTGGTGACCGAGCATTGCAGACCATTCCGTTTTTTATCCGATCAGCAAACATCATTTGGGTTTGCAAGCTGTAAGTCTGACCGCGAATTTTATGAGGTGCTCTTTCTATATTAACTTCCCATCATTATTGGAACCGGGGTGATTAGCTCTGAACTGTTCAAATATAGAACGTGATGTTAACCACTTACTATATGCTATCCTTCTGTTTGCTTTGTGTGCATTTCAAACCGTGTAGGTTTAACAGATCGGACTGGCTCTTATGTCTGTACGAGAAAGTATATATTTTGTGCTATAGTACCTCCAGTTTGAAGTCCTTTATCTTTATTATGCTTTAGTTGAAGAGCTCGTCAAACCGAGCATGAAATCCTCAGGTTCAACGTTTCTTAACAACCATAACAAGAAACTAGACTGGGTTGACGCTCCGGTGCTGGGCGAGGTGATTCCGGCCGGGTTGCGGCCTGTCAACAGTAAAGATAACCTCGGTCTGGTGACGTCGGAAAACGAGCAGTTGACGGAATACTGTGAATTAATTCCCTCTCAATCCAAACGCCATTTACTTCGCCAGTCCAGTGTGAGCACTAGTCCTTCGCGCGCTGTAACTACTCAGACAACCGCTTCACAGACAGAGGATGGTTCTACAACCGGCCAGAATGTGACACTGCGTTACGGTGCGGATTTGAATGATACCGGTAACCGTCTCACACTTTTGCAGGCCAGATTACGGGCCTCCATTCTAGCCGATAGCCGACTGTCCGTCGATCAAAACGCAGAACGGTTTTCCAAGCGGTCGTTGTCATTGATCACTTCCTCAAAGTTCTCACGGCTCTCACCTCTGACCACTTGGAGATCTAGTCCCGCGAATAATGGCGAAAACATGAATATGCGTGTGATGCTAGATCCAAAACACCCATCGGATATTCATCCAAAGGGCGAACTTCTTGTCAGTCCATTACCCAAGACCACCGAATCCGATCACTTGCTTACCTCGTGTCCGGAACTGGGTGTTTCTCCAACCGACAGCATAGTCGACAACATGGCAGCAAATGTTAATATTTTGAGTGTGCTGAAAGAGCAGTCTACCCCTTCGTACAAAAGTGGAAACACCTCAAGTACTGTCGCCGTTCCTATCGCTACAAATACGCAAGCGGATAAAGGGACTGAGAAAGCTGAAGTTCAAGATGATGAAGCCAATCCGTTCACACCCAAAGTTCCTCCAACAATTGCAGACACACCTTGTCCGCCTCTACATCGTTCGGTAATTATGAATGATGCAGATGGTGCGAGAACAAAAAATCCAACAAATGAACCTCGCAATTCAGCCACTGCTGGTCATCCCGAGTTAGATCCCTTGTTCAACGAGGGTATGGGTCATCTTGTTGAAGAACGTGCACGGCTACAGCGGAAAATGTTGCGCATCAAGGTGAGTTTAATAGTCAGCTAATTGTGGTGTTTTACCATCTGCCACCACCGAACGTTCTGAACACATTGCCAGCTTACAAACTTTGCTCTTATCGTGAGCTGTTGCGAAACGTGAGCACTCCTTATCTGATGTCTGTTTGGATAGTCGTTTGAATGAATGTTTACCATGCAGTGAACCATCGTGAGGTTCGGCGACGTGTGTTATGGAAAGATAATCGTAGTAATGTTGCTTCATTTTTCGAATTCGCTCAGACACTTCCGCATATCTGTTTGCTGCCGCCATATTTGTTTGTGTCCGCCGGTAGTGATTAGAAGAAACATCATGGTGGACAGTCTCTGATTTAGCACAAGTGTATGAAGAAATTGGCATTACATTGGCCATTCCCGACTTGGTCCGAAAATTACTGGTCAGATACGCTAAAAGATATGGTTAAACTCAGCGGCGGATATGCTGTGTTGCGCGTTGGCATGCCCCTCATAAATCGCCACTGCGCATTGCAGTGATAGTTCTTTTTTTCCATCTTACTCTGTTTTTTAAAGTTGCGTTTGTTGCGTGATATCGGTTCATCATGAGACATGTAAACTATACAAACACACCCCTTGACAAAATTACACGGCTGTCAAGTCCTTTCAGTAATACCTTCCATAGTTTGGACGTTCATTCCCTGTTGTGAACTTGAATCAGGTGGGAAAAGACCCACATTACAGTTTTTATACGTGAGCTAATCTCCGTGCCTCAACTGATGTGTATAGCATACGAGTGTACAAAATCAAGACGGCAGAAAAAATACAAGTCAAAGTTCAGAACGTGTTTGTTTGCTACCTCGGAAGCGTCAGCAATGTGTGACTCCAGTTGTCCCGGCATACTACACCAGACGTGTTTTTAGTTAGGAATAGAACACAGGAAGTCCGTGCTTGTCCGGATTCAATGTTCTACCTTGTATTTTTTTGTGGTTTGAGCCTTAGTAGAGTTGTAACTAAGTGTGCTCAAGCATAGGTGATGCAATGCCAATCTTTTATTTACTCTACTCATTCTTCTTATCTTTAAGTGTATAGCAATAGTTTTTTCGCATCAAAAAAAGGGCTCAACGAAACTGTGTTCAGATAGCCTTCGTAAGAAGTGAACTACACACGCACAGAGGAACTCTGCACCGGAATTTCACAAACTGAGACGCACTTCTATCATTTCACTTTCGTACTTCAGAGTGCCGATTGGACGCCTTGCTACTGAGAGCCTGTCGAAGGTTGTAGCTCAAACTTCTCTATACTCACTCCAGTGCAACCATCATTTCACTTTAATATCTCTGTATACTTGCTGAGCTGTTAAGCCCTTTGGGTTTTCTCTGGAATTGGAGACATATCTTACTAGACAGTGGATAGTGTATGCTGAAGCACACCTAGAGCTTTCAAGGGTTATACAAGTGGTACCTCTGTGATTCGTGCCAGAACTCATTTTTCTCGTTGAAGCGAACGAATCATTGTTGGTGAATTCGTGGGGCGTGCTTTTCGGCTCATAATTTTGATTTGATTAAATAGTCTTCCATGCTTCAACATTTGTTTTTTTTAGCGTCTGTTTTACATTTATTCCATGAGCATTGGGTTTGGCTGCACTTGTTGCATTTGAAGCTAATCGTACTGTTTCTTAATTTTTGTGTACCTTCCGACTATTCCCTTCGTTCAGCCTACAAAGCCTTCCCAGACAGTTCCTGACTCTTTTAGATACCTAGGCTACTGTGGAAATTCCTTGTAAGCTCAGCTGTATCGTTTGGATTGCTAAAACGACCCCTCCTTCCTAATTATCAGTTTAGTTGTTCGTATTATGATATGTACAGAGCGAACACGAACTGAATCGCTAATCGTACGGGCTTAATCACGTGATAGTAGGTTCACTCTCAGAATATCAACAAGGTAACCATTGTATACTGCGTACACGATGGCACATCTTGTGTTCTCAAGGTACTTAGGTGACTCTCGCATTAATAGCTATTTATTTGAGCTCACCATGGTATAGCTGTATAACTTCCGTCTTACAACTCAACCTATTGATTCATTTTAATGTTTGTTACTTCCTCGCAAAAAACGGTTGATAGGAAAGATATTGTTAAGTAATGGGACTGCCCTGTGATTTTGTTGTGGAGCTTATAGATATGCACATATATCACAATCCTGGTAGTAACTCCACTTACTACGGTGCATTGCAGCTCGTGTATTTGACGATGCGGTAACAATGATTGACACGGTTTTTGTGCTGTTCGCACGTAAATCGACGTTATTCTTCCCCTCTTGTGTACTCCGTTGCTTGATTCAATCTTGATTAGTTCGAGTTTTTTTCGATAGTTAAACAAGGATCTGGCTGATGTAACCTTGTTGTGTCCGCAAAAGACGCTTGGCCAGCAAGTTGATTTATTGCGCAAACATCCGTACAGGTCATGGCAAAAACTAAACCACAAACGTGTACACTCATTTGCACGACAGACGAGCACTCACATACATTGGGTGACAGTACGTGGTCATTCGCCTTGGTGACAGTTCTCACACAGCGTGTACACACTGTTCCGATAGTCTCTTCTTGTCCGTCGTGTTCGGGGCTTGTCCTTTTGTTCCTGAATGTCGCCTGTGGGTAATACACTACTTGTGAGTAGTTTACTACTCACAACGAAACTGCCTGTTATACAACACTCCCCCCTTCTGAGGTTCCTTGGTTCCTTTCCATTTGTCGACGAATCCTCTCCGATCGACGCGGTGTTTCCTCCCGGATTATTGATCTTCTGGTTCGTCGCGCCGGCATCTCGTGCCACGTTGCTAACTCACTGGCGTGCACTCGTTTCGTCTCGCCGTCCTTCTTGATCGTGTATACTGGGCCTCGTCTGGATATTACCAAATACGGACCTTTCCATTTAGGCAAAAGTTTTCTTGATCCTGGCCCGCTGGCACCGGTGTTCCGATGGTCTCGATATTTCACCCGTTCTCCTAGGTTGAACATTCTAGTCTTGCCGAACCGTTGCCTTGCGGATTGCTCCTTTGTGCGTGCCTGCGATGCTTTCAGATTTCGTTTGGCTCTTTCTCTTTCGGCAACCAATTCTTTAGTGGAATCAATGCACTCTGGCCATACCCCAATGTCCTGATCCACCGGAAGTCGAGGGGTTCTACCGTACATCAATTGAAATGGAGATTTCTTCGTGCTCGCCTGCACAGACGCCCGGTAGGCCAATAACACCAGTGGCAACGCAGACTCCCAGTCTCCTCCTTTGGCTGATAACCATTCTTTGACCGTTCGGTTGTTACGCTCAGTTAGGCCATTCGTTTGTGGGTGATACGGCGTCGTTCGGATGCGCTTGATTCCCAGTTGTTGCATGCGTGTTCGAAACTCATCGCTTTCGAAGCATGGTCCCTGATCCGTCAAGATCGCCTTTGGTACACCGTGGTTTGCTACAATGTGCTTCATCACCATGTCTCCCACCGTAGATGCTTTCTGATCCGGAACGCCAGTCGCTTCGATCCAACGGGTAAAGTGTTCCGTCATGACCAGAACGTACTGGTTACCGCGGGCGCTCAGTGGAAATGGGCCCATAAGATCCATAGACCAGAGTTCACCGATTTCGGAGACTGGTATTGGCTGTAAGGGCTGTTGGGCTCCCCGATTGTCGCTTTTCAGTAACTGACACTGTTGGCATGCAAGCACGTAAGTTGTCACATCCTCTTTCATTTTCGGCCAATATGCTCTTTGTTGCAACAGATCGTACGTCCTAGTGCATCCGGTGTGTGCCATTTCATGGCAGTCTGCCACCACTTTCCTCCTCAGTTGTCTCGGGATGACTACCACGCACGGGTGCCCAACGCCACGCTGCCATGTCAATACGCCTGCACTGTTTAAGCCAACTCTTTTCCATTGGGATGCGATTATTTTCAGCTCCTCATCCTTAGTATTTGTGGGGATTCTCACGCCTCTTGCCAGAGCTTCAATCACTTTCCGGAGGACCTTATCTTGACGTTGTAGGCGTACTAGCGTTTGTGGGTCTTGCTCCATTATTAAGCCGTTGACTCCAACGGTCACTTTGGGGAGTTCGTCGTCTACTTGTGGTCGAGAAAGAAAATCCGCGACGCAATTGCTCAAACCAGGCACATGGTTGATCGTGAAGTCATATTCCTGTAAACGTAATGCCCATCGGGCTAATTTGCCTCTCGGGTCCCTCGCAGTCATGATCCATTCCAGGGGTTTGTGATCCGTCTCCACGTGGAACTGTTGACCCAACAGGTATGGCCTCCACTTGTCCAGTGCCCAGACGATTGCCAAACATTCCTTTTCAATAGTCGAATATTTCTGCTCCGTTGGAGTCAGGACTCTGCTGGCATACTCGATTACTCCTTCCTTTTGCTTGAGTACTGCCCCAATGCCACGGTCACTGGCATCTGTTGCTACGATGAACGTTTCTTTTGTATTCGGTAGTTTCAACGTCAGTTGTTGCTCGTTCATCGCTTGTTGCACTCGCTTGAACGCCCTCTGGGCATCGTCGGTCCATTCAAATTTCTTGTCTTTTCGAAGGAGTTCGTACAATGGCGATGCAATGGAGTGAAAATTTTTCACGAACCGACTGTAGTACCCTGCTTGACCCAAAAATTGTCTCAGGGTTCGTTTGGAATTCGGAGCCACGGCCTCTCTAATTGTCAGTATTTTCTCCGGCAGAGGCTTGATTTCACCTTGACCCACCTTGTGTCCCAGTAACACCACCGATGATCGTCCGAGCTGTGACTTATCAGCATTGATCCGCAGTCCTGAGTTCTTAATGCGATTCAAGACAGCATCTATATGGGCAGCATGTTCCGATTCCGTGTTGCTGTATATTACGATATCATCTCCGTATACCGCCACATTATCCAGTCGTTTTACCAGCTGAACCATCAGGCGCCGAAATGTGAACGGTGCCCCGGATAGGCCAAACGGCATGCGCTTGAACTGATACTGTTTTTCGCCTACCGTGAATGCGGTCTTCTCACGATCTGTGGGTTTAATTGGTACTTGCCAGTATCCGGAGCGTAAGTCCAAAACTGTGAACAATTTCGCCTGCTGTAGCTTGTCAAAAATATCAGCGACGGACGGTATTGGTACGACTGTATTCTGTGTTACCTCATTCAGCCGTCTAAAATCCACACAAAAGCGGTACTTCCCGTTGGACTTCTTCACCAGGAGAACAGGCGAGTTGTACGGACTGTTGGCTTCTTCGATAACATCCTCGCTCAGCATGTTCTGTATTTGTCTCCTCAATTCCTCCTCAAGATGAACCGGTATCCTGCGGGGCCCGTGAGGTCGAAATGTTCCGGTTGTTGGTATTTCATGGGCAATCCAGTTGCAAAATCCGTACGGATCATCGTCAGTCGTAAATACTTCCGCGTATTTCTCGACCGTGGACTGGAGCAGGGGGGCTGTGCAACTGGGGGTTTTAACCTTGCGTACTTGGTTGACGCTATCCTTTCGCTGTCCTATGAGCGTCAGGGAGCCATACTTGGTTGACAACTTCTTGAGCTTCAAGTCAATCACGGCATCTGTTGCAGCGAGGAAATCGGCTCCGAGTATCGTTTGCCTGGTTTCTGGGGACACAATGAAACGGTGCTTTACGATATGGCCGCCGATACGTACCCCACATTCTTTCACACCGTCAACCAGTAGACTATGACCTCCAACCGTCTTGATCATCATGGATGTCGGTTCTAGGTTTTGCTTTTCGGCACGAGCAATCAACGAAATAGCTGCCCCTGTATCGACTAAACACTGTTCTACCTCTCCATCAACTTCAACCCTTGTATGTACGGCCCCCTTCTCAATCGCTCCCATTACTAGTCGACCCGCCCAACAAAAAGAACAATCACGAAACA
Source organism: Paragonimus westermani (assembly GCA_008508345.1). NCBI lineage: Eukaryota > Metazoa > Platyhelminthes > Trematoda > Plagiorchiida > Troglotrematidae > Paragonimus > Paragonimus westermani. The sequence goes on from QNGE01000651.1 coordinate 236,103, forward strand.
CTTTATTTTTAGACCTCTGAGACCGCCGGATTGGGCAATCCTTCTTCCAATGTCCTTTTTTTCCACAGATGAAGCAGCCTCCTGGTTGATCGTTCTTCCGTGCTGCTGTTTTCAGGGCAGCTACATCCGCTGCGAGTTGCTCCATTGCCTTCTGCATTACCTCCAATGTCTTCTTGTCCGTATTGCTGTTTGAATCCACTGAGGCCACGGACATTACTGCCAACTCCCGTGTCACCTTCGCCAGATCGTCAAGGTCCATCGGCCGGGCGACATGGGCAATACGGACTTGGTCGCGAACCTCCATCGGGAGACCTTCAATAAACTGCTCCGTTAACAACTGCCGTCGTGATTCTTGATCCAATCCTGGCAGAGCCCTGTCCAGCAAACCTTGCAGAGTGGTGGCAAACACGGACGGGTCCGCTCCTTGTCCAAGCCTGGCCGCCTTGAACCGCCGCATGGCCTCCTGGCGGTCGGCCGGGCTGTCAAACGCAGCCACCAGCGTCTCCTTCGCAGCGGCCCACTCCATCTTCGCAGGGCCTCTTCGCGCTGCGTCCAGCACCGCCTTCGCCCTGCCCTTCACCAGCGTCCGCAGGGCAGCCAGCTTCCCACGGTCGGTCTTGACTCCGACCACTTCGGCCACGTCCTCCAAGTCCTCCAGGAACGTCCGGACGTCTCCATCTTCGAACGGCTGTGGCCAGGGAATCTTCATCCTCGCGTTCGTCACGGCACCAGTTGTTGTGTCCGCAAAAGACGCTTGGCCAGCAAGTTGGTTTATTGCGCAAACTTCCGTACAGGTCATGGCAAAAACTAAACCACAAACGTGTACACTCATTTGCACGACAGACAAGCACTCACATACATTGGGTGACAGTACGTGGTCTGTCGTGCAAATGAGTGTACACGTTTGTGGTTTAGTTTTTGCCATGACCTGTACGGAAGTTTGCGCAATAAATCAACTTGCTGGCCAAGCGTCTTTTGCGGACACAACAATACTACAACTTGTGAACTATAATAAATTGTACTCATCGTATTTCATAATACCGAAAGGCGAATCCTGCCGGCGCCCTTAGTACACCAGGCGTAATAGTTCTACCTCATCCATTACTCCGAACAACTGGAATTACCCAGGGTACGGCGATATTATGCACGGCAACGTTGATTGCAAAGTTTAAACCCGGATTACACCACAAAGATTGATCGAACAGTGAAATGGCCTGAAAGTCAGCTAACGTCAAATCTGAAATGTTTACCGGTTGTTCCGTGGTAACTCAGCCATCGTACAACTTGAGTATTCTCGTTCCGCGAATGTTTTCAATAATGTACTGTGGTTAATCATGTACCTGTCAACCATTTTTGTCCGTTTCTGACATTTTCAGCTTTTCGCAACCATTTTTTAAATTCCCTTTATTCCGTTCTGAGTTTGTACGATACTACATCTATCGCCATGTGTATTGCTTATTTGATGACCACACACCATACATCGTGACATTGCTCATAGGACCTCTGGAGAGAGGGCGTTACTAATATTCCGTGGTTCACTTTTGATTGTAATTGTATTTCAACTTTCTTAGTGTTTGAAAAAGGGATAATTTTTGCACAAAACTATTCGTTCAAGCGCTGCAGCCGCCGTGGCCAATAGCTAGTCACTCAGGTGTCCATGATTAATGTTACACATTGTCTGCCCCACTACTGCGCTCACTGACCTAGGTGTCTTTCTGATCACGATTATGGTATTTTTTTAACCAAAATAACTCGACGAGGAAACACCGAAAACGGAGATCAGCCTTCGGTAAATCATTTTATTTTAACTTGTGTCGGTAGACATCCTTGTGGATTTAGAATGCAGTAAAGGTTCACCTGGATCACCTTTACCATTTCAGCGGGTAATCACATTCATCTTGTTCGTCTACACCGCCTTGGTTATTTTGTAAGCATTTGGGTCGTACGTAAGATGATACGTCTCAACTCGATATGCCAGTACTATTCACTAGTAGTTCATTTTTATCCCAAGGCAGTTTCAAAATCTCAGTTGGTAATTCGTAGCTTGCTCATGTCAAAGCAGTCACGCCAGCAGTAAACGGTTGGTCCCGTTAGTCCTGCGTTTGGGCCAGAGCGAGCGGGAAACACCGGGTTTTCAAGGCTGTGTCGATCAACCACTCTCAGATGTGTGTTTTGACGTCAATATGCGCACAATCATCGTGACCAGACTGTCTAATGTGAATTTTGTTTTTCATCCTTATCTTCTCTGGGATGCACTAACGTGCACTCCTGCACTGTAATACTTCTTGTATTACAATTTCCAAACTTTCTTCCCAGTTTAGATATCGTCATTGCAGTCTCTCTCTGTATCCTTTCTGAGCGATAAGGATTTCCTTCCCCTGCCAGCAAATCAACTGGCTAACCAGCATTGGCCGGCTGGACGCAAAGGCTTCAGTCACACACCCGGCCTTATTCCTTCGGGTTTACACTGGATATGCGATGGGTGGGTGGAACCGCAAGTGGTGCGGCATAAGCTAACTGCGGTGATGGTTAAGCGCAGGCGTCCTTTGGCTTCGGTCACTGTGACAGGCTAATCCGACTCGGTAGCCGAGTTTGACTTAAGCAGTTAAAACTGCTCGACGTTTAGATATCTTTCCGTGAGTTCAGAACGATAGACTCATCTTGAGTTTGATCATGGGGTTTATCTAGTCTTCTCTCGTTCACCTTATTTGTACAGCTGACAGTCACGGCCAAACTGCCTCAAAATGCTTCCTAGTTCACCTTTCCTCACCATGTGCGTACGTTAATTACTCAGCCTGGGACTCCGACACAGAATGGAAATCAGAGTTCCTGATTTTCGCTGCAAAACTACCACATTATTACTCACCCAACCCTTACCCTAAATAAATTTGCAGCGGTCGTGTCTAGCGGGTTGTTTTACGGAGAGGTTGCCTTCCCTCGTTTCAGCGTTTAATGGCCAGTTTAACTCACTTTTTCTTAATTAGCCAAGTTGTTAATTAGGGACAAAAATCGTATTTAGTGTGTTTACATATTGTTGTACTTCAGTATCGTTTCAACGTATGCGGATATAGGTGGGTCACAGAATCTTCAATTCATATGTATTATTTGATGGAACGCTTGCTTACATAGGACCAACTGGAATCGACTGTTAATTAATCAGACATCGGTGCTATTACAATCATTCTTTTTTGAGAACCAGTACTCTGTCAATTAAAATGCGTATATGTAAGCTGAACTGAAACTCACCTGTTTAACTCTACTGAATATGTGTAGTACTTCATGATGCTTACCTCCAAACCGACACTCTACTACCGAGAGAATTAGTGTAAACGGAGGGTGGAACCGGTAGCCTTTGCTTTCAAAGCCAGACCTATTATCCACCCGTCCGAGCCCGATGGAATGTGACCATCTACACTGACGGAGTGTGAACGTGTCATACTGTTACCGAACGCCCAATAGTTTAAACCGAAGGTTGGAATAGAATGTGGAGTACACATGCAGTCTGTCCGACTCTACTTCAACCGCCCTTCTATGTACCGGAGCATTGCAAAATATAAAATCCGTTTGGACTTCTGGCTTTTTTCTATGCGTTTCTTTGCGCACACTCCAAGTAATTGATTAAACCCGGGTAAATCTGTTTTTGGGTAATCATGTTTCAGCATATGCATAATCTTCGGACCATCGGGTTTTACCTGACAATATAATCTATGCATAGCAGTCTTTAAACGTTGATCGGCCGTTCTGTCGAATGAGACCGGGTGATTCGTTTCGTCTACACATAGACGCTGTATCGCCTACCCGCTGCATTGTAACCAAGGCATGTATTCAATTCTCTTTTGCTTGGTTCTATCATTGTTCATATCCAACGACTAAACCGCTGCCATCTCCAATATTGTTACGATGGCTATCTTACAGACAGCCGAAGAAAGACGTTATTCTCATGGATCATTCAGGGTATGGCGTGTCCGTATACGCTTTCATTCAGTTTGTCTTCTCGTCCGTCAACTCACAAAACCGTTGAACATAGGCACACGAAAATTATTTCTTGCCCATCCGTTTTTTCACTGTCGTTTGTCACAGTGTCTACAAGTTTCAATATTGAATCCACGGCACTAATTGTCCTTTTGATCTTCTATTCTTCAAATGTTTTGTACTCTCCTCGTCAGTGACGGTCGTGCCCTGTCCTTTCCTTTGGTGTGGATCGCCAACAGTTAAGGACTCGGAGCTCATGCTTCAGTGTGTTCAAATTACATGGCCGACTCTATGTGGACGCATCTACTTGGTGTCTGTCATTCTGATCGGCCTCCGCTGTTTCATTAAGCGTACTGCACTTTCTGTGATATCGCAGACCCTTTTTCAACTCCGCTATACTTACTCTGGCTGTTTTCGGCTGAGTGTCATTACCTAGACCAGAAGCAGTTAGCCTTCCCCTCTACCCCAACAAAAAAGTGTAATGAATTGCAAACTGTGCACTGGCTTACATTCCCAGATATTACCATCAAACTGAAAGTATTGTCTGTAGACTACCGTGTTTACTAGACGGTCTACCATGTGTATATATATACATGAAAAAGAGGGGGCACACACTGAGTAGTGAACGATTTGTTGTGACTTTTCAAATCCACACTACGATCCGTTATCAAACAAGTAACTGTGTAAGAATGAGATTATTCTGCCGTTCACCGTGTCAGCCTGTCGGTCTGTCTTCACTCGTTTTTCGTATCAGTCTCAACGATGCTGACGTAGTGTTTGTCTATGTCTACATGTTGATTGAACGAATTCCGCGAATAGAGTGCCTCCAACACAAGCCGTTAGGATCATTCATCTGACTCGAACTGGGCAAATTCTTCACCAAACAGTTTTTCTGGCCTGTTTCTACTGTGTTGCCATCACGAACTAGTGATGTAGCACCCGGGTTTGCAGATTCGGAACGACCTATGTAGCGACTATAATAAATGATAAGAAGGTTGCGTGTTCGCGTCACGTCGGGCTCACCAATTGTTGGAACTGATCCAACAAAATACAACCCTCTCAGTTAGCACGATCGACAGTGAAAAGCCAAGTCTCAGCGCGTTGACTTAGTATATTATTACCGACCCTGGAAAATAGAGAGTACAGAGAGGCGCGTCAAGCTAGCGAGGCACGGAGCGAGTTGTGTTTTAGCCCCAGGACGGATGTTACAAAATTGGTAGCTTGACTAAAACAAAAGTAGCTACAAACTCATAGAAAATGTACAGATGAATGCGACTATCAAAATATCATTTATTATAGTCGCTACACCCATTAAGACAGGTCCGCAGTTGCACCTCGGCTCTCAAATGTGATAGGACGTCTGGTTCAGATGGTCTCTTGCCGGCACTTTTCACAGAAGGTGGAGGAGGAGATCGTAGAGGGTCTGATTCGATTGTTTCAATGTGTGAACGACGGGTCGCGTATACAGGACAGCAGTGAGGGCTGTGCTGCTTCACGGCAGTGGAACAGCAGAAGACGTGAGCCGTCTTCAGGCATTTGACCACCGATGTCTACCTTCGATCGTTCTTATCAGATGGCACTAGCGGATAAGCAACGAGAGGGCCAGGGAGCGGATATTTGATAGTGACTGTCAAGTGAGTCCTTTTGTCCAATCTTTGCATTTGCATAGATTTAGATGATTAGGCTATTTACTAAGGATGCCGGATAGTCGTCTGCCACAGTGGACAATGTCGACGCTGCGGCCGACTGGTGTAAGGTGCGAGGTGGATTGATGATGACCTGATGCAGAGAAACGAATTCGTTCACGAAGAGGTTGGTGACTAGATCGGATTTGTCTCCTGGCTAATCGTACGCATCGGTACGAATGCTGTCGTTGTTTGGCCGAGTTGTCTGTGAATTGAGCGTGTTTGATGGCGCGGGGCAGTGAAAGCCGTAAGAAAATGCACTGCTGATGACGCCTTACTTTCATCTGTAACTTGGTTGTTTGTTCGCAATTTCTAGGCACCTTGATGCTCAATGTTTGAATAAAGACGTGGCTAGCTTTAGTAGTTGGATCCCATCCCGCCCCTTCTTTTCTTTCCTTTCTTCCCACACTCAGTTGGCTTTTCTCCCTTATGGGTGTGTGGCAGTTAAGCGTCAGTAACAAGCACTGATGTACTGTTGCTCTATGATGATGCTAAAGTCTTTCTAATAGTTATCCGTCGATAGTTCCGTTTACCTACTAGTCATTGATGCCCATTGGTTTTACTCAATTGTAGGTGTGTGAAATCCATTTGATGCTTTCTGATTTTGCCACACAGCTTATATATGGTGATCGTGTCGGTGGTGGCACTTCGTTATGAAACGCGTTAGTGTCAGCGTTTAAGATAAATTCTCTGCAGAGCACTATAACGAAGGCTATGAACATATCCGGATAATTAAATTGTTTAAGAAGCAAACCAGAACTTCAGTGGAAATCGCGAAGGGGTAATCTTACCCCTAGTCGTAAATAGTATTCCAGGGTTCCGTAACCAATGACAAGCTAACTGATCAGGAGCTGAAAAAAGGTGTGAACTTATTGCTCAGTTCGGTGCAGAATTATGGCTACTGATGACATTTTTCACCGCAACACATGATCGGTCTAGACTACTATAACTTCAGATCCTCCGCCGATTGTGCGGTAGAAAAGGGTTGGCTCAACAGGTCTTACCCGGAGCCCTGTGCTCAGCAAGACACAGCGAGGTAACCGGGTATAGTGGTTTCTTCGCGACTCCATCCGAATCCAATGGGGCGCGGTCTTCATTCGCTTAATGATGAGAGGCTAGCCAGATCTGTGACACAGCGATGACATTGCAGCGTACAGAAGTTATGTCCGAAGAGACCTCATTCTTCTAGGAAGCACTGTGGACGCAACTCTATCATATAGCAGCTAGTTACGGATGAGGTCACCCTGTTAGACTGTTGTGTAGTTTGGAGCAACCGTCTCGACATGGACCATGCTGTTGTGCGTACCCGTTCTGTTTCGTCATTTGTCGCTCGCAAGCGCGAGATAATTAATTGGCATCTGAGAGAAAAGAACGCTTACGAGGAGGCATTAGTGAACAAACTGATTAGTTTGAGTCAGGTGAAAGAACCTAACGAACACAACAACTATGAAAGCGTGCTGTGGAAAGGTGTGTTCCGAAGGAGCTGTTATGGGAACTCTCCCACAAAGTTTCACCCCAGGTTCGGTGAGCTATCCAATATCAACAGCGCAGTACTCTGTATATTGCTACGATCGAGGAAGAAGGAAATGTACAAAAAGCAAGCGACCTGCGTGTAGCGCGCGGAACAGAATAAGTGAAGAATTTCCACATTGGCAGAAACAGGGCATACACTTGGGTTAAACAACAGGAAGTGTGAAATTTTACAACAAAACTAAGGCCATTCTAAGAGGTCGCTACACTGTGTAATTGTGACAAAACTGGATTTCTGTCATCTCGAAAAACTTCGCTAGATTCCACATCGAACTGAATATGACGGCCACCGAGAGATTAAACGAGCTGAGCAAAAGCTTGTGCAGACCATGTGCACCATTTGGTCGAACAGTCGAAAGAGATGGAACGAGGCTTTTCATCATAGTGGCCGTCGAGCCGGTGTAAGTGAAACCAAAAATGAAAACAATGGTTTCACCTATCACCAGCCAATTACGCCAACGTGGCTGAATGTTCTGGGGAACAGTTCAGATGGCCTCAATCAGTTCGTGTAGATGGCTGTTACTGTTTTCCAGACGGTGCTCCATCAAAAACAGAAGTGATCCTGAAGCCTAAGTTATATAGGCGTGACAAGGCTGTTACATCAGATCTCTTTCTTTCAAGGATAGTGGAAAAAGTTGATATCAGAGCTGACAAAACTCCTTCGGACTGTTCGGGAAACTGAAGAAGCACCTCGTAATTGGTGCTTATTAACAGTAATTTCCATCTTCAAAATACGGGTCAGAGGTCTGTGATAATCACAGTGGCATCGATTTAACGTCCGTCGCGTCCAAGTTTCTCACTGGCGTTATAATAGGTTAGCTTGCTGAACCCACGGAGAATTCAGATGCATAAAGGAAAGACAGAATTCCGATCCGGTCGACGAATCTTGAGACATCGGTACTCTTACGGGCAGTCGACAGTCGTGGGTTTTTGACAGTGATGACTGATTTCAATTCGGTTGCCCGTAGCCACTTAATGAAGTGCCTTCTTCATGAGGGGATTCTATGGAAATGTTAATCCGTCAAGATCAACGTGTGCCAACCGTGCAATCAGAGTGAGTTTCTGGATAATCGTGCTGGACGTTTACTACTTATAATGGTGTTCGACAGAGGCGTTTGATTTCCCCTTCCTGTTTAATTTCGTCATGAACGACATTCTGGTTGATACGTTTGAGGAATCCAGTGAATTTGGTGTTGAGCTTCCTGACGCCAGGCTGGCCGATATGGAGTATGCAGATGATACTGTCTTACTTAGCCTCTCTTCCGAAGACATGTAGACCATGCTGAACAAGGTGAATTGTCGTGCTGGTGTGTATGAAATGTGCTTCACACTAGGCAGCCAATCCGCTTGAGACTGTGAATACTCACGTATCCGCGCATCACAATCTCATCAACTGTAATATTGTTGATGAGATATCAGCGAAACTAACAAAAACACCAGTTGCCTTTGCCAACCTGCGTCATTCGTGACGTCCAAAAGACGTTCGGCTGCCGCTGAAAGGAAAAATACATAATGCTTGTGTGCATTCCGTTTTGCTCTACCTGGCCTGTTGACGACGAAGATGTCATCAGACTTGCTCTGTTTGACCATCAATGCCTACGCCAATTCCAAGTGGGATGATCGTGCGATCAATACGGCTAGTCACCAGCACGTATTTCGACGGCCAGTCACCAGCACGTATTTCGGAACGTCGGAAATATGCTATCAATCCACCAACTAAGCAGGCTGCACAGCCTGCTATGATTGGGTCACGTACTCCGCACACCAGCTGATCATTTCCCACACCATGCATCATATATTGAAACCACCAACAGTTGGGTAGAACCAAGTGGTTCTCAGGCAACGAAGTAGACGCGAGATATGAAGCCCGTGACTGTTCCCTCGGGCATAGTGTGTGGGTATTGCCTACCTGGGTGGGGTTCTCGTGGCCACCCAAATCGTTAACTAGGAACGTTTTATGAAATGACAGTGTACTGTAGTCAACGGCGTACTCACATTCATACCACGTGCAGTTCTTCCATTTTCTTTACCTGTTTAGTAGCGTTTTCTTCTAGGATATTCCACGTCACTGTTGAGATAGGCAGCGCCCGAGCCACAGTACCTTTTGGTTAGTCGCATGGCCGTTTTGAACGTATGAATGAACGAATGAGGATTGAAACGATTTGTAGGCGCTTAGTTGATGTTTTAGGTGTCTGTATTATTTGGTAATTCCGCTATTGCAGATGTACCACACCGGGTGGTTCTCTCAGGTGCAAAATAAACTGCTGTTAATGCAAACGAATAAGAAAAAGGGCATAACTATCAGTTAGTCACTTTTGGAAAGCAATTGTTCCCCAGGATTATAATGATTTCCACAACAAGTATAATTTACAGCACTACAACAGCGATTGACATTGATGCTTAAACGCTTTCCTCCTCGATACTGGAGAGAAAAATTAAGTTTCGGAGGACTTAACTGATATGTTGACAGCCAACATAACGACATTATGAAAAATGACGATGCTGGTGTGGCGGAAGCCGTAGGTCTAAAACGCCGAATGGAGCCCCTAAGGTTCGGTGGAGGGTAGTAAAGATGATAAAGAATCCCGAAGAAGCCATCGTTAATGTTGACCGCCTTAAGTGACAACGAGCGGTTCCCAAAGCAATATGGAGAAA
>QNGE01000652.1:0-15552 GCA_008508345.1 Paragonimus westermani
GAATAGACAATAACAGCGAGGAAATTCAACCCAAATTTCGAGTTACCAGTTCCGAAGTGTCTTTCTGAGCAGTTCAAAGGAGAGCACCACTAAGCCGAGGGCTGCTTCTTTGAGGGTCTGAGGATGGATCCCTTCTGTTCCCATGGCACTTTAAGAATTAATCTTGAGCAAGAGACCCTGGATGCCGAACACATAGAATTCAGCTCTCAGGAATGGGTATTCAAAGTCTTTTCCACGAAGAACTGGATATCAGTTTGGCGGATCTACATCGTAGGCTACTGAACAGTATACTCTGAACAACTCGACATCCATTTGGGGGTTGGAGGAGATACCCCCATAAGAAGCCGAAGTGAAAGCGTTGAGGGCTTATTTTTTCTCTGGTGACGCGTGTGGCTGAAAAACCTCTTATTCTCGAGAGCTACCAGTGGGGTTTTTGACTGTGTCTGTTGGGTGTGTGGACATATTCCCCGCTTGTACCCGTAGGGAATAAAAAAGACCTATGAGACCTGAATCACTGTTTGTCCCATCCAGAGATTTGTACGAGAAGGCAAGAAGTCATGAACAGCGGGCTCAGTTCGTATCCGAATTCGATTCTACTGATGCCGCAGACAGGTGTCCCAATTCGTAAAACATAACTTAGGTCATTTTTCCTATCACATCTTACCACGTGTTAGTATACAGAAGGCCACGCAAAAATTCACCGTCCGAAGGTGAGAACATAAACCCTAACCCCCAAAAGATCCGTTCGTCTGTTTCCCTCGAAAGGAAATTAACGTGGTCAACAGGTTGAAAACAATTTAAATACATCTCGGATTGTGCGCAGCACGATGCTATAGTCTCGAAACAATATCCAATACACAGACTCAATATGGCATATGTAGTGTATGTTTTGTTTACCTGTTTTAATTAAAATTGAACCATACAGTATACGGAGCGAACGTACAAGAAGTACAAAACACTATCAGGCACAATAATACAGAACGTATACTGTTGAATTCTACGTTTTCACTCGAACAGGATATTAGCATGATAACACAACAAAAGAGACAAAGCATATCAGTCATGTTAATCACATCCACCACACATCGACTGAGCGTCTGGATACCTGCAATTCCGTGGTTGTTTGGATTCCAAACGTTCAAATATTCAGACTCTCGGTTGTTTAAGTGTTTCGTTTGATTCAGGAATGGCTTGTTCTTCAGTTATGTCGTTTCATTCGTATGTAACAGGACTACCTATAAATGACTCATTATAATTCGGAGCGACAGAGTTTAGTTCAACGGACCGATCTCTAGAATTGAACTCAACCTGGCCAACATGTCTTCGATTACAAAATACGTCTTCCAAATAATGAGTGGTAGCCATGCGATTCCCTTAAGATAAAAGAACTATTCCACTAGCAGGACGTAAATCGTTGTCTTTGAAAAAATTACCATCAGTTGTTTTTGTACATTCAAGACTTGTGTGCAGAAAAGGAGATTAAAAAAGAATTATGGTACTCTTTCCAGTTACCGAATGTGATGCGTTTCTGTACTGTATGAGAAAATGATGGATTCCTTGATCAAGTTCCACAGATGAGTTCGGTGTTAAAGAAGCAGTAGCAGACTTCAGCTTGTGCACAAAATGTTTAACAAGTAGATAGCACTGCGGATGTCACGGAGCATTAAACAAATGTCAACATCCAAGTCCTTTAATCCATTCCTTTAAAGACTTGGCAGTGAAGTGGGTACCATTTTCGGTGACCAAAGCACAGATTCACCCTCGCGACAGAGTCCTTTCTTCAAAGCACGTTGTGTGAAGTCTGTACTCTGTGATGTCGTGAGGAAAACTTTAGGCCATCTAGAGTAAACATCAGTAAACACTAGGGCATAATATATCCCCAATAAAGGACCACAATGGTCAGCGTGAACTCTGTGAGGTGTTTCAAACATGGGAGCCATCGTGAGTGTTTTGTATGAATCTTGTGCACACATCTGATACAATTTTCGGCAGTTAGTTTAATGTCTGCTTCTAATTCCGGCCACCAACAAGATAAGCGTGCGAGCAAGTTCATCTTATCAACTTTAAAATGTCCGGAATGCAAGCCCGCAAGAACTTCAGATCTTAAAGTCAATGAAATTACAACACGATCATCAAAACAATAATCCATCGGGAGTAACAGACATATTTTCACGGCGACAGTAAAATGCAGGATATCTGCACAGCACCTGCTGTGTCCAGCCACGTTTTAAGGTAAAGATATTAGGATTGGGGAATTTAAGTGAGTCGCACGCGAGTGCATCCCCGTTTACTGGCACTGGTTGAATTAGTAAACAGTCAGCGTCGTTAGTGCTCGATTTCGGTGACCGAATTCTGGATAAATCAACATGGGGAATTGTTTTTGCGCTGCGATGAACAATTCTGTAATTATAGGAGCTAGGAGGAACTCTCCAGCGTTGCACTATAGCAGCAGATGACTGCCAGCAATTTGCTAGAAAGATACAGGAATTTTAATTCTTCGTGACCTATTGCAATAGTGAATGGCAGACCAGAAAGTTACCTATTCAGTCTTCTAACAGCCCAACGTATTCCATGGGCTTCAGTTTAGGTCTGAGAATACCCACGTTTGGCTTTAGACAAACGACGTGAAATTCATATCACGGGTCTACCACACTGTTCAAGAGCCGCACCTATTCCAGTGAGAGAAGCATCGGTAATTACAGTTGAATGATCCTTGACAAAGAATGGTTTCAAAACAGCAGTAGTTCGAAGTAGGAAACGTTTTCTCGTGGTTAGTGGACCAAGAAAAAGTGTTGATGGATAACATATCAAGCAAAGAAATAGCACACTGAGCAAAGTTCGGAATAAAACGTGAGTTGTATTGGACTGCAGCCAAAACGGAACGCAGTTCATGAAGATTAGTCGGCAATGATGCACTCACTAATGCGGCTAAGCGTTGCGAATCTGGTCTGAAGCCATAGCTATCAAAAACGTAACCAAGGCATGAGAGAGAAGAAACTGAAAAGTTAAACATTTTCGGGTTAATGGCCACATTGGAGTCAAAAAATCGTCTCAGCAGAGAAAGACGATAATCATCGGTAAGACTATCAGGAGCGTGGACAATAACAACATCTTGATAGATTTCTATACCATCTAAGTTTTCAGTTATTGTATTCATGACATCGTAGGTAAGCGTCTTTTGAATCAATTTTTGAAAGGACCTTAGAACCCGACAAACGATACGGTACATCTTCAGGTTCTTCTGTGGTGTAGGTACATTGTGGTAGGCGTGTATTCAACGTTAACCTATAGTAATCACGAATTCTCAGTGTAAACCCATCAGCCTTTAATGGTGTCACTATTGGAGTCGCCCAGTTTGACCAGTCAACAAGTGTTAATACTGCTTTGTCCCACATGGATTTCAATCCTTTGCGCACAGATTCTCGCAAACCAAATGGAATGGTTCGTCTCTTAGTAAAGACTGGGTTTCCAGGAACTCCAAGTTTCACCTTTAGTATTCCCATTGCCCCTGTGGCCTTAGAGCAGTCTATTGAGTTGTTCACTGCCAACGTCAATTACTGACGTCAGTAAAGATATGTCAGATTGTTGCAGTCGTAAAGCTCTAAGTCTAACAGTTGTAGGATCTGAACTTGAAACTAGAAATTGACAAGCAATAGGGATAGTATCGGGCAACTTCACCGATACGGTGCAGCAGCCTACAAGAGGCAGTGAATGACCAGTAATATCACGAGTGTTATTTTGTGTGGGCTGCAGAACAGCATGAGAATAAAATACTGATGGTCTGATTGTGAGTTTATCGACTCAGCCCTACCGGTGTCAACAATAAACTCGTGACTCTTGCCAGAAACAGACAGTAATGTTTTCAAAACATGGGAAGTGTTTTGGAACAAAATTGATAGAAATTGTATAGAAATGTCATCAGCCAATGATTGAACGTTCCAGATGGAGTTTGTCGTTAAGTGACATAAACGTCTGGAATTACATACTGACTGTGTACGACCCAGTTAGCAACAGATGAAGCACTTTGTCTGTCATTGTGGACGGGAATACCGAGAATGATTGCGTCCACATTATACGCATTTCCCAAATTGTTGTGGAAGTGATTTCGGATCACTTCCTATGGAAGCCTGAACGAATGATCTTGGCGCACGGATATCAGTGGGCGGTTTGAATGTTTTGTCGTGTCTCGGCTTTGTATTAGGGTCTTTGGAATAATCGCACAGAGAAACCTCAGTAGTCTTCGTAACCTTTTTTACATCCTTATACTGTTCACATACTTTACGAATAATCTGTAAACTTTGTCATGATGCAGGTTACGACCAGCAATCAGTTGATCACGTAGCTTATCCTCTGAATGGATGTAATATTCACATTTGGCTGCTTGTGTTTGCAGTTGTAAGACGAAATTACATACCTATTGAGATTCTGACCGGATTAGTACATTGAACTTTGCTCTTTCGAACGCTACAAAACTGACCGGTTCGAAGTGTTAGAGAAGTATTTTCCTTAGCGCTGGATATGGACCATCGATTGGTGACTCCGGGAAAGCCAATTTTTTGATAAGTGCATAAGCTTCCATGCCAATGAAATGTAGGAAGGAAGCAACTTTCTTCTTCTCGTCCAAATCAGAGTTTGTGAGGAATCAAATGTCAAAACTCTCTAGCCAATCCTCCACTTCTGGAGCATTTGAATTAGTAGATGACTGATCCATTTCAGTGAGCATTGTAACTAGTGCGTAAGAACGACGCCAAATGTTGTGAATGGAATTGAACTATATGGGATGAGGATTGAACATAAAAGAAGTGCAAAACACTATCAGGCAAAATAACACAGAATGTATATTGTTGAATCGTGTGTTTTCACCTGAACAGCATATGAACGTAATAGAACAATTGCATTTCGGAAGGAGACAACGCATATCAGTCATGTTCATCACAGTATCGGTGGGCGGTCACTTCTATCCGCTGAATACAGTTTGAAAAAAATACAGTGGAACACCGGAGCGACAACAATAAGCTGGGCGAATTGTTGCACAACTCGTTAGACACACTCGTGACTCTCGAAGTCATGATGAGCAATGTGGTGGCCCACACAACAATGTTAGAAGTGGTTCAACAAAATAAAACCCAGTCAGTGTTCATTATCGACAACCGATCCACAATGAAAAACTAAGATTGCACGTTAACCCCCGTGTATCATTATCGACCCTGGAAATCAGAGTGTACAGAGCGACACGTTAAGCTAGCGAGGCAAGGAGGGAGTTGTGTTTTTAGCCCCGGGACGGATGTTACAAAATGGGTAGCTTGACTAAAACAAAAGCAGGTACGAAACCAAAATCATCGAAAAGGTACAGGTGAATGCGACTATCACAGTATTATTTAATATAGTCGCTACAACAGCAGTCCATTGTCGCAATCATAACCAACCCTCCCCTCCAGTCTCGGCATGTTCCACTTACCAGTGTGGGATCTGCAGGCTTTTCCAAAACCGAACAAGGATCTGGATAACGAAGAAATCCACAGACCTTACGTAAGCAATGGGCACGATAGTTTTCAATAAGTTGGGTTCCTTGAACTTTTCAACCTCATTTTGTCCAGCAAGGTGTAAGTGTATCGTTAACGACCTGTATTACTTTAAATATCAGCAACCAATCGGTTCTCATTTCTACCTTCAGTTTATTGCTGTGTGCAGGCCGTCGTGGTGTTTGTGATTGTTGTTTTTCTTTCGTTGATTCGCACTGGGTACACCCGAAAGATATATAACGGGGTCACTGGCAATGAAGAGAAATTGGCTGCAGACGAACAAAACGTATCGCCCACTGGACAATAACGCTTCTCAAGCAATTATGAACAATAGGTTCTTATTCTTATCCTCTAAAAGACGCCATTTTACCTGATCGGAACTATCTTCAAGGAAGTGAGGGAAACGTGAAACATTTCGTCATGGGGTGGTTCCAAGGAGCCAGAGATAGAGACGGTGAAGATCCGACCGCCGATACTCAGAAGCTAACCGCAAAATGATAAGAACCCATAGAGTTACGAAAGTTGCTCAGTTAACAGAACAATCCAGAAATGGTTGATACAAAGGAAAGACAGAAACACGAAACCAAGTGATAATATGAACAGGTACAGTGTACTGCTGATTCGTGGAAATTTGTACTTGAGGTTGGTTGAAGTTAACGTACCACATACAAGTGCCGGTAATTTCGCGTAATATTTCTTCCATCACTCTGGCTCATCTAGTAGATCTGGATAACCAGAAGAAATTGTTTGTAAATGAAGCCTGAGGTATCCGAAAACTAATGAAATCACTACGTTCGTAACAGATCTAGGGTGAGTATGCACCCGAGACTTTGAATTACTGAAGCCATGTCTGCGATAAATCTTGTTCAATCGTGTTGTGACTTCACATGTTGACAACTGTTAACTGGAAAAAACTGACGTGGACTGAATATTTATCAAAATCATGGTCCGACGTCAGGTGTCACGTAGGGGTGTAGAATGCGTTTTACACTGAGGGTTGATTTTTGACGTAGTGAAGTCCTGTCCCTTATAGGTCTCCTTATTTCATGTTACCACTTCTCGTGTTGACAACGTTTATCGGAAGAAATGACTTTTTGTGGGATTTCGATGTTACTCTTTACGTGTGTTTATTCGCCTTTTTTGCAGGATTGTTTCCTCATTTTTGCCGACTTTTGTTTTTCAGGTTGTTCTGTGCTCAGTTCGCATGTTACATGCACCTCCAGAAATTTCAATCTGAAATGCCTCCAAATTATGCAGCACTGACCGTTGCTCGCGGGTCTTTCATGAACCTTATTTTACTATTGTGTTAGAAATCTGCGTGCGCTTTTGTAACACGGCACTTCACGTTATGCCGTTAATTTCTACGTGTTCAATAGTAACGTGCGAAAACATTTTACGGCTACATGTCGGTCTTAATGTACGATTGGAGAGCTGTTCGAAAGGTGCTTCTGGTCCATCTTCGTGCCAGTCCATGTAAAATCATCAGAAGGCATTCGAAATAAACGTTTGATTACGCAAATGACCCGGCTAAGTTAGCTTGTCAGTTCCTGCCAAATAAGATGGCTAGCTAAGAAACGATGATTGTGAGAGAAATCAGTGAAACGTACGGGATAATATCAGCAGTCCGTAAGCGTTGGATTACATAGAATCGGAATTGCACTGATATTCAAAGCAAACAGTCAGGAATGTGAGAAAGGAACCGCCAGCGTAATAAGCTGATTCGGATACGACCTGGGCCAACTGGGAATCAGCTCTGACCTACTTCCAAACGACTCTTGCTAGAGCTCGGTCGACTCCGAGTTAGAGTCGGCCTGTTTTGTGGAAGCTAAAACATTCAATCGATCTGTAAATCCATAGATTCGCAATATCATCCATATATACCTATACATATATGCAAATTTGCGGTGCTATGCCAAAAAGTGTTCCTGCTTCGCTTCCACTGTTATGCACACACGTGACTCGCGCTTAGTGATATTTGCGCAGGAATTTGGAATATATATATATATACAAACATACGTATACAGACATGTATAAATGTACGCATTCATCAAGACCAAACTGGGTGTTGTTTCCAAAAACATTGGAGATCACAACCTTGCCTTGCGTTAACGGATCTCGGAGGCATTTGAGCTCGTGGTTGAAATAACCGAAGTCAAAGTGGCCCACAGGCCGAAAAAGTCTTCAAATTAGGCTTTACAAAGTCAAATATCCAGTGTGCAAAATAATTCCAAAAATCATAGTTGTGTATTGTGCCTAGGCTATTAAGGAAGTCCGCATAATTTATGCTGTCCGACTGTTTGTCTACATACCACGTGATTGTGTAGCGGGAACGTGAACCACATACACTTCTGGTTTCATAAATGACCGACGGCCGGTCTCTAGCCCCAATAGCCAAATTGCGTATCGGCACAATTTGTAGCACTACAAGAGACCTCCTGTATATTTCATCGATTAAATATCCGGTCTCTAATCTTAACGGTGCTTTTTCTTTTCGAGTCTGGCAAATTCGTATATGGGAGATGCGACTTATTGCGGTGTACGCTAATTGGAATATATTTTATTCCGGGCAATGACTGTGTCCATGTCTAAGTAGATGAAACTGGTAAACAATCTGAAACACTATTGCATGAGCAGCACAACGCAGAGGCAGGCGGACTAGCAGTCTCACTTCTGGCAACACCGCGTAACCAAATGCCACGAGATCACTCTGATGGAGGTCAAGATGATCGAATTTACAAAATTAGAGCAGAAATGACGAGTCTTCGAATCGATCTTCTCTCGCAATGCTATAAACGGACATATCGACCTGGACTCTCACTCCACCCAATTAGTCACACATATACGGTGAATACGAGCGGTAGACTGACAATCATTTTAATGGGCCGTCAACCGATCTGTAATGCTTCCACCATTATTTTGTTTGACATCGGATCAAAGTATGGAGTTGAATTGTCAGAGTAAATATCCATTCCTCGGTGTCCGCGCTTTTACACATAATAATCGTACGCACGTTGTCTATCTAAATACAGTACTCTTGTCCTACACTGACATGAAATTTCGTGCAACTCATGAAAATATGGTCAAACTAACACGACGACACAAGCGCGGTCACACACATCAAACCAACTATCGGCAGATATCAACAATTAATTGCATGCGCGTGAACAAGAAATTTTGGAGGTATATTTCAACTCAAAGCGCAGAGTAGCCGTCGAAGTTCTCTATTCACTGTATTAAGTAGTCCACGTGATGGCACAACGGTGATAAGAACAAGTGGAGGAATATTGTCAAATGAATTGAACCAAGTTGCTTCCGCATCTATTAAGAATTGAACTTGCTTACTTGACTTCTTCGAACTAATCTCAGATATTATATAAAACACTGCAATATGGTGTTTGGGGTTTCTCCTCAGTACACTCTTGAACGTGAACCATGCTGTTTACTGGCAGTGTGATAATTTGCAACAAACACTTACTTCAATGTCGAACTTGTTAATTGATCTCAGTAGGAAAGTAGAAGATTGCACTCGTATGTTCAGTGTGCGAACAGAATTTACTAGCCTGTCCGTATCAGCTTAGGCAGACCAGGTTAGAACTGACCTCTGAACAAGAAGAAAATTAATCTTTTTGAATTCCATGATTCGCATGAAATAACAGCCGTATAAATTTGAACATAATAGTTAGGAGGCATCAGTCACGGTGGGAATTCAGCTCGTATACAGTCGCCAATCCTTAACGTCTGTTTGGCATTGCAACAAAAATGCAAGACCGGGATGAAGTTGTATGTAGTATCCACCAGGCCAGATCGTGAGTGGTACTTACAACTGAACACAACATGCAGTGATTGACAGTCAATTGCTTTCGTGCATATTGGATGACCTGCCGGCGGCCTAACAACACAGTTTTGGTATAGTTTTATCATTTCATTTCATTTACTTCGCTTCATTGATTTCCATGACACCCGCATAATTACAAACGCCTCAGGCGTTACCTAACGCTCGTGATACAAGCGGAACGCGACTAGCATCAATGTCCCCGCTGCATGGTCACTCCTGTTGGCTCAATGGCGTGCAACAATTTTCAATGTTCATCTGATATTCAACTATGCTGAACCACATCAAACGCTTAGCTAAGCCACACAAAATGGTTTGCAGAAGTTTACAAGGTTTCATTCGTCCTGTTTGCATGAGCCACAGATACCTCCAAGCCAACAACAATTCCACTTAAACGATTGAGCGGATAATGCCACCGGCACCAAACCCACGCTATCCGTTTCATTTCACTTCACCAGGCGTTCGTTCGCTCGGCCTGTCCGAGGACACTTGTCAGTTTAGACATCATGTACTTCACCTAGACGCTTTCATTAGTTCATTAGTTGATTTCTAGTCTATGCGCATTCACTATACGGGGATTTTCGCACTTAACGGTCTTTAGAATTCTTCTATCGAGCTCCAAAGCTTTGGCCGCATATCAACTGGGACTTATAGTGCCACCTAATTCATCAGCCGAAAATCCACTCAACATGAGAAGACAGGCATCGGGAAGAAGCTCCTGTATATTCTTGTTGCCAGTCAAGCTCGAAGGGAGCGGTGATGCTTTCAAACAAAACGGTATATATAAAACGTACATAAATGAACTACGAAGTATAATCACAAACTGTGGTCACGACAAACCTGACATACGTACACATGGTACAACGAATGGTTTCTTTGAAAACATTTTAAAACAATTCCAAAGGCCTTTGAAAACGAACAGACTTTTCAAAATACAACATACATTCGAGCTGCACTTTGTATGAGTTACACACGCTTTCCAGGCTGCTTTCTCCTCGTATGCTTGTCTACGTTCCTAATATTTTGGAACATATTTGATGAACCGCCAAAGAACTCGTTGGAAGACTGTCCAACGGGTGTCCCTCCAAACTCCCAGCTTCTCATCGGCAACAGGCGTTTTAGCCTGACCACGTTAGCACACCTTGCAGTCTCCACGTTTTAGGGTTGCCGAACTGGAGCAACCTAACCGCTCAAAAGAAGGTACAATGACGCTACCTACGTCGAGCTTCTATCGACATCCAACTGACAAACTTCGACCGCATCGTTCTGGAGTAAACCAGCTTGCAACTCGAATCGAAAGAACCTCACCTCTCTTACGCTCTGCTCCCTACGTACCCATAACATCAACGATGTGAATCACGAATGTCTGTTTCTCATATGCTGCTCGTCGCAGCACGGCCGTCACTCATGTGACCGCAGGCAGCTGTAGATAGAATTGCATGCAATCAATCGACGACCCCGAAAGTACGGAACGTGAGCTGACGAATGTGTCAGTATAGCTAGGGGATTCGTTAGCTACACTGCCATACTTTCCACTCTCCGCACTGGATTCAACAGTTGACACTATACAGGGTTAGATTCACCCTAAAACAATGTGGTAGCCTAATGAGGGAACTATGTGGTCTTAGGTCTTTTACGTGTGTACTCATGGCACTTCCGGTGCCGCGAACAAAACCACGAGGAGGTGGTTAACACGTCGATAATTCCGGTTACATGATCGAAGGTTGCCCATATCCACCCTCCTGGGGGAGGCTTCTGTAGTGACCAACGACTATGTGGCTCCCTGAAAGATCCCAGCGGCAACCGTGTTTTCACACTTGTCTGTTCTGTACACATGATCCTGTGTATATCTGTTGTGGGAGGCTTGATACGAACTCAGTCCAACTTTCTTCAGTCGTGTAACTAGTTGCACGCAGCGGATGCTTGACTTTTCTGAAGGACTCCTCCATTATTTCTTCATTCAAGATCGTTTAACTTGGAAATTTCTGCGCATTGTTTAACACACCCGGAGGGCTACGCACTTTTCGCTTGTGGCGTTCCTGGGTGGCTGCTAGTGAGCCGCGGTCTACATCACATTCCAGTTTTTCTCCTCTTGATTGCTGACGTTGGTCCCAGACTAAGCCAGAGCTAAGCGAATATCGCATTTCAACATTGTTGGAAATATGCGATTTGTTTAAAAACCTCACCGTGTTTTTCGGTTCGATGCATGTTGTGACTACGTTTCCACTGCTCTTCGGATTATCCGCGAAGGCTGAAATTTTTAATCAAAGCACATGCATTCTTGCCAATAACCATGAGAAAATGAGTTGTTTTCGGTAATTCTTCCATATCTCTCCGTGCAATACAGCAAATTTCAAAACGTTCAAATTGCTCGTCGATATCCCGGGAACCCCGGTGCATGTTCGGATTTCTCAGAGTGTGACAATCCATCATATAAAATTCACTGACCGGTATGCCAGATGTAGTGGTTTGAAATGCGCAATAGTATTCGCAAATGCACTTAACCCAAATCCAGAGCTGGTTTCTACACAGTGACAATAACTCAGCGAAGACGCCAACGAAATTGTGATGCAGTTCACGTTACATACAACAGTGAATTACGCGATTAAACAAAAATAGCGCAATATGCAGCCACGAAATACAATCGTTATAACCAACCATTGAGTGGGTTTCGTTTTCAACTAGGATCTGAGACGGTGTAATCAATTGTACTTAGGTCATGCCACTGGTTTTCCTTGGATGGGCTGGACTGAACCCCAAGCCAGTTTGTGTACAATCTGCAAAACAATCAAAAATACTGGTGCGGTACGGATGAAGTGGTACACTACACTACTCATCGGCAGGTGGGCGTTGACACATACCTAGATGCTGATGTGACATGATGATAAGTCCAGAAGTGACCCTGGAATGCACCCCTGTATGAAATGGTGTCTTCTGTACATGAACATGGCATTGAGATATGTGGCGTCTCGGGATCATCGCAGTATGCAAATTAGTGTTTTTTGTGAGATGGTGTTGATTTTCCGAACATGAAATACTTGTACCATCTGCGTTCCTGGCCCACAACTCTTGCTCGCTTGCTATGTGTCCAAGTAAATATGTTTGCAAGCCGTCAGCTGGATGTGTGTGGTCGCGTTCACCTGCCTACATGTTTTACGGCTTCTACGCGCCAGTGGTACCGTACACGCTTCCAGTGAATTCACGGCCTTGGCAACTGCCTCAGTGTCCCCATGACTACTCTTGAATATCGGTATCGTTTGCACTTCACCAGACCAGTCGTGTTTTCACTTGGCATCTGGCCCAATTTGTGCATGCCCAGAATGACCAAACCGGTGGGGGGGTTGCGTTCTAGAATCAAATGATCTAACCGACTATAAGACCACTGAGGTGGAATGGGGGCCACTGTCATGTGTGAGCTAGCAAACTCGTACATCAGCTCCAGCTTCTGCGTTCGACTTAATTCGTAGTGTCTTGTTTACTTGTGTATTCACGCACGTCGACTGAAGCTAGTTGGCACAATAAGGATGTGTCGCAAAACTCTGCTGATTGTTTAAGGGGGGGTTGTCATCCAGTATGAAATTTCAGTGTCTTTTCACTCGTAATGAACAACGAAACCAGTGGGTTTTCCCGCACTTACCGTCCCGCGTCGCACTTACTATGTCTACAATGCAATCAGTCGAGTAGTGTGTTAGTGGGCAAGTCGAAACTACATCATCTAAGGATACACAACATTAGGTCGCAGCATTGTGTGTCCATCTTCCAAAGATATGCTTCACAGTGACCCGTTTTCCCAAGTTTGAGATGTCGCGCTTTCTTGCGTATCACTTAGATCTGTGCTGTCGCCCACACAGCTGACAACAATGTTTGTAACTACACTGGTATTCATCGTACCTTCTTTGCAACGGCACGAACTGACCTCATTCACCTTGAGGTTCTGCGTGTCAATTCACTCGTAAATGAAATGTTAGCTTGCAGCTTGCTTTACACAGTGAACTCCTCCTGCCCATTAAATCTCAACCAAGAACTGTCTTTGACAGTCTAGCTGGATAACAATTGAAGTATGAATGTAAACGCAGTTCGGCGTAGAATCCTTTCGAACCGATCACGATTGTCACATTTTATGTCACAAAGCTGCAAAAATATTGTGGATTGATAGCTCAAAAATGGACACAATTTGAATGCTAGAATTTGAGAAGAATCAGGAAAGCTGAATGGACGCACATTCTGTCTATACCCATTTAATTTACTCCCATCTGATTGTGAATGTTTCCTTGGTCTCACATCCACATTATTATTCTTAATTTGTCCTGAATTTGAATGTGTGCAAATATTCTTCCAAAAAGGACCGAATTTATCCAGTTTGGACCAAGTCTGCATGCAACTGATCAAGTGCAAGTCCAGTCAAACGCTGATCCATCAACCCTGTTTCATGTGTGCGTGATACTGTCGGAGGTTTGTTGGACGTGGTATCTGTCACACATCCACAAGATATCCAGCTCATACAATCAAGTACAACATACCCCAACATTAGAGTCGCCTTCAGGCAACTGATGTAGGACCACCTAGTGCGCTGGGAAATGCGGTTGTTCATTCACTTATCCTCGGGCACTTAGCCTCCGGGCGTTTAAAATGGTCACACATGAATGTTCGTTTTATGAGCTACCAAAATTGTGAATAGACAGCCGAGCTTTTCAATACTCTGATATCAGAAGTGTTCTCTGTTTTGATAATTAATGACAGTTGGAACAAATTCTGGAACTGAACATATCCATGCCAGCTGTAGCCCCTTTAATCGGTTTCCAAAATGCTCAATGTATACTGTTCGGTATCTTGAGCTTTGACAGTGCCTAGTAAAGTCAGCGTGGGGAAGTCGGTTTCTATCACAGAGCCGGGTTTGCCAAATTGTTGAGCACGACAGGATCATGAAACATATTTACCTAATTCTGGTCGCACGGACCTCCACCTGACTTCCGTCAGTTAGATTCTGGACTACCGATATAACATCTGTTGAAGGAAAACAAACTTATCAAAAAGTTTTAGGCTGGAAACGGGAAACTGGAAAATTATGATGATATGAAATTGATATGTGTCGCTAAACTCCGAAGTAACCAACAATGTTTGGCACAATCAAGCGAATGTGAATTTGCACATGAACTATTATCATTTTGTTAGATCCACGTTGATGAGATTCGGTAGAACGACTGTCAGATGTTCGGTCAACTAATTCTGTTCACTTTTTCACCCTTATTTTGTTTGGCTACTCACTGCTGCTTTGTGTCCATCTATTGAACCGACTATTTAGTCAATATGTTTATACTCCAGCAAAGTTGGTTGTCCATTGTTGCACTGTGCCAAGTTTGAGCATCTTCGTTTGTCAGCTAGTGGTATGAATGTATTCTCACTTTGGAACTGTTCAACACGCTTCCTTTTTGACTTCGGTGGGGGCATTCAACCTTCAGTTGAGGGACATGACTGGTACGGTGCTGCGATTTTTCCGACAGCCTCCGACTGCTTTCCGAAAGTTGACCAGGTATTATTCTTTTATGGCCTCATCGGTGTTCCTTCCTGAGGCAACCTTGTGCAACTTGGATACTAGGTATCACAGTTTATCGATACCGGTCACATGAGGACCAGCTTCTCAAACATCAAAACAATCACTCTATCTGGCGTAAAATGAGTATCATTCACAATTTCCAGGAGGATGTAATACACACAAGTGCCAAAAAGCTGATGAGGAATTAAAAGCTTTGTCTATATGGAGTGTTTCTTCCTGTGGGATGTTCACGAGGCTTAATCAAACGGAATTTGATACAAACGGACGGACAGACAAATGACATGGACTGGTTTACCATAAATCGCAGCCACACGGTTGATTACTACAACATTCAGCATCCGCATGCAATCAGATTAGCGCACAAACCAGTAGTGGCCTGGCGAAGAATTCTGGTAAAATCAAAGTGACAACCTGGAACCGCTAATAAATGAAAAGAATATAATTTATTGTATATGTGGGTCTACCAAAGACAACAAAGCACTTGTAAGATATCCGCACCAAATGTAGTACGAATGAAGTTGAATAGTTTGGGCGTCGTGTTTAACACGTTATTGATATACAGATTGGGAATAACACAACGTTTCGAACAAGTTGTAATACTCTACGTTTCAACCACCTCGGGTGGCCTTCCTCAGGAGTGTTGT
>QNGE01000652.1:16954-32007 GCA_008508345.1 Paragonimus westermani
AAGGATTAGACCAATCCGGTCAGATGCACCACAAATTGACCTTACCACGGCAAATCCCATGTGACCTCTGTTCCTCTGTCAAGGTGATTTCGATTACAACACTCCTGAGGAAGGCCACCCGAGGTGGTTGAAACGTAGAGTATTACAACTTGTTCGAAACGTTGTGTTATTCCCAATCTGTATATCGACAACAAAGCACGTTTCTACATGGCTGTGGTTCTGCTGGAGATTGTCCATATCATTCAAATTGATAGGTTTTCAAAAAGTCTTCGAATTTTCTGATATTCTCGAAGCCCAACTACCTCGAATAAATTAGCTGTCGTTACGGATGATTAGCAGAGTTTGCGACAACACGTCTGTCTCACAATCGCGTGAGCTGGGGTCAAAACCCAGACTAGTATTTTGAAATGCGCGGCGGCGTCACTGGTGCACGAGTAAGCCGCAAGTTTATTAAGTGCTTTTGCAGTGAATCGGCTGAATAGTTGAATCTGAGGATATGTTTGAATGGCGCTCAATTCCTGGTAATCCAAATTCATAGGCGTTAACCAGTAGTCAATTAAAGCCTGATGAATAATTCTTCGAAAGTGGAACCCCCGATATTAGCATCCAAGTTGACTGGAACATCGATCACAGTTGATTACAGCCTTTGTATTCGGATAAACTTTCGAGCTGGCGCCTTTCAAAATCTGCACCAAGCTAGAATTTCGTTCATCAACTGTGTTTTTTATCATGACGTTCAGGTAAGATCCTACGGTCGTGCCCAAAGTGCACGCAGATGCACAATGTTCAACAGGCTTTTCGGGCGAATGAGTGACCGGAGTAAACGAGTCAGCCGTGGTACGGATAAGGATCGTTGATAGGCTCCGATGGAAGAGAAACTCGAGCCCAATACTTATGTTCAACAGGTGCTGGCTGGAAGTCTATTTGAATACGAACGCTGCAGTCACGTTTGGAGGACATTTGACCAGAAATTAACCAGATCTACCACTGTTCCTCAGCACTGTGAACTGCTTTCAAGGGGTTTGAATGATGATCGCCACGAGTTAACCTTCAACAACGACCCTGTTATGAAGAGTTCCACTTGGAGTTCAACCGCCATCTCAAGGTTTACCTGTGTCACATAGTCACAATCGTTTGCTTTCCACAGTTCTGCCGTACAGTGACTCAATACTCCAGAGCACTAAATGTCAAATTCTCAAGCAACGTTCATCTACTTCCACTATTTCGCACCTTCTTTCCACTCTTAGAAAATAGTGCGGATCAATATCTGGGAGACCTCTAACCTAATCTCTTATGTCACTCCGTTTTCACAATAAGTGAACCGCTAAATGGAGGGCAGTAGTCTGCCCTTCACAATAAACCTGTGGTTGTACTGTTTTGGCTCACCTGCTACACTCGGCAATCATTTCTTATCTGTTAGCTGTTCAGACCGAGAAGAAGCACGGACGAACAACATAGCAGATCGTAAGTCTTTGTGCACCGACTTTCAGTTTGCACCCAAAAAGCGCTCATGTTATTTTGAAACAATTTTACCGCCATTGCTAATTGGAAAACGGCGCTGTTAGCCTCATCTCAGTTTGCGGAGTTCGTGGCGTTATAGGTGACTTTCTACGCCGCACGTATCACACTGTCTTGATCACGACAATAAGACGTGCTAACCACGCAATAATGGGCATGAATTCATTTCGTTGTTAATGGTCTTACACGAACTTATCAGTAAACCTCATATAATCGTAAATAATGAACGTCGGTTGCATTGGACAAACCCAGACTCACAGTGGGGAAAGCGAAGTACTGAACCAGCGCTCGCAGTGCAATCATCAGCGTGATTGCTAGAACTACCTCAGACATTGTGACCTGTAGCCACATCGAGGTACTGTCTGAGAAAAACAACCGAAAATAACTGTTGGCATGGTTGAATTCTCATGAAGTTCCAGTGAGCATGGGTGTATCTGAAACAATCTATATATCCATCTTTGGAGGAACGATTGTCAAATACGGTACTTTATCTACAGTATCGGTGAAACAAATACACGGGTAAGGCTGATTATGCAGTACAATTACGACAACATTAGCTATTAATATTGACTGCACAGCTGACTGATATAGCGATGTGACTACGTATCAGAGATTAAAGAAAAACGCTGTATTTTAAGAGTCTATTCAGAATTAACGGTGTGTCAACAAAAAACACGGACGGAGATGGGCAAACGAGCATAAACTTGAAAAAGGATTAAGCCTGGTAAAGTACGACTTGTCATCCGTGACGACCACAAATTCCCAACTATTTACACTTTTTAAACGAACACCACTTAGAAACTAATGACCAACGAAACTGTAGTAAATATTTTGAAAATGCTTTCCGCTACAGTGCAAGCACTGATACGGATATACCGCTGATCCTGCAAGATTACCGATTTTGTTCACCCATATATTCACACTTTTACAGCTTTGACTGCTGATGGGTAGAAAGAAATTTTGATTTTACATAGTTTGAACATCCTTTATAATGAATGATAGCGGACGCATTTCCACATACTTTTCAATGAACACATTTCGAAAAGAAGCAATATACCCCAATTTCGTTCTTGTTAGAGCTCGCCGGTAGTGCATGGCCGGAGCTAGAACTCGGACAATGCTTTCATGAGGCAATCACGTTCATCACTGCTTCAATGACCCCAAATTAGGCCCTACCGAATTATCATATATGGAAACCCGACTACCCCCGCCTAGGATTATTGGTCAGGTTGTCCGATCGACTCAAGAGAAGACGCAGTAACTGTCCTTTTAACTTAAATCGATGACCCCACATCTACGACATCCCCCTAAGTTGAAATTCACTTGATCTGTTCAACAGCATGTTTGGCTGAGCGTTTGCACGTTGCCCCCATTCAACTTCCGGTTTTAATGATGAACGGGGCAAAACTTTCCCATGACAGAGGTGCACCTGAGCAGACTTACAGACAGGAACAGGTCAATTCGTACACAGTGGGCCAAGATGGGTCCACCAAAAGTAGAGGTTGAAGAAGGCTAGCTCGGTTGAACACAATTGTTAAATAATGGTGTCCATTCTCCGACTTGATCAGGCCAACAATGACTCTGCAATTACGCTCGTACAACGTGCAACTAACAGATAAAACAACGGACGCTAAGGAACCACATATGCGACATGCAGATAGTCCGACCTTTTGCACATGGGATTTCAGGATGTCAGTGTTCAGCATGCTCAGCGGTGCATTCAAGAGAGCTTCCTAAATAAAGCAACATGCTTATTCTTCAAAAGCTCTTTGCACATTGCATGCCTTAATGCATGCCGTTGTTTATTCGTAACCCGAATTACGAACCACCCTCATGTTTCACAGAATTGCACCGAGCTTTTACAATTCTGTGAGATCCCGGATGAAAGCACCGCTGTCTTGCGTCGATCTATCTATCAAATAGCTAACCACTGTGTGGTGGTCAGAGGATCTGGCCAACTTCAGATGAAGAATCTTTCCGTATACACAAAAGCTCTGGATGACCGCCACACAAACATTTGAAGCTTTAAGTAACAAAAATATAGTGGCGCCATTATAAACATACAACGGTCAATTATCGTGCATATTTGGCTCAGAGAACTTATGTTACTCAACAAATTTATAAAAAGAACGGGAAGCCAGGAGGATCACGTAAACTAACCATTGGAATGAAGAATATAACGCAACTTGTATTGCCCGCCATATACCGAAACGATTTGCATGACTTGGGCAAGTGAAACCTCCTTAACCGGTGGTTGTGCGCTTCTCACATCACCTTGCACGACCATCTGTATTTTGGTGGGAATCCTTATAAACTACTCCATATAAGCTTAAAAGTTTCTTCAAACTTGTTTTGAAACATCCATCATGCACTAGTGTCATGCCACTGAATAACGTCGTAAGATAACAGATTTCAATTGAACCTTCGTTGAAACGAAGAGGTAAGCTTTTCCACCACTCCGCCCATAAAAACCTCACCAACTGAGAAAAACCACCTCTAACTCTTGAAAACTAAGCATGTGCTGAGGGTTGAGGTTGAAGAGAGGCAAGTATTACTGTCAAACATGCTTAAGTATCTAACACGTGAAAACGACTATCGCTAACCGGTTTGATCACCTCAGTTAATACCGTGGTAACCAGCTTGAGATGAGTCCACACGTTTTGATATACTGTGACGACAAGTAGAGTGATAAATCGTGCCGGTCACGGGCCCGGGGTATTTGGGTCGATGATTTTGAGCACCTCTGAAATTACCTTAAAATTGACTGATCAAACGTCTCCAACTTGGCTAGATGTATCAAATAACAATCGAGGCCAAAATGTAAGTAAACTAACTCCGGCAACATTGAACCGATGAGTCGACGAGCGCAGCTCTCAAAAATGTCTGGGCAAATACTTGAGCGCTTTTCTGTCCTGTACCATTTTATCACGGAGACAGTGTGTATCACGTGCCATGTGTCGTGCGTGCACGCACTATGCCGAGTAAAGCACGTCCCAATGTACTTTGGAGAACAGGAGAGTAAACTATACCATTCTTGCGGATTTTTTTCACAGGTGTGTGCACACCTTTAAAAAACTTCACATCTTCGTCAGCTGACACGCATTTCTTGATCATAAAT
The DNA here is from genome assembly GCA_008508345.1 of Paragonimus westermani. Lineage (NCBI taxonomy): Eukaryota > Metazoa > Platyhelminthes > Trematoda > Plagiorchiida > Troglotrematidae > Paragonimus > Paragonimus westermani. Next base: position 21,591 of record QNGE01000652.1, read on the forward strand.
ATGCTATCAATAAAAATCTTCCACTATAATTGCGACTTCATCTAGACGGACGAAATAAGGTGAACCGACCCACTTTGTACAACCACACACTTGATATTAGTTGAAATCAAGTGCTTCCAATCATAAAATAACCAACTATGTTAACCACTGGACGCCGACTACCGAGCGAGGCCAGAAGCTAAAGCACTGATAGGTAATCCGAAGGTACAAGCGGTGCACTCGCAAAACACCACTTCACCCATTGCACGCTGCTGTATGCTGTGAAGTTGGCCAGTTTTTCCCTCATGTTGTTGGGCAGTTAAACAGTAAGAATAATTCGGTAAACCGTTTGAGTTTCAGTTTTGTCCTGATAACACGAACGCCTCTTTCAATCGTGACTCTGTTACAGAGCCAGGAGTATCTAAACCCCTGCAGGCAAAGCAAGATTAACTAAGTGAAGCTCTGGTGGGAAATAGATATCCCGACCAGTGAATAAATTAGGACAACCTGCCACCGTGTTGACCAACCCCGTTCATTTGAAATATTGTTAAGCAATTGCAACACGAAGCTACTGCTGTTCGGAAAGGATGTATTAGTCCGAACTCACCGGCCGACTTCGTACGCCCAGAAGTTGAGTGACCCATCGAGCGGCTACGGTTGTAATCACATACTGCTTGGCCTGAACGTGTGCGTGCCGAATTTACGTGTGTCTCAATTTTATTAGGTAAACAATTTGTATGCGGTAAGTCCTCGACTGACCAGATTGGATGAAACGTCAACAAATCTCAACATAATCTTTCGCCTGATCTGCTGAAGTTGCGAAGGATCCCGAACGGGATGAACGTGAATGGAAAATTGCGAGGGTCTTCAACAAACTGTAGACCCAACGACGGTCTGTCAAGCATACGAACGACAACAGCTGGCTCGTATCACCAATGATGTCGGAGATCGGATTCTGACAATAAAATCATCTCGAAGCCCGGTTTTGTATTTGGAATGTGTGTCGATTCCACCCTCTGGATTCACACCTACTCCGTTAACTTGTTCCAGATATAGCATATCTGGAGGGCAAAGGAGTGTCATGTGCAAGCGGGAGGATCATGTGATATGTCTTCAGTGAGTTATCCCTGTAACACGCGTTTACACTTCGAAGATTTATTGCGGTTGATCGAGAATATCGTGTGACAGAGTGAACTAATCTGTGTGTACACAGATTGTACGCTGGAGATTGTTCACATTTGCACAACTTACCTGGGTAAGTTGTAGAACGTAGTGATATCTCAACGAGAACAATATTCGCCACGAACTAGTGATGGTGAGCTTGAATATATGGCCCAAGATGGGACGTTCCAGTGAGCTTAACGTAAAAACTAGACGCTCTGAGCTGAACCGTTCAAACAACCTGATGAATATCCCAAGCTCAGAAAGGGATTTCCAGATGGTTGGTACACGGTTGTGAGACCGGTCAAAATCATTCGAAAGAATTGTGCCCAAATCGCGTTCGTGGGCAGTGGCAACCAGTTTTTCGATTCCAAAACGTAATCTGTACATTTCGAATGACCGGTTAGCGTTAGACTATACTTAATCGTTTTGAGCGAGAATCGGTTATCCTTGGCCCGGCAATGCGATGCATTTAAATCGTTACGTAGATGCGCATTATCATCCGCTTTTCACACTAAACACAATAACTGCAGTGTCATCGACACAAAACAGTAGCGTGGAATTGAATAATTGTGGGACTTCGAACAAAAATAGAGGTCTCATAGGAAGCATGCTGAAACAACTTTGTTTTGACAATACCAGTCTGAAAGTGCCATGCTTACTGTGAGGTTGAAGTGGCTACGTGTAGTGTAGTCGGTGGGCCACAAAAGTATAGGACTTTCTATGCCATAATTAAACAGCTTTTTGTAAAGTATTCACTGGTATGCACGGCAGAATGTCTTAGAGCAACACAGGAAGACTACAACAACACTGGCTGTCCTTATTCATTCGTGCCGATTATCAAGTAAATTGACAATATATGAGATGATCATTCCGGAATACTTGTTAACGGACTGGTGGTAGTGAGAGTCGGATGAAATCTGCGTGTACCTGGTCGTCAGTTGGCATCTCCGTGGCACTCCAAACAGCCAACACTAGTGCAATCGACCTGTAATTGTGATCTCTCTGTTCAAAGATGCGAGACACTGTGCACCTCTTCCATGTTTTGGGATGTTTTCTTCCCGCTCTCCCCCAAGAACGATCAACAGATTGGTTCACCAAGTGACCTAAACAGACTTGTAATGCATTTCATTTGTACCAGGAGAGGAGAACATAATCTGGGGTCATATTTTCATTAGGGTTTCAGAGTCTTGAAATACGTTACCTTCAGTACGCGTAACTGTTCTATACATATGTATATATAGCGCTGGTAATGAACGTATGTACTTGGTTTGCTGAGGAGATATTGATCACATCTATGTACTGGCTGACCAGTACGTTGGCGGCTTACGTAGTTGAAATGGTCATCCCACGTGTGCGGCACAAGTGAGTTATGGTGGGACGGCATTTGATATCGGTGAGTACAGTTTTGGTTTGACATTAATTCGTTGGTTAGTTGAATCTCAAGAAGACTATTCGACTGTAAACCAACGTGTTAGCTCAGTGACACAAGATGGATCAATAAAAGTAGAGATGTCTTTTTGTTTGATTCTGCCATTTTAATTTCGATTTCAACACGGCTGACGGGATAGAATCGAAATATNACTCCGAAAACGTGCTCAGAGAATATGTTTCCGAATGGCTCGTACGTGCACATTCGACTCTGCGACCGCCTATGAAGAGCACAAGCTTAGAGCCGGAGACCGCATAACCTCGGAAGTTAACATCGATGGGCTGCCTCCTCTCGATGGCCCAGGCACTGAAATGTGACATATCCTTGGCCGCATTATTCGGTCGTCTTTTGGCTGTCCATTTGTGATTGGCATGTTTTGTGACGGTGGCTGTCCGGGGCTTTAAGACATATACTGATGAATTACTATGCTACTTTCTTCCATTATCTGTGGCACATCTGCCCATTGCTCCATACGTAAAGCTAATTGTCACAGCAGTTACCACGGCCGCCACAAGTGCTCGCAGAGAGATGTGCGTAATGAAACTGAAAGAATGTCTTTCTCGGTGTGTGTGAAATGACTGAGGACGTACTCCAGTCTTCGAAAACAACTTGAGGATGAACATCTTCAAATGAGTTGCTTAATAACATGGCACTACTAACACCCTCGATCCCATGCAGCAAGTATCCTTCCGTGTTAGTAAGCGCTAAAATCGTAACTGGAGTTCACCCGATATGGTTCATGGTTTGTGCCTCTTGGTAAGTATGCACAAGCTTCTGGTCTAAACCAAAGATGTCAACCTATCCGTCGTATCCTAGATTCTCACGATAAGCTTTCCCAAATAACGTTTTTTTGTCTCACCCTAAATGTGGAAAGTCACCGAATGCAAGCAATTTCTTTTCTACTCAGGCTAGTTATTCTGGAAAAGTGTTTACAAGTCAGCTCTTATGAAAAAAATTTAAAATTATTCTTGTCCATGTACATTCTTCCCCACCCCTCATATACATAACCCATTTGCGTTGCCCATTATCTCACACTGAAATTTGTTAAGCAGTTTGTTTTTCCTATGGTGTTGACGAGGTTGTATATAATATGTCTAGTGTGACGGGGTTGAACAGCTCGTTTCATTGCATACGTATTCGTCGTTCACAGCTGAGAGCTTCGTGTCCCAAGTGAAGACGTTTGCAAATTGGCTGTAGTCACTGGAAGTACGGCATCACAACCGTGTGTACGAACGCCCGACCTCTATACATATAGGAGATACAGATGTGTCACCAGACCATAACTTTGTGTCGTTTAAATGTCTAACCTACCAACAATGCTGCATGCCGAGGGTCAATTTACTCTTGTCATGCAGCAAGCCGGATAACCGTATATTATTCATAAACGACCCTAATTAGTTGATAATCACAAGCCAAACGACGTTCATTGCCGGCCTGTTCGATCTGTCTGCGAATTTTGCAATCACGGATTTTCTTTCCCCGTCCTTTATACCTACCGCGCGAAGTCACTGCCTCCTCTCACAAGCGTTAAGCGCATAGTCAACATAACTTGCAAATGCGCCCGTGCATATCATGATTGCAAAGTTGTAACTGTTTCCTTACTGCAATCAAGAAAACGATGCTCTTAGTACCCAAATTTAGAAATCACCTGGAAAACCGTTAGTCCACGTTACAACTGTCAAATACATCGCGTCATCTACTCTACTAACATAAGCGGGGTGTCTGTTATCAGCCACGCTTGACTGTCTGCCTGGTCTTCGTTGAAACCGCCACAATTCGTGATGTATATAAGGAACCAAACACTTCCCCGTGTTGAGAGTTACAAAGTCCTAGCCGTAAAGATTTAAAAGACCTGTGAGCTTTAAATCTCTGCTTTTTATATCCAGAGATACGTACAAGAAGCCAAAGATTCAAATATATGGGCAACTCTCGTGATCTAGTCACTATCCGTGTGAATTTATGAGAGCGATGCATATTTCGAGCGGATTTCTCAAAGATACTGTGGCATATTTAGCCCATCTGTAACTACATGTTCTGTATAATATATTTGTAAGTTAACTGCAACAACATCTTACCGCTGAATATCAATGATAAGCTGCATTGACAAGAAGAAATGCCAGCTGCATCGCCCATTGAAATCTGACGTGAAGCACGCAGGCTGGTATACCTCATTCCTTCCACAATGTGCTTGGAACCACCAATAATCTAGGTTGAGAAATACACCTTCAGCTATTTGAGCAGTTCGAACAATTGGCCGGTGTATTCAGCTAAGTATGGTGCATCAGTTAACGACGCCAATTAGTCTGTGAGAAACTCTGGCTAATCGAGTAAGCAAAACGCTAGGAATGTCTTGGTAGTGGGCTGGTTGGTAATTTAAACTAAGCGAACGCAACATGAATGCTAGCTTACATCTGGGGAAAACGAACGGTGCCCACGAGCTGTTGAATTGACGTCGACCGTATTTGGTGCTCAGCTCGCTGATGACGTGTGTAGATCGAATTCGATTGCAGCGGGATGTAGTTTTCGATTCTCCTGTTTAACTGCAGGCGATATTTTTCAATGCGCTTACCACCGATCAATGTCTTTCCTTTTTGTCGAAGCTGACATTATTCGACTGTGATTTGACCCGCAACAAACTGCCTGCCCACGATCTGCATTCAAACAGATTAAAACAACTTTGTATCAATTCTTAAGAAGAAATTTGTCGTTTAGTCAGTGTTCCACAAATACAGTGTTGGCGTCGGCCAAATCGTGTTTGATGTCAAAAGAACAAACGGATAATGTAAGAGCTCAATAATTTATGCATGGCATTAGGCTGAGAAAATCACTCAGCCTGGAATGGACACAGTGATTACAGGTGTGCTGAAGGTGATTAGTGCTAATATCTGCTCCTGTAGATTGTCAGATAGTTACAACTGGCAAACACTCAGCAATACTCAAGAGTTCTGACTTACTTTCGGACAGATGGTTCTCTTGTTTGGACTGACAAGAACAAATTATGAAACAACGAGGATTAATACAGTTCCACTTGCATGTAGAAAGAGTTACTAGTGTTCAAATGTAGTGAAGTGTTCAGCGGTTTCATCGTATGGCGTTGTGGAAGTCAACTGAGACTGTGTAGTGCAATAATCAAATGGTAAACACTGTGTGCATGTTAAACAGAGCCATTGTTGATTTGATTTCCGTAGATGTGTAACATTTCAACTAAGTGCATATTTTGCGCTGTGATATATTAAGGCCAAAGTATTTTCGTCAGCTTTTTTCCGGAGTAAATGTATCCACTAATCCCACTGAAATCCATGCATTCTTTTTTGTAGCTCTTTGCAACTGGAATATGTGTCCACTTCTTTGACATCCCTGTCTTTGCCCAGCTACACATTTTTATATGCGCTGTCCGTGTCAGCGTGTCATAAAGTGCTTCTTCCCATGCCCGAGTTCTGGAAAACCATAGCCGGTTTACGGAGGATTTGACTGGTCATCTAAGCAATTGGACTCTGCCTTTGGTCCCCCTTGGGCGACAGAACGCTGCATACCAACAACCACATTAGCAATGATCAGTTTATTCATGTCTCCCTCTGGTACTAAACCGCGATTGCAGATAACAAGTCCAATTTTGCGCGTTCGCAGGAACAGTCTTACCTTGCAAATGTAAATCATCCATGATTGCGACCCTTGCTAAAAGGATTAAAAATTCAGTGGATAAACTAATATGCACTTGACTCTTCAGAGTAGTTTGTCTACTTCCAAAATAGATTAAAACAGGGAATTCTAATTTGGTTATACATCTCTACTACATCTGAAAAGACATTCATAATGATACGACCAAATTAGGCTGGTTTAGTCAGATTTTCGCGCACAGATTAATACAGACCAGGACATTACAGGAATACCGTGAGAGATCTTTCAAACGTTGCACTACTAAGGCCAGAACAATGTTCGGTGGATCCAGGGGTCAAGCATTGCGTACAGAGAATATCTTATTAGAACCAATCAGGTGAGAGGGTAGGGGGTGAAATTCAGACCCCTCCCAGGGCAGCCCGTGTCTACGTGACCCTTGAACTAGCAACGTGAATCTTCCCCTACATTCTCATTCTAGAATGGTTTCGTTACGGAATCGGATCGTGTAAAGACGTTGTCACCGTTTTGACTACCGTTGCGCATAATTCAGCGGTGGTTGTAGATGGAGGCATGGATGAAGTGATTCAGTTGTCTGGTACAAGGTCAATGGAGCTGGTGCTAGCATGCTAGTCCGAAAATTACTTGCATGACAAAGACCAGCAGAAGATCGACTGACTAGTCTGGTTCCGAGGTCGGAGACTTATTTCGTTTGCGAATGCCAAACGTGGAATTATACTTAAAGTACACGGTTTACCTGAAGGTTGACGGCGTAGTAATAGGAAGTACTTTGGAACCTACCTTGATTGACATTTTCATGGCTCACTCGTAACGATGAGCGTGGGGAACGACCGCAAAAGCAGAATTATCTCGTGGAACAAGAATGATATACAGTCGGGGACCGAAGGTGGAAAGACTAAGTTTAGCAGGACACATGTGAACAAAACATTGCGGACGTAAATATATTAATTTGCTCCGGTTTTGATGCGTTCACTAGTCGAATGAGGGATTGATCAGTGTGGTCGATACGGTCAGCTCATGATAGGTGAGCGTCGGCAGATCATCGTGTGTAATTCAACAACTGCGTTCCAACACATTGAGAAACAGGCGTCACGAGAACGTTGTTTGGCAGTCTGGAAGAGTTGAACTCAACGTGTACACTCTTGAGGCTCTCGTATACAACCGATAACCGTAACTATTGATCTCAAGATTTGAAAATGTGAAATTGCTTAGAAAATGCTATTTGTTGCACCAAAGCTGAAAGCCTTCTACATTAACAGGGAGAGGATCATATTGTAAGTGAGCGGGCTACTTTATATTGACGGTTTAGAATGCCGTCGATGTCGTCTTCTACCATACAACCATCAAGACTCTAGGATCGATCAGCCATAGGGCTTGTGAGAACAGAATGACTGCTGTCCAGTGGGAATGTCAACACACTAGCACTTTCAAATTATGAAAAGCAAAATGACGGTGGACAAGTTTCACAGAACTCACTGTAAGAATCATCTCTCTGTCCGGTTCCCACCACTGTGTCACAATCCGACGTATTGGCATTGAGCAACATATTGGTGTAATAAGCTAATTCAAAATAATACGTATTATCCTCGTTGATTGATGGAAGCATGGTATCGTCCACCAAAATCTTGAACACATGCTCTTTCCTTTCATTTGAACTACTGACAGTGTCTTCGAAACGGCAACGCGAGAATAATCCATTGGACCAGTAGTCAGATGCGCGTGATTTCAGCTGGCAGAGTCGAAAATATGGCTTGGTGATAGAACAGATTAGCTGAACATGGCTAAAATATCGTCGACACTAGCTGGATAAAACCATATGTCGAGCGATGGTTTAATGTGTTTCTAGGAACAGCAAGCCAGTTGCAGGAATGAATGGGTTGGTAAGGTGCAGTGAAACGCTGCATTCCCTGAATGATTCCTTACTCTTTTATTGGCTATAAGTTGATAAGCTGCAAGTCACATTCAAACATGTTCATACTAATGTCTGTTCGCACTGCTTACTTCGGATTTTAATACAACGATGTGAACAATCTTCCCACTTATACAGAATTACTTCAGACCGTGCAAAAGTGAACTGTGATACTTTTAAATTTACCACAGATTGTCTAACCTGTTCACAGGGTGATCTATTTTCCGTAGAATTCGATGCCAAACGTATATCAAACTCTGAAAATGAGAAGGTGCAAACAATGCATGCCACTATTTTATGAGAATCCAAGTATTCGCTTTGCAATCTGACAGAATACTGAGAGTAATTGGTTCATGGTGCACTTACCAATTCCCAGGGAATAAGAGTGAACCCGGAGTGTACTAGAAATGATAACGAACAAGGCTACACCAATTCCATACCTCACGATCATGGTAGTGTGTGTGATACTGTAAGGTATAGAGCAACTCTGGGACTGCACAGAGTAAATATATTCAGTGGTGGTGGTAACCAAAATAAGCGATCGTCAGATCACACAAACATACATACGGGTGCTGTTGATTGGCTCAAATGCGGTGACCACGCTATAAGCCAGCTGTTGTGAGGCAAGCACGCTGATGATACGAGGATGTTTATTTTGAAAATCAACATAAGCGGCATATGTTTTCATACCGCTCCAAACGAAGATAAATCGTTTCATTGCAAAACCACATTGGACGAAAGTATCATATCCCCAGAACATTGAAGCTGTCAACAAGCGACTGCTGATGCCTAATTGTGTAAACGCAACAGCCAGTGAAGAGCTTGCAACGGGTCTCACTGTGAGCCTTGGAAGAGAGAATTTCGATAGGATTGCTAGATTTGCTAAGTGAGGAGATTGTGTGGGCGGCGGTCAGTTTGGTGCTGTTAAGAAGAGCCGAATCAGAAAGCGTGTCGAGACGTGTAGGGCAAGCCACAGTGTTGCACAGACCGAGAATAGTGAGAACGATGGCATCAGTCGGTTGAAGTCATTACACACAACACAAACATTTGAACGTGCTATTTGGAAAGTTACAAAGAAACTCTTTAATCTTAGTGGCAGAACAGCTGAGAGAGAAGACGTTTGGAATTTTAAATCATCTTACAGGACTCAGTGACATTCCACTAAATTTATTCCCATTGTTTACATACTGTTCAACTTCGTTTAGCCTATCCAACCAGTTTGATCTGATGAAGGATTGTCACAATCAGTTGACGTTCGTGGTTCTTCACCATGATTCAAGGGGAATCTTGCAAGAAATCACGCAAACGTGAACATATTTTGTAACAGCATGAGGTGTTCCAGTGAGAGAATACAGTAATATGTGTACCTACTTCTATATCAAGTTCACTGGTATCAAATTAGTCAACAGATACCGCATAAATTTTTCAAGCTTCATCTGTACTTCTCAGCTTCTAGAGCATTCAGTTACTCACGTTTTGATAATGATCACGTGAAGCTAAATGTTGCTATGCCAACATTCTACTCCTGTTACAAAGAACCTGTAATAACATTGCTAAGCGCGAAAGGACTAACTAAAAGGACACGCGCCATGCGGTTTTCTGTACTGAAAGACAAACCCGTACAAAAACGGTTAGTGTAACACGGTATGGAATTCAGAGTACATTTAACAGGAATACGTGTTTCGAGATTTTGGCTATTCACACATATTTTGGCCCATTATTTCTTAGATGGTGATCCACAACCAACCCAGGACCAAAGACCGAAATAGTGAGAAAGGAAGGTACATGGTCAGCGTTTGAGATGATCGAAGAAAACTTACGGTTTCAACATCAACTGTTAAGTAGGTTGTTTCAATGTATCATTGGTGGAGGAATCGAGTATTACCGATTTCGATGTAGCATAATGCTAGGACTAGTGGTCTGCAAGGTCCTCTGTCTGTATGTCCCGTGAATCCATTCGACAGTCAGTGCATTGAATGTGCATTCAGAATCGATGGTCCACTCGAGTGGAACATATCTTTATACACCAGGGGCGACATCGCTGAAGAACATAAGATGAGATAACGAAACAGCGGAGATAATAATGAACTATGTGATGTAAACGATTCTCGGCGAGGTTCTAGCTCCAAAACAGGATACAGATGAATGGTTCACTCGCAGCTAATCAGTGGAAATTTTGTAGGTTCGAATCCACCAATAGTACGGGATATTGCTCGCGGCTCATTCGCTGAAAGAGGGTAGTTGTGGGAACAGTGAGCGAAAACCAGTAAGAGGGATGAATCTGTTCCGTTCCACTAGCT
>QNGE01000652.1:32290-56367 GCA_008508345.1 Paragonimus westermani
CATCATGCCCCTCGAATCAGCACTTCGTAATTTCGACAAAATCACGATTGAGCCAGGTGATGATATCCCTTCAGATGTATCGCTCTCAACTCCGTCGGTGAAATGGACACGTCCATTCTGTCCCGCAGTTGATGAAATTGAATTTCCAACACTATTCCACAGCAGGTCTGACCAGTGCATTCTGAGAGTTTCCACGTCCGGATTTCTTCCCTTTTTCTGATGATTGTCCTCACGGTAGAAGTTAGTCAATCACCTGTCGGATCGCTCTATCCATCCTCGATGCTGCTTGGAACTTTATTTGATTGTTCTCTTGGTCGACACTGCCAGCTCTAATCACGTCCTACTAGAATCGTTTCATGTGTCACGTTTGGTGAGGCAAACCAGGAACACAATTCTCCTTCTCACATACATGATGGAATGTAAAGACCTACTTCTCCAATCGTAACGCCCAAAGAGCTAGCTTTCCTCGAGTGTCCGTTGCTTGTTTGGTTCACTCCAAAGGTTTGTGGTTGGTCTCCACATGAATGCATCGGCCCAGAAGTATAGTCTCCTTTTTTTCAAGGCTCACACTATCGCCAAACACTCCTTTTCTTCTGCTGACTAGTTCCGTTTGGCGGCAGTTAGTCCCCGACTTGTACATTCAACAATACCGACTTCCTGACTCAGTTCTGGGTCCATTCCGATCTCACTTGCATCTGCTGCAAGACCAAAGTTCTGTCTAGTCACCAGTAGTTTCAGGGTCAGATGTCACTTCCTCAACGTTTGTTCGATTTTGACAGACGCTTGATTAACCATTTCTGGCCAATGGGACTTACAAAATTTCACACAACGGGCCTGTGAGGTCATTGAACTCTATGCGACCAAGAAACTGTCTCAGCTTCCCCTTCGATTTTGGCACCGGAGTAGCTATGACGGTCATCAGCTTCTCGAGAAGTGGTTGAACCTTACACTAACCGGCTATGTGACCAAGTGATATCACTGTTTGCTTTGTTAGTTGTCACTCGGGACCATTGATCCGTGGGCTGGATTGTTTAATCTTCTGCAACACCGTTGAAGCACGCATCAGATGATTTGCCTCGTTGGCACTGCAGGTGATGACATCGTCTCCGTAAGCAGCAGTGCTGTGGGATCCATCCAGCACTTCGAGCATCAGTAGTCTGGACGTAAGAGGTGCACCGAACAGTCCAAATGACACACATTCGAGGCGGTACCGTTCTCCTCCTACAGTGAAAGCTGCACTATCCTGATGCAATTGCTCGATTGGATCTGCGAATTACTAGACCAACGGATATGCTTGCGTGAGTTAGCACTGATGTTTATCATTCTTATTGCAGAGCGCTTTCAGCAGACACTTGCGAGCCACGAGCAACTCAGAGACAACTGGTGGAAACGAGCTCCACGTTACACCAGTGTCCCATTGATTTGTCGCTTTGAAATTACAAATCCAAACGTCTTCTCACTAGTGTCCAAACACGCAACCAAAAGGCGAGAGTTATTCTCTGGGCTGAACAGTTCATTGTTAAACAACATTCAAACAAAATATGCATGAAGTTTAATGACAACGCTTCATGTTACACGAGGTATTTCAAAATCCGACCCCACTTATCCTTCACTATGATCCTTCAATAACTGAAAAGACATCGGAGAGTACTGGACAAGTCATTGTAAACAATATCTATCAGCAGTCTAAATTTATACTTTTGAAAAAGAATAATCCACGGGTAAAAAGTGATGAATGATCAACGTGATGGGCGATATCCGGTAGTCACTGATGCAGTGCGTTTCAGAATTCGGATGTTCAGCCCTAATTGATGTGCGCACGGAGTGTTTGTCTAAGCACTCACCTGATAATGTCTGGCCGTTGAATGGTGCGATCTTATGGTATTGACGTGAGCACTTCTAAAATGACACAATGTGCTTTAGCCCCGACTCCAGTTACTATATAGTTGACCGCAGCACGTGAGATCTGGTTAGATGTTTTTCAAACATTATACTGCACGGATTGTCTCCTATTAAATGTCTTACTGTTCAGTGTCTCAAACCTGTTACAATGCGAACAATGCACGCGCTGCTGTTTGCAGATGACATTGCTCTGTGTAGTGTTCAGAGGAGAAGAAGTGTAGCGAATGTTCTTGGCTCTTGTGACTGCGGCATCCAGACTCGGCTTAGATATCAACACAGAGATAACATTTTCTCTCTCAGCATTTTTCTCAATAGATATGCCATACCTACACCTGAAATTCGCATGAATGGATGCCATGAAGAATTTTGCTATCCAGGTATCAATGTGCTGACAGATCTATCCACTGGCCGGGCACTTCAAGCCCGTATGGGGAAGGTGAGCGCTTCATTCGGATGTCTTGGAAGACGCGTCTGAAGGAATCACAGCGTGGGGAATGAAAAGCTGCTCGTCCTTTGTGCAACGTTGCTATCCACGCTGTTGCACGGCTGTGAAACTTCGACATTGCATAATCAGAATGTTCGGCATCTGAACTGTTCCCACCTGCAACGTCAAACACACAAGTTGAGTGGCCAGTGATTGGGGGTGTTTACGGCTACTGATTTAACTCGGTGAACAGATAAGGATTGGACTGGCCTCATGCTGATGCTCAAGCAAATTCGTTGGTTGGATCACACTGGTAGGACAGTTAGCAAACACTGAACTGGAAACAGTAAGCCGATACCTGATAGTCAGAAGCTATGATACCAGAGTGTTATTAGCATAAATCCTACGGGTTAGAATACTTAGCTCACATTGTGGGAAGCGTAGCCCTCAATCGTACCACCTTGATGAACATGGTCGATATGGGCGTACGAAAATTCATTAACCAACAGTTTGCGGCTGTGAATTCAAGTGTGCGATACTCAAGGAAATTTTGGCTGTCGTAGGTTGGCCTGAGGGCAGAGGCAGCATAAATTATGACGTTCTGTTTCTTATGAAATATTTCTGACACCGGTGAGTCGGCTAAAACTTCGTTGCGTGTAATCTTAATGACCCGTTTGAAACCGACAAAAAATCGATATTCAGCACTGGGTTTCCTCAACAAGGTGAAGGTATTGAACGGATTGTCCGTCTCCTCGATAATGTCTTGTTTTAACTCAACATTCGCATACTGTTCAGATTCCGGCTACAAATGTATTGGAATTCTTATGGGACTATACAGTCGCAATCGCTTTGGCTGGATGGGGATTTCATGCTCATTTGGGTCAGAATATCCGCGTTGGCTTTGCCCCGTAGTGAATAATTCTAGGAACTTGCGTATCAGTGCACCCAGTGACCGTTCATTACAAGTTTGTATCGATCTAAGTATGTTTGCTTCAGTTCGACCAGGCAGTGAGTTACACCTTTTCATCGACGGAATCTCACCACACTTCGTTACGAGCCTACTCTGTTACAATTCAATAACTGTTTTAGCATAGTCGAGTGTATCCGCATGCATCATAATCTGACGAGTGCGAGGAGAAATGACGAACGGCTCTTTGGGCGTCTACCGGTTCGGACACCTTATTCTGCCATGCCATTGACCTAGAGAATAAATCCGTTGATTGTTCGAACGAATATCGCATGTAGCTGAACAGTCTTCCCTGGCCTCGTCCTAATCAACGGAATTATTGCCCAGTTTCAGTCAGTCTACAGTCCCTTCTGTTTTTGATTTTCAGACTAGACTGTGTTGCTGTCCTAATATTCGTGCCGACTACCAGACATCGCTTCATAAAAAGGTCAGCAAAACGTACACTCAAGTTTGGAACTTGGTTGCCCATTGGGTAAAATCTTCGTCAGTGTTCACCTATTTGCATTTGTAGCGTGCCTGTTTGCGGTTCCCCTCCTATATCTTTATAAGTACTGATTTCTTGAGTTAGCCTTTCCATTGCGCTTCGTTGAGTGTCACGGAGTTCACCACCAGCAAGTTTTGAGCGGAACCAGCTAGTTCTTCAGAATTCATCGAACATGCGCTGAAAATAATCTTCAGCTGATCCCAGGTTACTTATGGCCTTTTATCCAAGAACTGATCCGTTAGAATGCATTGTTCTGAATACTGGTCCAACTCTGGTAGGGCTCTTGATAACACTGCCCGTAGTGACACATCGTAAACGACGGCGTCGCGTCCAAGCCAAGCCAGATGCTCGTGAACCGCCGCGTTGCCTCCATATATTTTTCCCTCGTCACTTCAATATCCAACAACATGCTCACGCCTCGCTACTTAACAATAGCTTGAGCGGTACAGTGTGGGCGTTGCTGCTCTCTACACTAGCCGAAAGGGAATAATATATCCACTAGATGGCACTTGCCTCACGGAGTTGCCTTATTTTACGGCCATCCCGAGAAAGTAGACTGACGTTCGGAAGTGTCACTCAGTTCAACTTCTCTTTGCTAAGCCAACAGTTGCACCACGATCCAGATTAGCCCACCAGCTTAGTCGGTGTTCTCGTGTATTTCAAGGGCTGTTCGATTCCGGTGGCAGCAGTTGTTGTCAAATTGTTCTCACAAGTTACTGTATACTCTCTGGATCAGAGGACGTTTCGACTTCACGGGGACGAATGAATGCTCAGAAAGACGATGCGACCAGTACCAATCGAAAATGCACAGATTTTGTGGAAAGCTATATTCTATCCCGAGCCTTAAGTGTCGCAGTAAACACACTGCCTATTACACACTGCAGTGACATACCTGTGACTTTCTCGTCATCATGTTTTTTTTATTTTTAGACTAAAGAGTGGAATCAGCATGAAATCAGAACGTTCAACAAACCTTTCTGTATAAATCGCGTAAGTATGGAGATCCTAAGCATAGCTTATGGTATTATTTCCGTAACGCAGATCCGGAATTACTGTTAGAACTAGATGTAAACTGGAAGCGACTGGTCAGAAAGTTTGAGAAAAAATCTTCACACGTGCCTGTCTATTGCTTGTTCCCAGGGTGAACGATTGCAGTAATAAGTTGAGGGCGTCTCCTGGGAATATCCAGTGAGTCCCTCGTAGATCCAGAGTGACCTTGGATTTTTAACAGGTAACTTTCTATCACTAAACGTGATGACCGAGTACCACACTTTTGTGGTTGTATACAGGACGCGGAACACTTATCAGGCTTAAGTATAACCACGTTTTTCGACTTAAGCTCTACCCTTATCAGGCTTAAGTATAACCACGTTTTTCGAATTAAGCTCTCTTATTGATTGCAGGTGTTGCCTCGTGACAGCACACTGACTATTAATTGGAGTCTTGATAAAACCATACGCTATGTCGGTGAACTTATTCCTTAACCGACCTGGATTGTCAGCGCTAGTTGATCGAAGATCAGATAACTGATCAATAAGATTCTCAACCTGGGCTTCAACGCAAATACGATCAACCTTATGTAATGGTATTTTATAATCAAGACCTAAGGCTAATGCTTCTAGTTGCAACGAATCCAACTGTACTGAAGAACAGTTCAACACGTACTTACTAGAATCCGGCGGAATTGGTAGTTCGCTTTCGAAATGGTAAATGAGAGGGCGTTTATTAGATCAACAGGTTGCGAGTAGCCCGACGTGTACTGGAATCACCAGCGAGCGATTCAGTGGTACTCGACTGTGAAGCATCCTGTCATTTATCACGTCTAATTACTTGTCTTCTATCGCACGTAATTATCTGCAATGATGGGGCATATTCCAGCATGCTTCTCACATATGCGTTGAGACATGCATTATTTTCCTCAAATTGATCGAAGGATGTGCCTGTACGACAAGACTAACAACCAGGTACCTTCCAGTAGTGAGGGAGGATAGAAAAAAATTGAGCTCACTCAAACAAATGGTCGCTGGTTTGGTCACAGTGAGACAACTCTTCACACATCGAGAAATGATAGGAGTTGTAAACCACTCGAAAAAATAATGGAGAGAAAGTGCCTACTACACTAGTTTGAAGTCTACAGGCGCAAAGCGCAACCGAAACCAGCAAGCGCGCACGAATTGAATTTGAGTTGTGTGGCGGGGCATGCTGCTGTGTTGTCAGTGCCGTTTTGGGTTGCGTTTGTGTAATTCGTGTGCATGGCTCACTGGGCCCTAGGCTCATGCTTGTTCATGTTGTTTCTTTTCTCATAACTGTTGTTCGAACCCCTACTTCGGAAGAGCGCTGTCCCATGGTGCGTCCACGTTGTCTGAAGGTTGGTCCGCGAAGTCACGGGCATCCAGAGTAGAGTCGGCTGGCCTGCATGTTACACAGGGCTCAGTCTGAATAACAGTAAGGGGACACGGAAGCACTAGCTGATGTAATAAAAAGGATGATGGCTGCAGCTTATTCAAGGAAGCTAATAGAACGTAGGCCATTTCTCAAAATCAATCAAACGAAGTTCTGTAATTTCAAAAATAATGCAGCAGAACTAAGAAAACTCATCTGCTTGCCTATCTGTGATGCGGGTTTCAGAATGTCTACTGAGAATGTCATTCAGAAACTCTGTGGTGACTTACGTTCCTCAAGATTCCCTTCGGAATTCATTCTGTCATCGATACATTTCCTGGTCTCTTAGAAGTGAGAGTACTGAGATTTGATGACTGCTCTAACGCTCAACAAGATATATATATATATAGTCCAGTGAAATCAGAAGACCGGTTTTGCAAGATGGTAATACCAATTACCATCTTGCAAAACCGGTCTTCTGAGTTCACTGTTCAACTTCGTAACTGGGGAAGGATGTCTTATTTATAGTTCAGACTGAGCGAAGGCCATACAAATGATGGACCAAAATTGCGCGCATAGAACCAAATGCTCGCTGTCAACAGGCTAAAGTAAGCTCTCAGTAATGCTCACTGGGTCCACTGCTGTTGAACCCCTTCAGCTGTGTGGTGGGTTCCAGTACCATTCTTCCTAACTAGAAAAGACCAATAGCTAATAGTGTTGCTATGTTGGAAGTGGCTTTGGCGCTGTAGTTGATTCTTAAGAATACCAGGCCTCAAGGAATGTCATATCACGCGGGCCGCTTACAACATTTGAAGCGCTTTTCTTACGTTACTCAGTCCAAATGGGTTCGGCATAGACACCGTAGTAAAAATAACGCTTGATTCGGCAAGATGTCAGTACCCACTCGGAATAATATATCTGTCAACTTTCATGGGCCGCGTAGGTGAGGCTCTTATTCTGTATTTTACAAACCGCTGCGGAGTGAGCCAGCTATAATATACCGTATACTGGTCATGATTCCAAAACTTCTGTGCTGTCGCGGCCACCGGCCCTCCGTGTGTTTCCGCTAAAAGTGAACAGACCTTAGTGGAATCACGTGCGATGGAAATTCCGCGTTTTCTAGCTCGCCATTTACCAGTGTACTTTTTTCGGAAGCTGCGGCACTAACGCGATTCGTTAGATTCGACACTCTATAGTAGACAAATGGGGATGCACTCGACCCTTGTCCAGTAACAATTTGAAAGGCCTTTCTTGAAGAACAGACGAAACGTAGTTCCATCAGACATCGAACTAAAAGGACGCGCCACTGTTTGAAAACAAACCGTATTTTTCCGGCAATGTTAGGAAATATGATAAGTAGTTAGTTCAAGCATAATCTGGAACTAACAACAGCAACCAAGATGAGAATAAAAGGGAAGCGCGAGATGCGCCCCATCTCACTTGGCGACACTCAAAAGCTCGCCAAGAGAAAAGTGCGTGGAGACTTCGAGTACGCTGAGCAACGCTCGGAAAGGTCCAGGTCCAACTACCTTGAATAATGAAAGGACTGATGGGTCGTTGGAAGAGGAACAAACATTCGCTGCCTCCAATTAGCTGCACGGCTGAAGAAAGTGGCGGAGTTCATATCAAGCCTCCTATAGCAGACGTGCAAAGAATCTTGTTTACAGAACAGACAATCAATAAACCAGGGTTGCGGCCGGGATCCTTAGAAAAGCCACACGATCGCTTGTCACTACAACTTATGTCTGCCGCCCAAGGGTTGCAATTTTGACCTTCTCCTTAAGGTTGGTATTCGCACCTTGCCAAGTTCTCTCAACTTGCCGGAACTTGTCCACTTTTTACTTTACATCAGTCGTTTTCATTACCTGAATAATAAAAGTGAACTGTCATGCTGGAAGCAAAGGCAGCGCATAATAGTCGTGTATTTAAATTTACCAACACGAGCCAGGATAACTTAAAGTTAGACGTCCTAAATGAAAGTATGTGTTAGACACACTGATGTGCATATGCAGGAACCACAATGAGAGACACTGCGGACGAATCGGTTTCAAGCGAATATGAATGAATGTAGGTAAGCTGATCCATTCGGAAACCCATTATACCAAAACATGGTTATCTAAATCTGTCCAAACTGCACTCACACATCATTTCTACTATAGTAGATACTCCGATAATCTTTCGTAGTGGCTAGCAGCCAGGATATTCCATCCCAGCAATTTCGTGCGTAATTCGTTGAAATATCGGATAGTATATACTATCCGACATATGTTGGTAGGTTCTCATTAGATATACTGAACTAGAAACCATAGAAGGAAATGATATTTTCTATGGCTGTGACGGTGAGGCCTTCTTGAGACTCCTGATAATTTTGAAGCTATCTAACGTGTAAACATGTTTTAATTAATGAACACAATGTGACACTCAAAGTTTTGACGACAAGCGGCTTTTATAATATAATTTCATGGTAATGATTGTGCGGATAATTATGTGAAAACTGAAAAATGGGGAATTTCATTGTTGGTATTTTTATGTTTAGGGATTACTTAACTTACTACGAAAGCTCAAATCAAAACCAGATCAAGAAGTACGTATACTGCTTCTGGGTTTGGATAACGCCGGCAAAACGACGATTTTGAAGCACCTTGCCTCTGAAGATATAAGCCACACAACCCCTACACAAGTATTTTGGAATATTTAACGACCACTGTGGAAGGGTTTCAATATTAAAAGCGTTCAGTCGCAAGGTTTTAAATTGAATGTTTGGGATATTGGTGGACAACGTAAAATACGGCCGTATTGGAAAAATTACTTCGAAAACACGGATGTTTTGGTATATGAGAGTTTTAAATACGAACCATATTTAGATTTACGTTATTGACAGTGCCGACAAGAAAAGGTTTGAGGAAACTGGAGAGGTAAGAACTTTTACAACTCACCCTATGACCACAATTTCATTTTCCATCGTTGCAACGGTGTTACGGTGACTAAAATCACAGGTTTATGTCTCATTGTGCGCAGTGGCCCGCGTGGGGCCAACGTGGGGTCTGTAGCGACTATAATAAATGATATTTTGATAGTCGCATTCATCTGTACATTTTCTATGATTTTGATTTTGTACCTACTTTTGTTTTAGTCAAGCTACACAATTTGTAACATCCGTCCCGGGGCTAACACACAACTCGCTCCGTGCCTCGCTAGCTTGACGCGCCTCTCTGTACTCTCTATTTTCCAGGGTCGGTAATAATATACGAAGTCAACGCGCTGAGACTTGGCTTTTCACTGTCGATCGATTGTCGATAGTGCTAACTGACAGGGTTGTATTTTGTTGGATCAGTTCTAACAGGTCCTATAGGACTATAGTCTCACTGCCCACTATCCGCCTGCCTTTGGCCCGCCGTGGCCCGTGAGGAGCCCGCGCGCCCACCCTTAACGTTTTGCTATTCGGATGCAACTTCCAATTTATATCACATGCCAAGTTGACATATCTTTCTGTGACCAGATTTTGGTTTTCCAGGCCACTCCAGATTGCGCGTTTCCTGTAATCTACTAATTGTATGCGGCTGAAAAGGGATCATTAATCTTAGATGCTGACTACAGTGCTTGTTCTCCGGAAGCGAACGTTGTGAATTGCTGCATAGAATTCTAAACAAATCCCTAATTAATTCACAGACCACTTAATAATTTAGTAAAAATTTGGGTCACAGTCTCTAACGCAATGAGAACTAGTTCATACGTATAACGAAAACTTCCTGGAGTTCAATGCTTTTCCTTTGTGTTAGGTATTTCACTTATTTTATAAACACAGTGTATACTGGTGCATAGGCAAATAAGTACGTTTTCAGCAATCAGCACACTGTTGTTGAACAAAATCCACCCCTAAACCTTCTCGAAAACTGTCTTAATTCACCTTTAACTGACTCCCTGTTGGGTGCTAGCATGATGGTGCCATAGATTCTACACGGGCCTATTTGGTTTCGTTTCAAAGAAAATATCCTGATCTCCGTCCAGTACACCATGAGAACATAGTGTTGCACTGAATTACTTCGAGGGATAACCAGTACACTGAGAGCTTCTTGCGTGTGGTTTGCTTCTTGAAGATTAGTCGTCGAATGTGAACTGCGCTTATCCACACACATATCTTCAGTATTTTTCACACATATGCAAATCCCTGCATTCATCCTAAACTTATCAAGGGAAACACGGCCGTTGAACTCAGTTTTGTATCACAACTCTATCGTTCTCTAATCATGCCAACTCACATTAGGGACCCATGAAAAATAAATTACAACAGTTTTGGTATGGAGTGTGCTCGATATTTGATTGGTGTGAGATACAGAGATGAATTGCGTAAGTATTGAAATGGAATACGTCTGCGTTTTTACTACCAGTGGAAAATCAGCATGACGGAGTTGTAACGCAGGTCGACCTGCGTCGAGGTAATTTAGGATTGTGTCATAGACGCGGTTCATTTCAAATAGACACTCGAATTGGTGAGTTTAGAGGACACTGAGTTTTTCTTTGATCTGTACCTACTCATGATAGTTTCTTCAACTTCCCTAGTTTTTGGCTTGAAGTTTTTTTTACTGATGAGTAGTCGGGGATTTGGTTTTCATTTTCAAGCTGACCATCATTCACATTTGATCGTAGTTTTTTGTTCAAGGACCGTTTACCGCCCCACAGTACCTCAACATTAGTCTGACTTATGCGCCAAACAGAGTAACGAACGCTTGGAACACTAGCTCACTTATGGTTGATATCATCATTGCTAGTGGACAGATCTAAAGGCGGTCTGAGTGCTGGTTTATTGCCTTTAAACAAAGAAGCGGTTAATAAAAAGAACAAGAGGGTGGAATCTGAAAACAAAACTTGAGGCCAAACCACGTCGGAAAAAAGAAGAATGAAAAAGTTTGCCAGATTCAGGTTACGCTCAGATTTATAATCGGATGATTTTATTGGAGGTTCCGTTAATCTTTTGAAGAAAATGTTCGGCGGAGTTAGTTGAAGATAACCGAGACAACGGAAATAACAACCCTTTCTCCACGACTAACAGGATGCAGTCGCACTTTTAAAATCTTTACGCAGTGACGTCTTTACAACGTAACCCGGGAATCGCCTAGAGCCACCAGATGTCAGATCTGATGCTGATTTCTCCGTACTATGCTTTAGCTCACCACTACTCACTACGCTGCTTGTTCTGTTTCCACCTAAGTAGTTCTACAAGATGCCACATGGTAGGCATCGGTTAGACATACGTGGTGTGTCCAAGACGTCATAAGCGGTTGAGCGAAACTACGAGGCGTAAAAAGAGCAAACTATCCCGTATATTCGCCCTCATGCACTGCATTTGCTCACCTAGTGTTTTGGTCTCACACGAAAGGTGATTCTTAAAAAATTTCGTGAGGGGTCGTTCGACTAGTCCCAGTTTGTTGCGCACAAGAACGTAGATCTTTTGTACGTTGTTTTGTATCCTGAGAGCTGATGCAATATGGTTACCTAAATTTCGCTCGCTCTCTGCGTGTATTAGTGAATTTCTATTCACATGGCAAGCGCACACTCCTTCCTTCCGCTCACGAAAAACCCATGCATACTTATCAGAGTTCGTTAAAAGACCGATCCTGTATCCCACTTTAATTTTTGTTCAGCTGTGGTCTGTATAATATCTCGAGCCTGCTGACATGCTAGCCGCTTATGTCGCCCACAAACAACGACCAGGGTGATGTACTGATGATCAGTTGATTATTTATAAACATTGAAAGCAGTAAAAGGCTCAAGGTTGATCACCGCGGAATTTACCTTGGCACATATCACCACTACCCATCAGCACGCAGTAGTTACGGTTGCGAAGGAATTTCCCGATTCAATCTTTAACAGAGTGTTCATGTCTCTGGTATATAGGCTGATGTTCAGTTAATTTAGAATAATTCTTCCGAGCCTCGTGTGGTCAGAGGGTATTTGCGAGTGAAGCATCTTACAAATTATGTCATGCAACGCAAAGTTTCACCTCGATAGTACTCAAAGTTCGGATGTAAATCATATTTAAGTAGATAAATTTCTGATACATTTTTGCTTTGTGTGTCCGTATCGGTCTGGCTTCTGCCATACTGTCAATTTATAACTAACTGTGTTTGTCGTACAACTGTTAGAAGGCATGCACTGATTATTAAAAGAATACTGGAACCATATTGTCGGAATTGTAAACGCACATACGCTAAGTCATGCTCGTGAACTATTAGTTTATTTATCAAACTATGACCCGATATGGAGAAATGCGAATAATTGCAGGCTAGTTAGCTGCTGTAAATTGTTTCCATCCCACTGGACGAATGCCGCGTCAACCATAGGTTTCACGGATAGAGACTTTGTGGTAGGCGAAAACTAATCCACGTGGATGTCACTGTTGTGTGGTTGGTCTGTGCATGAACAAAGTTCCTTTAATGAATCTTGGATGTGAAAGCCGTAAGGAGCTGAATTGCGGATGCTACAATAGCCTAACCTAAAATTCGGTTGTTTCCTCGTGGACTGTGTAGTGTTGTTCATTTGGTTTCCCACATATATTTTTCATATCTCCACTTCTTTCGCTTCCAAGTTAGGGCTTCCATAGTTGTATTGTCGTCAAGCGTCAGTTTCAATCACTTATGGTGAAGTCATAGCATACTTCTTTGCCATTAAATGCACAGTGGTTTGCGTGCTGCGCTAATGCTTTCAGTTGTTTACGTGGCACTTTGAAGGTCTTGTGGAAGTAGTTACATTCGTGCAAAACTTTATGAAGGGAACGAGTTATAATTCATTGTTATAGACTAAATAACCACTGGAACTGAAAGCGACTGATTCACATTGTACTTCACTTTAACCGCACCCTTCTGCGTTGTGACGATCATGATTAATGCTTTCATACTTCATATCACAGAAGATTTTCTCCCAATTGATACACGAGACTGAACGCTCACAAACGACGTTCAAGATGTGTAAACCTGGGTCTTCATCATTATCAATAATACATCTGTGGTTGACAACAATGTCACGTTAACACACAACCACTAAAAGAATAAAAAGGGTTGCAATAAGCAATGTGATACGAATGTGAAATGTTTGTTTATTCATTCATTCATTCGTAGCGGCAACCAGCCTAACCTAGAGGTACTGTGATTCAAATTGACGCTGACCAACGTGTTTATGTGAAGTAACCCTGAAGGACAATGGAATTTACCAAAGAGAACGGAAATTCATAAAAATAGGCTGATTAGGAAAATCAGAAATGGCATTAATACAGACACCTCTCGCCATCTGGAACATTATTTGTAAGCGTTAGTTTGAGAGCTTATAAGGACGCCGACAAAGCGCTTGACATCCACACACTCTACTCAACAGAATAATCAAGACCTCCGTGTGCTGTGATCACGTCGTCGTTCGACTGTCACGCATTTTTACCCAACTGGGTCTGGTCTCGGCTGATGTTCTCTGCAGGAAATGTGTTGCTGACATACAGAGTACGTGATCCAACCGTCTCAGATTGTGCGAGTCGACTAGTTGGCCAATGGACTGCGTATCTTGGAGAGGACAACCTGTAACTTGGCGCCCGAACATGAGTAAACTCACATTACTTTTGTTCTCAGTTTAAACTATCAGCCTTCTCGGCCAACTTACTGAAGATGCTAGGTGTCGCTGACTAGAGGCTTGAGAGGAAACTGCGTGTGTGTTGTGCCGGTGTTATTTTTTTCGTACCTCCTTGTAATTGTTACTATTCAGTCATCTCCCCGAACTTTGATGCAGCGCAGAACCGACGTAAATTGCTGCCACTGTGTATTCCTACCATGAATTTTGCTCCACGATTTCTCCTTATTTTTGTGTACTGATTCTTTTTGTTGACAGTCTGTGTTCCACGAAAATAAACCGGTAATTATACCGCCTTCCGACCTGTGTAACAATAACATGAGTAACCAATAGGCCAATCCTCAACACTGTCGCACAACTGTGACTATTACGGTGTGGTGCAGTATCCCTTCGTCAAGGAAGTGTTGCAAGTAATTCATATCAAATCACTTTTCATTCCACTTCCTTCCTTGGTGCTCATCACCACCGAGTATACGTCGACTTACGTGATACGATTAAGTAATAGTACGTAGTTATTAGCTACAAATCGACCCTTTTTTTAAAAGATCCGGGGTTTGACTTGACTCGTGCAAGCGGCAGAAACTGTACGTGACATGTGTTGTTTGAAAAAAGTCACTGCGGGCCCGAAAGTTTCTCATTAGGTCTGTAGCACCCAATCATTTTACTGAGTGTTTTGTCCATCCTTTCGTGACAATCAACTCCGTTGATTTTTAGTGTGAAATTTCCATACTTACCTTCTAACTCCGTAACATAGCTGGTAGGGCACATGCCGCATATGAGCATGCGATTTCTGTCACTTGTTTGAATCCAGTCGCATCCAGGATTTTTTACCACTGGATCCATCCCTGATTCACATGCGGTTAGATATATGATGTTCTTTCAGCCAGTTATACTCCAGAGCACTGTGTTTTATGATGGAAAGTTAGAAAATTTGGTGTTTGATAGCCGTTTGAGCGGAGAGGTATAAAATGAGGTGAAAAATGGTTGATATATCAGCGTTGGGGCTAGGCGCGCGCACTTACATGCATTATAGAAAAGTATCAGTTGGATATGCAGGATAAAAATCCTTAGGAATTTCCCATCATCGTTTGCTGTTCATGCGAAAATTGAGTCAAAAATGATGGAGTCCTCGTTTCTATCAAACGCAGTCATAGTGAAATAAACAGTGCAACAAGTGGTACGAATTCCTTTCTGTTATTGTATTTGGTAATCGATAAAAATTTTACAAACCAAAGACGCGTCTTAATCGGGAGCCTGACAACCATTGAGTTTGAACTATCCACTTGCAGCCACTTTACAATCTTATGCGGTTTGCTAATAATTATTCAGACCGATCTCTTCGAACTATGCGTCCATGTTAAAAAAAGCCTATTCATCTTTATTAGGAGTTATCTGAATTGCTGGCTGAAGACAAACTGGCTGGTGTGCCGTTTATTGTGTTCGCGAACAAGCAAGATTTATTAACGGCCGAGACTGCGGACAAAATCTCCCATGGTCTTGGTTTGTTGACGATTCGCGATCGACCTTGGCAAATTCAGGGTTGCTCTGCCATGTCAGGTCAAGGAATAAAAGTGAGTTTACTCAACCCATCTGTTTATGCATGTGTATCTCGGAATAGGTAATCGGTCAGGGTGAGAGTTCAGTGACGCATGTGATTACTTCAATGAGTTGCAGAAGCAAACAGAGTGTCATTACCATACTCGCGTCAGCAGAATTTGATTAGTATTGTTCACAGAATACGATGGCGACACATCTGTGAAAGTGTGTATGCGGCATACCCATTGAAGAGAACTTGCATCTATTCACATTGTATTTTATATTTTAAGAACGCCGTCGTTTGGTAACCTATAGTCTTACTCTTCATCAACGTCTTTTGGTACCCAGCTTGTCACCGATACTCGTCAAGACCGGCTCTGTTTCTATCCTGTACCCGTACACTTATCGACGTCAGTAATTAGCTTGTTGAAGTGCAGAAAATTACATCGCCGTGAACAAAACAATAATCTGCATTCACTGGTCATGCTGTTCACTATCCAGTTGTGCGTAAAGGTTGCTAACTACCAAATGAAGGAGTTGCTAGTTGAGGAAAAATATTTCGTGATAAAATGTCATCTGAATTTCATTCCTAGTTTTTTTGATCAATGTGATCCTTGTCTATCTAATCAATTGAATCTATCAGGAGTCGTTAATTTGTACGTGGCTCGTTTCATTATTCAGCTGTGTGTTCTGTGGCGGTGAGAAACATGTAATTTTGCTGTCACCAGTGCTGCAGAAAGTAGGCCTCTCGATGATGAATTTCAAAAAGAACCACGGGGATTGAATTTAAATGGATCCCCTAGTTTTGAATATCGCGACCTACAAAAAAGTCGTTTCTTTGAATTCATCAGATTTATTAGATAGTCATTTAGACTTAGGATGAAGTTAACGGATAAACAGGAACTTGTTAACCAATTTTTTCATTCATTTGAATGGGATAACTGATAGATTTTAATTAGGTTTACCGCGCAACTTTCGGTTTAATTTTAACGCTTGTTGTTTCATAGTGAACTGCCTCGAGTTATCCGTATGCGACACACCCATTGAAATCATTTGATTGCTTGTTATCAACTCAGCAGTTAAAGAAAAGATTGAGTTGTCTTTCAACATTAATGCGTAACTAACTCTCATGTAAGGAACAATGAACATAACACTCTTGTACCTCTTATCCTGTGGCTTGACCGTGACGCTCATCACACATAAGAACCATCAAGAACTTTGTCTATCACATCAGCAATGACGCGAATCACCATAGTGTCTTCCCAGCCGATACAGCCTACTGACATAAAGCAATCGTTTGGCAGTATATATAAGCTCCGTTGTCATTTCCATCACTTATGCTTTAAGACGTTATTAGGAATGGTTTGCACGACCTGAGAATTTTTTGACAAAATAACATTTTGTGTTGATTCTACCTATTTATTCTTTTCGCTATCACCTGTTATCTTGCTATGCATCATGGACTGTACATTTATTTAGGTACGTTCTTTTATTTCTTCTCATTATCTTTTTGTTCCATTTAGGAAGGAATGGAATGGGTTATCAAGTCGGTTAACTCACGGGGACGATTACGGTGATTGTCCGGAAATCGTTTTTGCCTCATTATTCTTTTGTCCCTCAACCTTTTTTTCACCCGCTGGTTGTTTCCAGTTTGTTCGTTATGGACAGGGTTTTTAAGTTGATTTTCTGGGTCTTATGCATCCGTTGTGAATTGCCGAGCACATTTGATGAAAATGCTCTCCTTCATCACCGATACCCATGTATCATAATGGCTTCATTTAACTTCCATTCCCATTCATTTCTGTTTCATACTCAGTTGATTTTCCACCTGTGATGCAATCGACTGAAGTGTACATGTTCTGGTACGTGAGTAGCATGTTTCACATGTCGGTGCGTATTTTGAAATTCCTTTGTCCATTAATTATCTGTGACTAAATGTTGGGTGGATTTTAGGAATATTTTCAGCAGATTCGATGTAATCATTATAATATAAACGGTTTTGATTTTAGGCTTAAATATGACGGGTAACTGGAACGCATGCATCTTCGTCAGCTGTCAGATTTGACCATGCATATTGGTTAAATGCTTATATTTTAGCATACCACTCGTAAGTAATATAATTTTATAATGTGCATTTTTTCTAACAAAACAGCATGTTTCAACTTGAGTATCACCCGCACCTGACTGCGGCTTCCGCATTCAGGTAGACTTTCCAACCAACCTCTTTAGGAAAGAAGCACTTTGCTCAACTTTCTTTCTTGCTAGAGATAATCAGTGGCGAAGTCTGGGCGATAAACTCGGGAGTCATACGCTGTTGTACAAATGTTTGGAGAGGGTAGTTTTCAGAACTCACTCCTCCCAGTTCATAAATGAACACTACACACATGTGGACAGAACGAATAATCACGGCCAGCTAGCATCAGTTGGACTGATCGGACTCGAAGTGATAATTACCACGAATTCAATTCTGGCATCCAGTATCGTTCTTCTGTATGGTACCTGTACGTTTGTCATCTCCGTCGGTGGACACTGCACCCTATAGTTTTAGGCAAAAATAAGCAACATAGTAACTACGGATTTTTCCTGGAACCGTTGTGTTTTTCTTGTAAGAAATCCGTGAATCCCACACAAGGTAGTAACAGTCAGTCACAGCATTACCCTCTTAAACTGCCTGATTACTCTGGAAGGACAACAGTGATGACAAATGTTCTTTCAGTAAACCGTTGTAGGCAAAGCCATTTAGTTGATCTAGAAAGGTCAACACAACCCTCTTCCAAGGTGATCAGTTAGCGTCCCGAACATTGACGAAACCATCATCATTGTATCTCCGTAATTTCCCAAACACCGTTGAATCGTTCACCCTAGATTAAATGTATGTCCACTTTTCCATCTAACTTCTTGGGACAAAGTCGTGACTTAGCGGTTCGTCTTCCACTCTCCAGTTAGTCTTCACGGTTTGGCATTCGACGGGCAGAATTCAGTGCTTGATTGAGTTGTGCTCACTGTTCTGAACTGTTAATTAAATGAATAGACGATATTTGACAAAGGTTGCCTAGAGGATCAACAGCGATCACTGAGTGAATGGATGTTGCAGCCAGCGCACATATGAAGTATAGTGAGCTAGAACTGAGGTCCAAGTCAGTGTACTATGTCACAATGTGCAGCAACCAATCAAAGACAGGCGCAACAATAAACGCAACTGCATATTTTTGATTGTGGAATCATGACATCAATCGGAAATGGCTGAAAAACGAAAATTTGAGAGCCATGGCCGAATAAGACGTAATTACAATTTACTTAACCCAGAACTCAAATCGCGCGCATTATAATCATCAGTAAAGCGTGCGAACGAACAGGGGATTTAAGTCCACCATATTAAAATCAGAATTGATTCCACTGGAGCACCGTTGATCGTGTGCATACGCAATTTGTACCATAGTAAACTTAGTGTCATTTCTTAGTGATTTTATAGAAGAAGGTAGTCACGATCAGTAGTTCAGCAAGATTCTGAGCTAGCCTTCATGATTTAGATCTGATTACCCGTCACCAACAGATGTTTGGAACTTAAGGATGAGTCAGGTTCACCCCTGTATTCTTGTGGCCTGCTTCCATACCACGTCATCAGTTTGGTCGACAGTTTAGGAGTATGTTCACTCAGGTCGTATCCAAACTTCTGTTACTGCATTCAACCTCGCTGTTTTATATTAATTTACGGACACACTGAGATAGGTACGCGAAAGTAGCACTGACGCTACCTGTTGCCGCAATTGTCGTTCATTTACTATTTTGATACGTCGTGAATAACCACGCTGATCAGATGTTATGGAAACAACCGGTACTAATCGTGACATCCAGCCCCTTCTTGTACAAAAGCAGCCAACAGCAACGCTGAATCCTTCACAACAGATTACACAGGCAGATTTAGCTTGACTTTCTAGTTTAATCTGTCTTGTTCCTAATCCGCTTGGTTTGAAAAGCCTGCCTGTTAGCAGGTTTTGTGGCTGACAAGGATGCTCAACTTGACAACTAACGTCCCCGATATCAGTGTTTTAATGTATATAGGGGACCTAACGTCTCAAGGGAAAATGTCACAACTTTTACTTAAACTGAAATAGTCATTTCATAGTGTATTGCTTCGTGCAAATCAAAACGATTACCAATAGTTTTCGAATAGAGATGTGTGTCCGCGTTTATTTCTACATACAATCTATTCTGCGAAAACTCTGAAAATGTCGCACGAAATTTAATATATTCCTTATTCTGGCTGTGATGATATGTACGATACGACATTTTACTGGAAGAGCGCCGCAATGGAATAATCTACCGAGATAGTTGAATAACCAGAAGCCATATCCGGTATTCTGTTTGGCGTTTTTTTGGCGGAAAAGGATCAAATTATAGATAATACTACTTGGACATTGGGATCTTTCCAGAGAGGATATTCCTGGAGCTATGTAACACACTAGTGACAAGGAGAGGAAGAACACCGTTATATAAAATTGCACTCAAGACCAAACGTCCTTAGTGTCTAAAATTCAGGTTCCGTTCAACAAATAGTGAATGAGTGTAAACGATCGTTCGTCGAGAATGTCCTCAATTTTCCGATATACTAGTACGGTCACCTAAGATGACGTTACTGTTTCGTGAAAATCAGTTGTTTTGTTTCTTGTTTTCTTTTCTTCACTATGCATTTGTACTTTATTACTCTGTAACTTCTTAGACTAATGGCAGCTGGATCCATGATATCCACAGTTACGGCTGAAAGCTGAAAATGATGACGATTATTAGAAGCAGCGCTCTGTGACCTCCATACAAACCATGTTCAGTACGGTTGACTCACATCTAGTTTTCATTGCAACTCCAACTTTTTGCAGTACTGCTGATGACAAAACAATCGTTTTGGGTGCCGTTGGTATCCTACAAACAAGAAGAAGTGGAGGCTGTGTAGAACAAGTTAACTATGAGCAAGGAAGTCATAAGTTCGTAAATACAACGAGTTGAGAGACAAGGCGGTTTTCAGCTATTTCCATGAGAATGACTGATCTAGAATTATCACTATCAAATGAGCCTGGTTCCTTGAGAACAATTGAATGGGATATTCTTACTTTCGGTCATATTTTGGGCGTACCCAATGAATGTTGGGTACCCTTGAGCACATGACAGCGACACTTACCGAGTACGGGGACATCACACAACTCTTGGTGGACAGTCGCACGAACACAAGAATAGATTTGACGATAATACGCTGTAAACACTTGGTTGATTGGGTAGCTGAATTCATGTGCGAAATCCTTCTTAACGTAGGTTTAGAGCTGAACATTTGTCTGTTTCTGGTTCAAAACCAGCAAAATTACCTATTAGTACTACAAATATTACAGTGTATTAGGTCTGAATTTCGCAATAAGTAGAAAATATTGTGAAAAACAGGCCATAGTTAAACTTTGAATTGGATAGATGGAATACATAAATTATGATATAAAATCATTTTGTACACTTCCTCGTGTCGTAAACGTGTACGGAACGTGAAAACAGATAATACTGTTTGAGTGATTGGTGCTCATAGCCGAATCCGTGGTAAGTGAATAATGACCATCATTTATTTCTGGACACATTAGTTCGGCTGAATGTGGCTAATAAATGATGTCTCAGAACACTTTGAAGGTTGAGTCGTAAGCGTTCATCCGGACATCAAACGTGGACCCAGCACTAGTGTAGTGAGGACGGGAGGTTGTACTGTACTATTCATACAACCTTTAATCAGTAGTGAGGGCACGTCGTGGATTTCAATCTCGAAATGGCCGCAAGACAAATACGGGAAAGTTACGGAAAGGATCAGTGGAGGGCACTGTCGTATGGACTGGCTCTTCCTACATGAAAGAACTGAGTATTGGTGCCTGTAGCGACCGGGACTTCCTATGACCAGTCTTGTATGCAAATGAGTGTTTTTGTTCGTAGTCCGGTTGAGACGTATAACTTGTACACTGGTTTACGCAATAAACAACGTCTTTGCCATCCGCGTTTTTGGTTCACAACACTAGCACTGTTATCTGTGATAGATTTAGGATGCAAGTTCATGCGCTTCTTCCTGTGTGAGCACTGTTCACTGATTGGTGGGTCTCCATGTGTCTCAGCTAAATTAGCACACACTCTTCGACATTGCTTTCATTAATTCTTGTTCTGCCATTGTAAATGTTCTCATAACTGGATACAGTGCCGGTGTAGAACACAGGTGTTCATGTTTTGTTTAGCGAAAGAAGTAACATGGTAGGTTGTATAGTCAAAATTAACTTTTCAGCAGCATACATGCATTTCAGCGTGGTGCTCACCATATGTTGTTGAAAGTTTTATTCCAAATATCGCTTTTGTGAAGTGTCCTGTTAAGTTGCTTCTTGGAGTGTTGTTTATCGCGGGATGAGCCCGACCAAATTTCTGATGGAAGGTCCCGAGGAGTTGATAACAGGAAGAGTTTTATGCAGTAATGTCTGTTTGGTCTTGTAGCCTACACTTTATACTCATTGCTTACACTATATTAAACGGCATACAAACAAGTGACTTTCCATTTTCCGGGAACGAATTTCACAAAATCCATGATGCCACCTGTTTTTGTCGACTTGTGGTGCAGTGAACTGCGTTTGGTCAATATGTCCAAGCTGAGTTCGCTATGCGAAGCTGTATTATGTGGTTACTGGGGGACCTGAATGGAGAAATTTGAACACTTGAATTGATTTTGTAAGTTATTCCGTATTTAGTCCAACAAAAACTTGTGTTCAACACAAGACTTCTTTACCTTCTCATCCCAAAGATAGAGAAAATATTGTTTCCAATTTATACCATGAGTAACTAAGCCAAAACAGGGTCAAATTGACTCAATGACTACACATAATATTTACTGGAAGCTTTCAATCATTAGGTAGAAATTCGCGGTTTTCTACAGTGTTTCGACCAGCCATCTGGGATTCGAATACGTATATTGTGGGCAAAAATGTGCTCACTAATAAAATTAATCGTCCGTGTAAAAAAACTGAAGCACTGTCGGTTTTTTTGTAATTGAGTCTATTATAAATTTACAACTCTGTCAGACCACTTATCAGTAGCATCATTTTATCGGTCATCAGTAGCGTTACCAAGTACCAGTACACGCTGCTTGAGAAATCCTACTGGGTAGTCACTGCTTTGTGCCTTTTAGTGAGTCTCATGTGATGTAGTGAGATAAGCGTGCAACTAATTCCAAGTGTGAAATGTCTGGTTTATCGCCGTTGTCTCTTAGCTTAGCCTGTAGAGCACTTGCTACATTTCGACATTCTGTTCTTATCGTTGGTTCGAGTCCAGCTGAAGCATATATCTTTTACAATTCAGTCTGTTTTAAATCAAAATCGGCTAAAGACACCATATCTATTATATTTTCGAATGATCGATTGGTGGAATCAGTTCATCTTATCAACAATTAGTGTTTGACGGACAGTTGTTAAGAGCTTAATCGACCACTACACAAAGCTCTGTTGGGGACAGTCATACAGCTCTAGAATGGGTCTGTTCAAAACAGCCGAACTGCGGATATGACGTATCAGCGGTATTGTGGAGCACCGCGTCCAGCCATTTTTGTGTTCGATATTACTCCGCGGTGATGAGGCCAAACAATAAACCTGTTTACATTTCAGTTTTCCACTAGGGCACGGTCGGTTTATTATTATGTAGTTTGAGTTTAGGAGACCATCCTCAATTTTATTCATGCACGCTTTTAGCACTTCACAGCAACAACACTGAATTCTCTGTCAGCTCTCAGTGTGACCATCTTGTCATTTCTCTTCAGCTATTCTGATGCGTTCAGATGTTTGTTGACTGGGTTACAACTTCGCTGTATCTGAGGTCGCTGTGAATTGCATGAGATAAACCTGCTTAGCATTAAGTCAGCTGTCAATCGCGGTAGATTTGTTGACCAACACCTACAACTAGGTATTTGCATATCTTCAGGAAACCAGAAAATCCGTTCCACTGACAGTATCTCATTCCGAGTTCGAGATGAATCTGAGGAAGAAATATCCTGGTCACGTTTGGGGGGGGTGGTCTATTGGAAATTCCCTACGACCGGAATTACCTCAACTCCTTTTATGGTATCGGTTTTAGTGCGCTACGCTCTTGATCTATGGTGGTTCATGAACAGAATGCGAGTTGTAAACGACAACATTCCCATTAAATCTAGGACTCAGTTTTGTATTTATCTTAATTGAAACAGACATATGATGAAAAACGTACACAACCATGCTACTTCTGTACAAGCAGCACAGCTAGCTTCAGTGCCGTAAGTATCCTACACAAACAGCTCTGTTTACAGCGTCCGTTTAACCACAGCTAAGCACTGACAATAAGGTCTCTTCCGAGAATCTGGTGGCGCCTTACCAATCCAAGCCTTGCCAGTGAACCCCTCATCCACTGTAGCCACGTAATGTGATTATCCGCCTATTACGACTTTAACTCATTTCCTTAGCGACTGAAAGCGTTCACTAACCAGCGGTTATCAGTGATGTCATAAGGCCAAGTTAATAGCTTCCGTGGTCAGTTGATCACTTGTTCCAAGTGATTCACTTAGAATACCGTTCGTCGTTCCGAAAGACTGATGGGCTCAAATGGCAAACTCTTCATTGAGCTACGAAGCCACACCAGGAGCTCGGAAATTTCACACTTGGACTCGGTTACCCACCCGTCCCACTGTCTCATATGGAATCCACCAAATGATTCAGGGGATCGACTGCTCCGGCAGGATTTCTCAAACA
>QNGE01000652.1:58666-77826 GCA_008508345.1 Paragonimus westermani
TGGTTCGAATCCAGCCGAAGCCCTGACTTTTCACAGTTGGGTCTCATCTAAATTCATTAATCTGCTACACTACTTATTAGTAAAACTCTTCATTGTTAGATGAAAAATGAGTGACAGGAGATGGCTTCTGAGCACCCTGGCTGACGCACCTGATTGAATCCCCGGTGTGTTTTGTTCATCACATCTGTGGGTTCACCTGGGCGTGCCCCTTGAGTTCAACATTAAGGATAATTTGAACTGTTGTAGAATTTCTTGAACGGTTGGCAAGTATAACACGTGACTTATTGACCGTTTGATGTGAAAAGTAGAGGGAGTTTGAACGCAAGACATCAACTGGTGCCTCTCTGAAATAAATAAGAGCGTCATTAAACTCAACAGAGTGCGTCGTACTGTTACCCAAAATAATAACTGGTTACCTAACAGAAGGAATTAGATATAAATTCTCATTTGTAGTGTTAAGAACCAAGTAGTCAGCAGTAGTTTCCTCAGACGGATCGCCTCGCAAGAATGAAGGAAGGTGTCAGTACATCTGAATAGATTGACAAACTGCAGGACTTTGACCAACCCAACGGTTCAGACAGACTGTTTGATAACGCGGGCAAGGAACAGAGGAGAAATTGATCAGTGTTTAACACCACATCATTTGCATATTCGATTAAAACTGTGTCACCGTGAACTAACATCAATGTTATATAAACAGGATTCCACCCTGGAGATCACCATAGTTAGTAGTCACTGCGTGTGACGTTTGACTAAGATGTGTTTCCAAACTGGTAGAATTGCATCAGCGTTTGGTCGACCTGAACTCTCGTCCGCTACCTCACAGCGCACAAAGACAAATGTTTCTGGTGAACAGGCGCTGTGGACGGTGCGCAGCGACACGGCTACTTGTACAGAGGCACCGCAACACGGAATTAAATAATGGAGAGTACCTTAGTAAGATTAATCTAAAAATGTATTTATTGGTGTTAACGAGTAAGATAACACAAGAATAGAGAGACGAAACGCTTATGAATATGAAATGAAGGATCACGTACACATCCGAACAGGTTCAAAGTCTTTCGGTCATCGTGTAGAGCCTAGATTATGGGTTGTTGCAACTAAGAAGCTGGCTTTATAACGTAAACACGTCTTTCTGATGTGCTAGTTCACTAGTTGTAAAAATATCGATATAGATCTTCTTTGCACACTTTCCGTCTAGATGAACAGACGGAGATTTGTAAGCACCACGGACTGCCCTCATGCTACCACCAAAAGCTGTTAACCCAAAAAGTAACCCTTAACAAGTGATAAAATTATACTGGTACACTAGTTACTTTTGTAGTAATCTCTCGAAAAACAATTTGTTCCTGCCTCCAATCTCAACAATTTCATATTGTAGTTGTATGCTCACGATGTTTTGCATTGTTATTTTACACGGCTAGTAAGTAGTATGAGAATACTAGAAACTATTGGATCTTCAACCTGGTTACGCGATCACTCACTTGACCCGAAACCGAGAAAGACAAGAGACGCCAGAACACAGTTTATTGGAAGAGCGAATCAAAATTAGACCACAGAGGCTCTAATTTTATAGGACGAAACGATTACCGGACATAGCCGATAGATGGAGCAACTCAATTGAAACGGTCAATTATGGCAGCCAGGGTGTCCGAACAAGTCAAGTTAAACGGGGCATCAGAAGGCAACGGAAGAAACCAGTCCAGATAGCACAGATGTTCGAGTGCATGGCTGCAATCTGATTGGCTGTATGGAACCATACCACCACCCACGACCGTACCGTCCGATCTGAGCCGGTCTATCGATCTGGCGTGAGGTTTCCTGGCTGCTTCGTTAGGAGATGCGCCTCCCAATAGAAACATACGACGCGTGTGCTGAAATGTTTGTCGATTTTAGGTGTCCAAAAGAAGGAACGTGCAATTACTCACTACGACGCTTTATCACAGAATTGAGCTGTTTACAGCTCCTAACGGACGCGGAGGTGTGTCAGCCGTTCGAATGCTGCACTCGGTGGTTGTAGCGTAGTTTTATAGATATTTTAGTTAGTTTATAGCAGTAAACAACCTTATAGGCCACGGATATTTTCAGGCAAAACAATTGGCACCTTGGCAGACTCAAGAATGAAAATTTCCTCGCCGCGACCGTTCGAGGAAGTCAAAGCCTATAAGTTCCCAGAGAACTCCAAGGGTGTAGCTGGAGTGATCGTAGTCAACAGCAGCTGTGGAAAGCTGATTGCTTTGAGAACGTAAGTTAAATACAAAACGGAGAGGCAGTGCGAGGCCGAACTGGACCACTGTGAAGGAACAGTTAGTGGCCACAACGAGCAGGCAAGTCAACCACTGAATTGAGTGGACCATTCTTTCGGATACATGCCATAATAATGTCGCTGATTAGTACAAAACAGCAGTTTGTTGTATCAATCTATATGTAATATGCGCACAAACACACACCAGGAGGGCTTAATTATATAGGTAATCCTGCTAATTTGACGCACTCACAATGTAACGGTTCAGCCATTCTGGTTCATCATCAGAAATCTAAGTAAAATTGTTGTGATGATTTACCATCATGCTTACAGAATAACTTTTGAATAGATTGCTGTCAGGTAAAAAACGACTTCTCCCTTTAACTTATGATTCACGTGTTTTTCAATACCGTTTTGTAGAGTTCAGGAGGGTCGCATTTCTCACTTCCTTTTAGTATGCCCGGGAAATTTGACAAAACTTAAACAGGATAATCGACTGCCACTGTTCTTGTCAGTTAGGTTATATCAGGTGCAGAGTCTGTACAAGCTACAAAACACATTGGTCGTCTCCAGTTTGAGGTTCTTTGATTGCGCATGTGATACCCAAAAATGTAAAATTATGCAGTATATACCGGTTAGGTTTTTTAAGAAAACCAATGGACAGAAAGGTGGTCGCTGGTTACGGGAGACCTGACTTCTCAACTGAGTCGTGGGCATTTTCAACTTTGATCTATACACCTGAGTTACCGTTTGTCTTGACAACAGTCCACAAACTAGCACAGTAATGAACAGCTACAAAGTTATGCAGCGAAATAATGAAGAAAGCAAAACAAAGATGAAACTTTACGAAAAAAGAAAAGAAAAGAAAGTCAGCAGTCTTGCGGATGCATGTTTACTATTGACTGTGACACTGCCGTTTCGGTGAGCGCTTCTGACTAATGCAAACTCTTTATGCAGGTAGTTGACACCAACATTGCTCAGTAGAAGCATCAAGCCATTCATAGACCTCGACCATATCATCACCAGGCAGTATTACGGTTTCTTTCGGTTATCAGCTTCACAAGGAAGGTTGCACGGTAAAACAGAGGCTTCGTCAGCATACGGAGTACAAACTCCAAACAGAGAAGACTATGCAGTCACAGCTTCTGGACTGTTAGTCAAGAACTTGTACATTCCTCAAATGCGCATCAATAGACTGTCACGTTACTCACACGGTTAACCTAATTGATAGAGAGTAGCTGTAGAAGGAAACCATGATTGAATACCAGGAGTTCAGTTGTGTCTTTCACACAAATGGACCGGATCTCCGATCCATGGGGCAGACGTGACACACACTTATTTCATGGTTAACTTCGTCTTTAACGGTCTATCCGAGGTCCTTGCAACTCCACAAATGAGAAAGATTAACAAACAAAGTGCCTGCTTTCGCCATTGTCGTAGACACTTCGTCAGTAATACTACAGGCTAATTGAATATCACCACACAATTACATGAAACAGTCGAAAGCCTCCGTCAGCCTACTGGAAACAATAAATTTTGAGTCACGGCGAGCTTGATATTGAGGGCAGCTCTCAGTTATCAGCTTCACAGTCTCATGGGACTGATGTAATGGACTGAAAACAAGTCACATTGAATGATATGTTTGTACATGATTGAAGTGAATTCTCCAAAAATGTTTTGTTCTTGTGATAACTGTGCTCTTGCTTCTATGAGTGCAGCTAAAACTGTAGACACACCAGAAGAACAGAAGCATTTCTTTGCCGTTTTCAGTTCAGCTGGCAATCAACAAACATCAATTAATCATTTCCAGTCTACCTAATTATTTATTTGAGTAGACCAGTTCATCACGTCACTAGTACACCACAATCTTATGCACAGTTTTGTGAAATCATTCACTGCAATCATCTGATATTCTGGATAGAGATTTATGAATCCTCAAAATGCAATTCCATATCGATGTCTCATTTGAGTAATGACCACAGTGTTGTTGCAATTTAAGCAACGGAAAGTGGTCAGGACACCATATTCTTTGTGAGCTGGCAAATTGAACCCTGCTACACCGAATTAGGTGGAGTCATCCCCAGTGATTGAGTTGGCGAGCACACGAATGGAAAGTACAAGTTACTTGGCGACGACGCGTATGTACAACTTTTTGAACTAAGTGAAGTATCTTTTGGGAGACTTTTGATTATGAAATCAGAAGAATGATAATCTGGTAATTTTTCAGGATGTGTCATAAAATATACTTTGTCAGAGATGACTACCGGATTTTTTGGATACCAACTGCGAGGCTAGATGTTTGACGAAATAAATCGTGGTTTGGAAAGTGTGATGTGCGTGTTGGCTATTCCGCATTTTTTGAGGTTAACTCGAGTAAACATACCACAGAGTGGTCGGATTTAAAGGCCAACCGAACAACTCGTACAGACAAATTGGTGCACGCGATGAACACAACCAACTGCCTATAGGTTGACGTTGAAGCCATGGATACACCTACTAACCAACGGCATTGGTCAAAATGTCGGTTAGTGGACTGAAAAACAATGTGCACAAATTTTCCAATATGGATATCATCCAATGGAAGTCCGACTAGGGACTTTATCATCAAATCATCTGCTTGTCGCTGCATTAAGCCGTCGATTAGCAGGTGTATGTCAAACGTGGGTCGAGACTGAAGTTGTCTTACTCACAGTGACGGTATCCCACTATTGACCTAAGCTTTCGAAGCAGCTACAAATTACTCTGGTTCCTTTTGGCTTGAATGTATTAGTGACAAAAAGAAAGCTTCATGAACTCAAATTAGCCTGTATTCACTTGCAACTCCATTTTTCTGAGAACGAGTATCTGAAATGACTTGTTTCTTAAATACAAGAGGTAACGAAATAAAACCATGTCTGTTCGAATACTGGTCAGAGGTGACAATGGCTCAGGTTAGTCAACAAATAAACTTCACCCAGCAATTTGAAGAATCCACAATTCTAATACTCTCCTCGATCAACTTATATTGTTGACCCGGTTATAGACATAACAAACAGGTTGTAAATTCGGATCTCATCTGTAGGTAGGCTTACAAACACTTGTTTTTATGTAGCAAGTGGCAGGGTCTGAAAATCATGACGACCTCCTAAACAACCTGAGAACAACAACCTAGCTGGCTGGAAGGTGATAGAACATGAACGTTGAACGGTGCTCACGATGGACAGTTAATCATAAGTAATTATCAAGCAAACACTGATAAAAACTTCCGATTGACATTACGTTGTAGATAACCTAACAGAAGACGTTCAGGTAACAAGAGCGCACTGCAGTGATATTTGCAACTGGACTGTCTGGTGCATTCTACAGAACCCAGCTAACACAAATCGATTAACTAATAATCTGGATTTGCAGTAACTGGTTTGATTGACAGATAACACCATAAACTATTGCTTCTTTCTGTAGTTGTACAGGTGTTTTCAAAACATTATGGATAGTATAGAAAGTCACATACCTATCATATGAGAAGCAACATGGAAGTCGGTACAAGGAGCAAGCGATTAAAACTTCATGATTACAATTGTGCTTTTTAAAAATAAATCGATCGAAATACCTGTGGGGACATGAAGGCCGCAATCAACTGCGAGTTATTCTCAATTTGTATTAAAAAAAACCTTACTACCTCTGGACAGTGGAATGCCTACTGACAAATTATAGATTCGTGGTTATCTATCCTTCAGTCCACTTTGGAATAATCATGTGATTCTTATCAAATAAATTAGCCAGCGCCAACCGGGCCCAAATATCGTCTAATGTTAGTGTGCCATAATATGTCCGTGTTCTATATAGATTTGAAAAAATTTGCTGAACACAGATCATTCATGGAATAAATTACGAATAATGGTTTACGTGTCAGAACAATTTGTAAGTCTGTCAGAGGCAGAAGAAATTGAAACAAACCACTGAGATGAGCGTTAAGAAAAATGAAATTTGCCAGTGTAAGCCGTAAGAAAGCTATCTTGCTGAAGACCCTTTATTTCACGTTGTTTGTTTGCAGAGTATAAACACGTCGAAGCTGAACGCTGGAATACACACGTAGTTATTTTTAGTAGTTAGGCCCTTCCTCTCCCCTCTCTTTTTTTTCCTGTGCGAGGTTTGCTTTTTTCTTAGTGGTTGTGCGGTTGTTTCGTGTTTGTGCAAAGTGTACTGACAATGACGAAAGACTGTTGCATCTGTGCATATCCCACGGTCTCTATATTTCGAGCGCCGAACTCCAACACAGGAAGAGACAATGTGTTGCATGGAGACCTCCGTGTTTCTCAGCAGTGAACACAACTCGATCATATGGCAGTTACAGGTGACATCACTCTGTTAAAGAATGTCATGCCTTTTTGAGGAACTACCTGGACTCGGATTACGTTACTGTGCGTGCCTGTTTGTGTTATCATTTATCGCGAGGACATATGCTGGTAAATGCAAGATA
Source organism: Paragonimus westermani (assembly GCA_008508345.1). NCBI lineage: Eukaryota > Metazoa > Platyhelminthes > Trematoda > Plagiorchiida > Troglotrematidae > Paragonimus > Paragonimus westermani. The sequence continues at coordinate 65,371 of QNGE01000652.1, forward strand.
CCTGACTGATACTCGACCAAGGACAGCGTGCGGAACGCTTACCAAGAAGCGTTTGTGTGTAAAACGCCCGATTCGAGTTAGGCGAGAGATCTCAACGGGCAGTGGGAGTAAATCAATCCGGCTATGAAAGCGGTATGTTCCGAAGGAGCCGCTCCATTGCAACACAAATGGATTTCTGTCAAGTAGATAAACCTCATGAACAAGCGTTCTTCAATTCCACCGGGTTCTGAATGTGATGACAGCTGTCGAGAACTCAAAAGCAAACTGACTAAAACCTTGCACCAAAAACGTGAGCACTAATTGGTCAAACATTCGAAGGAGATGGAAAGAGCCTCCTTATCTGGGAATAGCAGAAAGTTTTTCTCCTGATCCGTGGTTGTACTAGCCGTCATGTTGGTGGGAAATCATGTGAAAAAGGTAGTTCACATGTCACCAGTCAAGTCCACCGACTTGACAGATGGGTTTAACGTTTTGAAGAACATTTTAGCTGACCTAAACAAGACCATGTGAACGACGGGACCAGATGGACCAGTCATTGTGTTCCAGACGGCCCTCCGTTAGAGGCAGAAGCGTCTCTGGAGTTTAAGCTGTTGACGCGCAGCTAGGCTGCTGTGTCAGATCTCCTCTCTTCGTCTCTTATCAAGGATGGCGGAACGAGGTTGGCATCAGAACTGACGAAGATCCCCCGCACGATTTGGGAAACTGAAGATGTAGCTCGTGATTGGTACTAATCAACAGTAATTTCGGTTTTAAAAAAGAAAGCAAGAGGTCTATGTGACAGCCACAGAGGCATCAGTCTAGTGTCTGTTGCTCACGAGTTACTCATTGGCCTTAAAATAAATCGGTTTACTAAGCCCAGTTAAAATTAGATACGCAAGGAACAAGCAGAATTCCGACCCCGTTGAGGGTGTGCTGATCACATTTTCACCTACGACGGAAGTTGGAAAATCGGCAGTCACACAGGCGAGCGACGGTCGTGTTGTTCTCAGACCCGAAAGCTGCTTCCGGTTTAGTTGTTCGTAATTTTCTGTGGAGCCGTCTTCTTTGCGAGGGAGTGCCAAATAGGTGGTTGAATCTGTTGAGGTCATTGTGTGCTCACTATGCAAGTAATGTTGCTGACGAGATATCGGCGAGGATAGAGAAGGCAGAAGTTGTTCTTGCCGAACTGCGTCACCTGTGATCTTGAAAAGACGTTCAGTTGTCGCTAAATGAAGGGTGTATGATGCTTGTGTGCGTTCTGTTTTGCTCTGTCCGCAAAGAAGACGTCAAACGACTTGCTGTGTTTGACCATCGTTGTCTCCGCCAGTTAGCCCACATCAAGTGGACTGGTGGCATGAGCAACATGGCCGTTCCCCTGCGTGTATTCTGGAACGCTCTGAATGCACGATCAATTGGTCAACTACTTACGTTGCACAGCTTATGATGTTTGGGTCACACACTCCACTTGCCGTCTGATCGTCTGCTGTGCCAGGCCTTATATACTGAGATTACTAACAGTTGGGTGAAACCACGTGGTGACCAAACAACAGCGTGGTCACGAAATATGAAGACCATGACTGTTCCCCTCAGCAAAGTGGATAGGTATCGCCTTCTTATCTGGGGTCCTCATGATCACTCCAATCGTTGATTGGAAACTCTATCCGAGATGGTGTTGTGTCGCAGTCAATGGCATACTTGCAAGTCTAACATTTCTAGTACTTCCGCTTAATTTTTAAAAATTAATTTTCAACCTTCTCAAGGTTTTCTTCTGGCAGATCCCACACCATTGTTGAGGTGAGTGGCAGCCTGAGCCACAGTGCCTTCTGGTCACGCTCATGGCTGCTTTGATGATGATGATGATGATGATTTAAGCACCAATGGAAATCACTTATGTATTGTTGTCTGTGATGACGACAATTCATTTCCCAAAACATGCTCAGTTCCAGACCCGTGACGACGGCAAAATAAGTTTGATTACTCACGGATAGCCCCTAGAATCGTTTGATCTAACTTGAATTTCGCTGGTATTTGAGTGCACCTAGGTGGATTTTGCAGCCAACCACTTTGGGTAAGGTGTCCCGGATTCGGATTCTGCTCTTGTTGCGGACTGTTCCAGTATACACGCTTCCGGTGACCAGACGGTTAAATCCGGTCATATTGGCATATAGCATCTAGTCAGACTGGCGCCCACATGACCTAGCATTAAGCACAACTAGATCATGTTATCTAAACGTTCGACCATTGTCGCTTATGTACGTTAATCATTTTTATTCAGGCATTTCGTCACCACTAGATATGAAAGGATATATTTTCCTTAATTTGGTGAGCCTTTTGGTCGGCTGGTGCAGACAACCGAACATGATCCGAAATCGGCACCGCCCAATGGATTTCAATTAATCGCGTTAATCGCTCAGCGTTTTGACAAAGACTCCGTCGACTAACAAGCATGAACTGTAAACTAGTCAATAAGTGGAGCCATTTGCGTCATTCACGGTGACCAGACAAGACTACACCGACTACTCAGATTTGTACAGGCGCTGCCACTGAAAGCTAACAAGCTGTGCTCTCAAAACTACTCACTGCAACGTTAACACTACTGTAGTTCTACTAGACACTGCATGTTTTGCATGTTATATTACGTTTAATTCACACATCATGTGGTCAGACAGACAATGAGAAATGAATCCTAATCGCAGAATCCGGAACATGACAAAGTCAGACAACAATCCCAAATCCTGACAACCTCAACCTCATTACCAAACCCACAGCAAAAGAACAAATGTTACTGGCAAACAATTAACTGAAATCGTTCTGAATAATTATTGATGAGAAGACATTTTGGGAAAAATCTACAAAATTGCCCAAGCAAGGGTTTGCATCCAGGCCAACAGTGTTAGTTTTGATATGGAGTGCGTAACATAGCGTGTCTTTGTAATTGTGATTCGGCTGATTGGACATAGTTCCGATGAAAATGACACCAGACTCAAGTTGCCCGTTTGTTAGAGCTCGTTACGATAGGGGCCAGTAATCCAACCGCGCTTACTCCAGGTAACCGTATTAACCGCTAAGTCACTGATTCCATATTAGACATGACTGAAGTTACCGATGCAAACGCTAGACCAAACTTGCTTGTGGGTCATTTTTCGGTTGACTGGACGTCTCGAGATGACTTACAGTAACTGTCCTGTTAACTTCAGTCGATGATCTAGCAACTGGCACCTCTCCGTCAGTTGAAATTATCAGTCATTGAACCTATTCACTCATGTATTATGTATTGATGAGCGGCAAAGGATTTGGGTTCGTGTATACTGAGTATCACTCACAAATGATCATAGCGTTCGCATCCTCGCGCATTACTCTCTCAGTCGTTTTCGAAAGTCACTATACTCGAGTTTCACTCTTGTTAGAGCTCGTCACTAATGCATGCCATCGCCACGGTCCGAATTAAAATTTCAATGAAGACTGAAAACAAAGTCTGTGAATGCGAGACATCTGCAATCAATTGTGAATTATGTTCACTTTTATAGATGGGAAATCTATTGGTAACAGGTGGATAACCGTCTAATTTTGTTTTGAAGTGTACTGCTCTTGTCAGGTTGTTTAAATTGAGATATGAGTTAAAATGTTTTGCTTCATTGTGATCACTCGATAACGTTACGTAAAGTGAGTATTGATTTATCTGTCATCAGCCAATCGTCTGAGTGAAACCAGTTGTTTTCAGGTTGACAATCAATCATATTTGTTCACAGCCTTCGCATTCAGATAAACTTTGCAGCCAGCCTCTTTCGAAAAGAAGCACTAGACTAGAGTTTCGCTCTCATTAGAGCTCGTCAGTAGTGCATATCCTGGCCCCGGCCGGGATTTGAACTCCGGCCATTCCAATCATGAGGCAACCGTGTCGACCACTGTGCAAGTGACCTCACATTAGGCACGACCAGACTGTCAAATCAGAACGTTTGACTAATTTCGCTTGTGAGTAATGATCAGGTTGCCCGATCGTCTCGAGGGAAGACACAGTAACTGTCCTGTTAACTCCAACCGAATGAATGTGAAGGCTGTGATCAAATGTGAGTGATGGTCAACTTGAAAATAAATCAAATCCCCGACTATTCATCAGCAATCTGAAATCGGTTGTATTTAATTGAGGCTATCCGCAGTGTCTACAAATCAGTGGTTACCCCAGTAGAAACTGCAGCTGAAGATGCCGGATTTCCAGTCGATTTTTCTATGGTGCACATTTAGACGAAGATAGGTGATCGTCCTAATAACAGCAAAACACGGAAAAAATTCCCACATTCTCCTATTGATTCCCCAATACTAGCTACCCACTCACAACAATTGCATGCACGCACGCGTTCTTGTGTTAACGTTTTTACGGTATACTTAATCCGATTTAGTGCATGCAATTCTGACTTTAATCAAACGATACACGAAATACCATATCTTACTTCAAATAAGAATGTTTCTAGGCCTGCTGTCCTTGATCGGTAAGATTGATTGCTTTGGATGTGAATATCTGGTAATGCTTGATTGCGTGAATGTAGCGGACAGACTACAGACGTTTATACCCAAGATATTGTACATGGAAATGAATCCTTGTAGGTACGCGTTCATTTAACATCAAAAAGAATGCTGAAAGAAATATCAGAAAGAATCTTTGAGCGCAAAACTTGAAATGTTGAGATTTGGACAGTGACGAACAGAGTAAACGTGTCTGTATAGGGTAAGTGTATAAAGATAAGTTGAGACTATATGAGAGATGTAATGAAAGAAACCGGTTTCCTGCATAAAACAACCCGTCAAGCAGCGGTCCAATACATTTGAACAAGCTGTTACTGAACGTAGTTTATAGATCCAGGTTGAAATTGGGCCGAACTGAATCGCCGATGTCCTCGTATAAGTTCGACGTATGTCAAAATTGCCCCCGTATGTGCACGCTCGCTCTTAGTAGTAATCCAAACCAAATGTTCAACAATAAGAACAGGGAATGAGCGCATCTGCATAGATTTTCGCGGTTTCTTGTTAAAACTACCCGTTTCTAGAGGTATATATGTAAAAATTGTTTGGTTCACCAAAGGTCATCAAGCAAAGGAACGAGATGAATAATCAAGTAGAGAATTGAATTATGAAGGAACAGACCGACGAGCGATACAATTTTCACGCACGCAGAATGGAAAATCGGTGAAAGACCATCAGTTCTTCTGGCTTTGTCCTAGTACAGTATCACATTATAAAGCTCGCTTTTGGTGGAACCATGCAAATGAAAAAAGCCTGGCGTCTGATGTTTTTTGGAATTTATCAAAACTGAACCCATCTAAACTGTAGGACAAAACTAACGAACACTAACTAGAAAGTCATTTAATGCATCCGGCAGTTAGATGGTTTAGCACAAGTTCGAAACCCGCGGTGGTCCGTTTTTTTGCGGCTTATTAAGTGGTACATCTTACACACTAGACACTGTGTCTATTTTTTCCGTTGGGGACTAAAGGTTTGAGGTTGCTGAGCTGATTCGCACTCAGGGTCAGCTGTAAATATATCGTTAGTGACATTTCAACCGAACTAAATGAAATACGTCGGTAAGATCAACAGAGGAGGAAACTATTGCCTTATGTAGATGTTAGGGTGACATGGAGAGCGATAAGCAAATTCCGAAAAACATAAAATACAGTTGTTAACATAACGCTGGCGAATCCAACTTCAAATTGCACTGCTAAGAGATTCTGAGAGCGAGAAAGTTCGGGTGAAAATGAACAACCAGGCGGTTCTGGTTGAATGAAGTTAAAAGTGTATGGCAGGTCAAATTTATCTGTCCGTAACGCATTTCGTCTTGAGCTCGCGCTGACTACCTACCAATCAAAGATGGTTGATACTTCCGCATATTCCTGAACCTATAGAGCCAAAGTTATTTTGCGATCATTAAACAAACTTCTGGAGATTAGTCCAGATTACCCTGATTTAAATACTTCTCTTTTTTATGTGTCTTCCTCTGGCCAAGGTTCGCTAACTCGGTTTCCCTTTACTGTACACCAGCTGGCTCAGGATCCCGTTTTTAGTCACTCATCGAGTTCTAGTTATCAAAATATTAGAACTTTATCATGGATTTGAGTTCGTCCATGTCTCATTGGACAAGTGTCCTGGTGTTCTAAATCTAACCCACCTACCGGATGTCCAGGATGAGCCCTAGACATGTTAAATAATAATGGTTCAGACTATGCAAAGTATGCAGATTCCAGGTCAGCTGGCACAAAACAGCGTGATGGCGCCACAGCTCTGGCTTAGTTGGCATCTTCTTGCTATGGCAGTTCCAGACCCGCCTTTCAACGTGAATGATAGGAGCATTAGCTTTTAAGACACAAGCTCACAATTTGCTGTTCACGAAGAGATCCACTGAGGGATTGTTTCTCAGCTAGGACGAATGTCAGTGTCTGTCTACAAAGTCCTCAACGACGCAATTTCAGACACGTACAAAAATACGTGAAAAAGTCGGTTTCGACAATTTCCAACTTTCAAGCATTTGTACAGCCAGATCACAGAAGGACGAAAATGGTCGTATATCCAACAGATAAACAAAGACAGCTATATGTGCACTGAACCAGTCGTGAGGCTTGTACGTCTTGATAGACGATGCGTCTTTTCATTAACCCTCAAAATTTAAATACGTCGATGTTTTCCAAAATTCGCATAATTCATACCACTGCCATACCATTCAACATCAACAGTTATTTCATCGCCACGTTTGACTGTGTGAGGTAATGTAAGAATAACGCTGGAATTAAGTTCTTAGGAGCTTCGAACTAAGGTTATGTCTGTTCTGGACCGCAGACTACTAGTCCGTGCCTAATCATCGCACAACTAAACATCTTATGCAGGATGAGATATTCAGTCAGTATTAGTTCAGCCTGCATGAGAGAGCCTAATATTTAATCTACTAATTTCCTTATTGTATTATTCTCAGTCATTCGCCCTTTCGTTACCAGTTGCGTTACACTGGCCGTGCACTGTTCATCCGGCACGGTGATTTAGAATTCCAGCAGACATGTCTTGGGACAAAACAAACAGGCTATCAATTTTTTGTCTTTCTACACCTCAGTTAATCAGCCAGCGTCAAAAGGACCGGCCATGCTGGTCGCTGCTTGCACGTTTTGAAAAAATCAGGTCTACGCTCAGTTATTCAGTTGTCACATCATCCTCTCTGTATGCTTGCTGCTTATCTGTCAACAGACTACTTATATAGAGCAACAAAAGGTCGAATAGACCTACGAACAGATGAGGGAGCAAATGGGTCCGGAAGTGTGGACACCTTGGTAGCTCCTCTGTATGAATGCGGCTAGTGCTCCGTAACCAGGTAGAGATGAAATGTTTATAGAAGTCAGTGGCTAACTTGGTAACTTGCCGCATTCATACCTTGTTTCATAATTCTACAGACTGCGTTTTTGCATTTCTCCATCGTTTATACATGGTAGCGTTTAATATTTCTAAATCATATATCCACAAAAAGCACGCAAGTTGAACTGTGTGTTATTTTATGATGTGCGTAAATAAATTAAACCGGCTACTCGATTTCGAATGTCTCATCATTCGGAAGCCTCACTTCAGCATGGCTTACATGATGCAGCCTACACATTTCCCCTCGAGAACTCCTAGATGTCCCCAGCTATAAGCCGAGGACTGTAGGTATGGATGTGAAATTTCAACCCAGGCCTACTCAGTGGCCTCGCACAGCCGCAATTCGGGCGCACAAATTTGCCCGTTTCCATTCTATTACTCACCCAAAAAGATTATTTGGGTATGAATCGAACACCACGCAGGTTGTCAGTGAATGTATTTTCTGTTGCGTAAGACATTCCTGCCGTGACAATAATTTGCCTAATACAAATGTTGTCCTGGACTCCTGAGTGACAGGAAATAACCTAACGAGTGGTAATGCGCTTTGTGAAAGGATAGACGGGTATGTTTATTACATGGATTTTCTTCCACGAAAGTCGGGTTGTAAAATATCCGCATCAAATTTAGTACGAATGAAGTCGAACAGTTTGGGCATCGTGTTCAACATGCTATTGATAAACAGATTGAGAATTACACAACATTAGGAGCAAGTTGTAATACTCTGCGTTTCAGCCATCTCGAGTGGCCTGCCTCAGTAGTGTTGTACGATTACAACACTCCTGAGGAACACCATCCGGGGTGGTTGTAAAGGAGAGTGTTAAAACTTGCTACTAAAGTTGTGTTACTCTAAGTCTGTTTATAAAAGTCGAGTTGTATTTACTGCTAAATTTGTAAGCAACTGCGTAACGAATGAGTCCTATCTAAGTGGTCGTTGGTTGTAAATTACCTAGTTTTTTTCTAAACACCGTCACCAAAATGGCCATTCACCATATCCGCTCATCAAAGAAGTTTATCGGCTTCCACTGGTCTGTCCTCATGCCACCGCGATTGACACCTTTCAAAGTCAGGTAAACGTGGATTTATCTCGAGAGTTCGACTGTATAGAATTGACAATCTATTCATGATTCCATGAACAGACACTCTCAAACAACGTAGCTCCAACTGACCACTCATGTTCTTCACACCCAGCATGCTACTTCGTATAATTCACAGTAAACTTAATTCATTTAAAGATGAGTACACCAACTTACAAACGTTTCGTCTAACAGCCATCACGTGTGATAACGTCCCATGGTATTTACGTTAGGTTGTCATAAGCTATTCAAAATCTCAACATTTAAACCACTGCTTAGGCCGCATTCGGAATCTGTGTTTAATTAAGCATACGATAGAATAAAAAACAGCACTTGACAACTAGAAAAATCTGGCGATGGATTAATGAACAGTGGTCAGAAGTTATTCGGTAAGTGGCTGGATAAGCGTGTGCTTATGTGAAGTGAAAACTACTCGGGCGATCTGATGATAGAAACCACGTTAAAATTTTGGAAATAATCATCTACTTAAGACTGAAAGGCCCACGTACATAAGAAACAAAACATTTTTCCTTCATTTCTGTACATGTTCACTACCTCCTGCTGTTGTCGTCGTTTTAAAGTGTGTTGTCTGGAATTACTCGCGCGTATATTAAATTGGTCACTGTCTATGAAAATAAACGAGATACTTAAAATAATCGTTGATACACCTAAGACGCAGGCTAAAGGCCGAAGTTATACATTTCACTTAAATTGATGAAAGAATTCATTGTTAATGCTGTTTTGAATGTCACCTCACGCCGCAAAACGATCTTGTTAGGCTGAGCCTAGTTTGTGTGAATATTTTTGATGTGCTCTGAAATGGATGGCGAATCAAAGTCATTGCCCTGTGGCCAGATTTGTGTGTCCCGGTCCGATCAACTTGCTCAGACTGAGAAAGTTAGAACTACTAACGATCTCTAATGAGAACGAAACTCGAGTCTGGTGCTTCTTTTCGAAAGAGGCTGGCTGGAAAGTCTATCTGAAAGCGAAGGATGCGATAAAGTGAGTGATGGTCAATTGGAAAATTTCTAACCATTGTTATATCTTGGAAGAACAAGGAAATCAAGGTGCGTCAGTCAAGTTACACGGTTTGCGTGTAGGTTAATAAGTTTTTTTCTCCAAAATGAAAATTGACTTAACGTTGAGTACGCCGTGACACAATAAATCTTCTTAAAAGAGGTTCCATGAGGACGACCGAACACTACACAGTATTAATAACGAGATATTCAAGAGAGTACAAATGCATGCAGTTCAGCTGCCAACCTTCATCAGTTTCACGGTCTCAAAAACTTTCGATTGGTGATTACTGGAAGGGTTTTCAGTACGTGTGTATGGTTAGTTTTGGCCTATGGAGCAGAGGACTGGTTCATTTGTGTGAATGACACACATAAGCTGTCACTAGTTGACTACATAGAGGTAAGCTATAAGAAATGCGCTGTTTGCATGAGTCTGTCGACGTTTGTTTGGTAAAGCTCTGATTTAACGACATCAACCGTGATAATCAAAATGTTCTGACTAGGCACCATACTGTACACTGAAGGAATATTCGTTCAATGTGACTGCTAACGCCTGGAGGAAAATGTGAAGCGGTATGACAATAACACGACAACAGGCTATAAAAGACTCGAACGTTCAACCCTGCAAGCTTGACATGGGACCCTTTACCAAAACGGGAAGACCGCGGATATTCACAAGGTTTTTGGAAAGGCTACTAAGCAGTGCAATGTTATCCATATTGGTACGGGTCTCGGCTATTCTTTCAGGGTAAGCTCCATTGCTTTACTGAGTAAAATCTACTCAGGGTTAGAAGGAGCCCCAAGGGCGAAAGAAATAGTTACAGTCAATCGGTGAGCAGTTGTGCACACGTGATATCCAAAAGGATAATTGAATGGCATATAAGGTGAAAATTGCGCCAATGTATGCTGAAATAGACAATATTGGAATAAATATATCGACTAGCGTACGCTGCCTAAAACTAGGAGAGGTGGCTGGTTTTAATGATGACAGACCAGAAATTGATTTTTGCTAGCTAAATTGAAGCTCATTGGGAGTTTAGCTGCTGCGGAAAAAAATTGGATTTCCGTTTGGGTAATTCATACGTGAGAAAGCAAAATGAGTATACAGATTGCTACCTCAGATACAGGATAGACTGTCCAAATGAACAGCAATGGGAATGAACTAGTCCAATCGGCCAGGATACGGTGTTCTTAATCATACTATATGACAGAAGTGTCATTCGAACCAGACTGGTGGTAATTATCGCATTCATATAAAATTGTCTACGGACTATATTAGTGAGCTAAATGTCCAGAAAGTGCTAGTAGTCTATGTGTTTAATGCCTGCACACTTCTAACTGACTCGCTATTCATATGAGCAAAAGCAGTGAGAGGTGACATCACCAACTGATTGGTCATTCGTCAAGTGACCGATTAACTTGCTGACACCACTGACTGAATAGTTATCAGTGAGCAAGCGTTCAGAATATGCACTCCACAGGCCAACAGGACAAATTACCACGTACAGTGATGCAGCCCAGCTGAATACCCTGGAATTGAGGGATCGAGTGTGATAGACAGAAGACGGCTCCACATAACTAGTATTCTTCGTGGTATGTGATTATGACGCCGGATTGAGGTCTTAATATCCCGGCAATATTTGTTTTATTGCGGTGTTGATAACGTATGTAAATTGAAACCTGTGCATTTAACTGTTCACAAAACTTGTCGTCGTTAATGTATTGGGTTGAGACCAGAGTCGACCGGCTAGTACAACATTGACGTAGCAATATCCGCACGTCCAAATTACCTCTTCTAGATGTTAAGCCACAATCTCCTACAAGGAGTGATCAAGACTTCCAGCCAAATGGCCAAGAAGCAGAGGTAATCAGATCGTGGTCACCAGTCGAAGATTCTGGGATCGGGACATCACATCAAGTTGAAGCAGCCAACTAATTGAAATCACCGACCAATGTTTTAGCAACCTATTTAGCCCAGCAGTTAACACCGAGTTAGCCGATGTTTGCCTTTTTCGAAAACATTACTTCGCCGCTTCTTTTGCTTCGGGTTAAACAAATATTGTTTAGCAAAATTACCTGCGTGACCCATTGTCACTTTGAGTATTGTGTGATGTAGCTAACTCATCTGAAGTGGTTCAACTGATCAGCTGATCAAATACGTGGGGCAATACTATCGCGGCAACATAGAGCGTTCTTGTGTAAATAACTATCAGGAAAGACAAAATTGTTTTACCTCAGTCAATTAACCGAACAGACTTCAGAGAACCAAGCACGAGATACTTATTGCGTTGCATGTACCTAGGTTCGCCAGACAGTTTGCGCCAGAATTAGCTGTTTTGTGCGTTGAAAAAAACATGTTTCAGCGTAGCACAAAAACGGTCTGCTTTGAAGAAATTAAGTTCGATCTACATCATACGGACAGGCTTGATTTAGTTCTTGGTCATTCGTTTCATTCGAATGTTCCCTGGGTTCTGTTCAGCGCTGCTTGCAGTGGTTCATACATTGACAAAACGAACCGAAACTTGTTACGAAGAAATGCGAAACACATCTGCAAGCAGGCACTGACCGAGCACGGATTAACATATCGACATCTGAACGCGACTTCAATCGCGAAACACTCAACCGCAACAAGTCACGTGGTGGCCTCCGCAAATTCGTTTATGACCCAATTACCCAATTGCAGCTCTAAGATGTTGGCATTTTCCTAAGCGTTGTTAATCAAGCGTCACGCCCCAGCCCTCTGTTAGCGGTCAGTTCGGCTGCGGCGGCAGTGGGACCGTTTATCCCACCCTGACTGCGCCCGAATGACGTTTGTACATCACAATGTTTTGCCGCCCTGCCCTAAGTCTACATTACTTAATGTTTTGTGTGATGAAAAGAAAAGAAACACTTACATCTGATAACGTCTCCTTGACGTCTCGATGACGTGGATAAAGAGAACTCCATGTGTCAACCGTCGCTATTTGTTTACTAGTCGGACCTACCAGCGTGGTAATATGTCA
>QNGE01000652.1:78270-245652 GCA_008508345.1 Paragonimus westermani
GTGTTAACTTGATCGTGCTAAACGTGGGGTTGCTGATGAATTGTTCAACACGGTCACCTTGTGAGATGGTGGCCTAGTGTTAAGCTGCCAGTAGTCGTAAAGATTGGCCCCAGTGGTTGGCTTCATCTTATGGGTATTTGTGAGTCGCGTTTATGTTTATGTGTGCTAAAACGGTTGAGTTTCGAACACAGGTTGTGTTTTTTTTCTTGTGATTTTCATTCCAAAGTGGGCTATTTCGTTGAAGCTTTCGTCGATCTAATAACCCTGTTTAGACAGTGTTTTTGCCATACCTTCTTAGGCACGAATTAAACTTCTTTCCGATTCGGAATGTGACAATGAGAATTGCGAATTTCTGATTTGTGGAACCATGATTAAGTGGTTTTATTCTCTTTTTTGGTGGACTTTCTTACTCCCGTTTTCCGTTTGTTGAGTAGCACAAATCACACACAGTTTAAATTGCTTCCAACTCTGTTTGGACTATCTGCAATTCGCACGCACTTCCCTCGAGTAGCTTCCAGTGTGTTAACAGATATCGTTGGGCCCGTATGTGTGATTATCTTTGATTTTCGAACTCACTTATATTTACCTGATTTCAGTATACTGCGTCGTATGATTGCAACAATCTTTGTTTGCAGAAGTCATCACTTGAGCTGCACAAAAGCGGTTGCAATTTTTCTGTTTGCAGCCAATGTGTGTGAAGAAGATGACGACGACTTAGTTGATGACAAGCGTGAATGTCTGTGAGCATACTTACAACATCATAACGTTGTTTCACTAGACCAACTTAAAACCACAATACAATAGGAATTTCTGTTTAGCCGTACTGCTAAATTTGCTGAAAAGAATCTACGTCTGTTTATTTTTGGGCTCCTATGCTTCTAGGTAAACATGTACTAGGAGAAACATCCATTGTTGAGAGAGTATCTCAATTCGAGTAGTGATTAGACGATTCGACTATTTACTTTTATTAAACTTTATCGAAATCTGACCCTGATGCTCGACACAGTAGTAGGAAAGTTGGAGACAATTCGTAATAGTGGTTTTTAGTATTCTGGACTAATTGCTCTTTCTTCACTGCCTTTAATAATGATTAATATGTATGTTCCAGTTTGTGGATTTTTATGTAAGATGGTGATTTTTCCACCACGTGCTGCCAATCTGATGTTGGCATCAGATTATTTGATCATTGTTTTTCAAACGACAGGAAAATGGGCTGTGATTTCTTATTAAAATAAGTCCAAATGTGGAATAAATATGATTTAAGCATTCTAGGGTGCACAATTTCTGGCTGTACCAGTGCTAGAAAAAAGATGATTCCAACACTGAAATCCAAAATACGGCAATCATGTGTGAGCAGTGCACGATTTGTGACAATATTGTGGTTTATTAGTGTACACACAAAATGTACACCGAACTTTTTAATGAATCACTGTTTTCACTTCGCTGGTTTGCTTTTGAAATCTCGCTCCTACGGTGACTGAGGGAAAATTCAAAATTACAATATAGCTTCAACCATATTAACCCTCTACAAGACGCTTATTTAGAAGTAACATCACAAAGTTGTACGTTGCACACATCAGTGTTAATACCGAGTAGATTTTTGTCCGTATATTTGCATACGGAAACGAACACTCATTAATGCAATGTAAGTATCGTGCCCACGAGTGAGTTTCATCAAGCGGAAGCGCCGATAAACAGAACTCATTTGGCATTTAGTTAATGTAGTCTCTGCCCAGAAGTTGGCATCACTATGCACTCCAAAGAACGGACGAGGGACCAATCTTGACTAGTAGTCCAGAGTGTTTCAGAACTACCTGTGAGACAGTGGGACTGATGACTGATCAAGCATGGACGGATGAGTACAAACCTGCCTAGTTGTCAATCGACTGGATTAACTCCTTAGTGGGTAATCCGTCAACGCTAATGGGACAAATGAAGCACTCATAGATTACATAAACGGTTAGCAAACTGTCTGGAAATTATTAACCAGCTTCACATCGGATATGAGCTATTGCACAGTCACTCATGTGTACGCTAATAATTTAGGTTAATGGACACTTCAGCTAACGAACGTGAGTTCTAAATACTTTTATCAACCAAAATTGATCACGAATTGACGCGACTGTAGTGTGTTAGTTTAAATAAACGCGTAAGTTGAACAGTTTCACTTGTATAAAAGAAGAACAATGTAGCTTAGCAAGTCGCTTTGTATAAAACATTTTGATATATTGATTAACGTTATTTCTCGATATATGTTTTTTAGTTAAAGCAGCTGATCACATTTAACCATTCGTGTAATTTAGTACCGGTTTTCTGTAAAGATATTGCAGCCTAACACCAGAGACTGATGTACACCAAAATTTGTGAATTCACCAAAAACTGGCACTCTGGACTGGCAGCTGACCTACACATGCTTAACCAGTAAATGTCCAAAGTTTATTTTTCAAAATTCTCGCCATTTTTACGACAAAAAACCATTTTGGGAATTAACGATAGTTGACACGACATTTTCTATCCAGATTGGTTACCTTCCGCAAGTGGGGTTCAACCGTTCAAGAGGTACAGTCCTGAAAGTTATTCCAACGATTGATTTGGAAACTTTCTTGAAGTAGATCAAACTTTTCTGATCCTGTTTAGGTGTTAATCATCATCTCCTGGCTATCTGATAGGCGATGTTTCCCTCAGCGACCTTGAGCGCTGCTTGCACTTTGACATATACAACTTGGTTATTCGGACCGCTGAAACGCTCGACCGATTGTTGCCACTGCAGACGAATGCAAAGCAGATTTGTCAGTGAAGATAGGATGCACCGACACATATGCGTTCACATACCGTACGGATACCTCAATACTTTATGCTCTGATCGGTCACTTTGGTCAATTAGCTCACGAACCTTAGTAAACGCAACAAGCTTACTTCCCTTGAGCACCGGCCAACTGAATATTCAGTGCTGAGCAGAAATGGACAGAAAGTGCCAGTAGCATAGTGGAAATTAGTTAAGAGCATTAGAAATTTGTGTGGCTATTTCGCCTGTTATTGTTCATCGGGGCACATGAGATGCTACCGTTTGTCACCCTCTACGTGATCCGTAACTGTTTGCAAGAAGAACCACACCATTTTGTTCTGTCATTTCGAATGCGTTATTCACTTTCAAACTCTAAGTTGCTACCTTAAAGCCTTGACGCTTACTCAATTTTGGGGATAGACAATGAGGTTCTGAAGGTTGTTGACCAGTCAATGCACTTGGGAAGCCTTAATTAAAATGAAAGATGTATGCATTGTGTTACCGAAGGTCGTATTCTGAAGAGATGAATTGTCTCAATTAAATTTAAAGTCACGACCCAGACTTCAGGAAGATAGTGGTTTCGTCTCTCTGACCAACAGCGTAACTGACTAGAGTTAAAATTCCACTGCTTAACACAGTCTTTGTTATTGTACTTTTGAGTGTAATCACGTTAAACAGACATAATTCGTTTGGCAATAAGAAGACATCAGTCAACACAAATCCCCAAAGTGCTTTGACTAAGAGTGTCGGATCGTGCCAGGAGGGTGCAACTCACTTTGTAACTTTCTCGGAGTTGAACATACTAAAATGTTTTTCCAGATGTTTTGTGGATTACTTGGTAAGAGGAAGTGAAAACAGCCACTAGTGAATGAAGGAAGACAGTGTTCGCCCCCGGGAATCAAGACATAGGGATCCACCTGGTTTAAGGATGGAGACATTTGGAGACGTTGCTATTGGTCTCGCTCAGTGACATGAATCATATCGTCGCTTGGATGGGTTATCTCTGCGCTAAAAGACGATTAATTGGTCAGGGTAGTGAAAACCACAGAGAAACTACTGTATAGATGCCGTCTTACTTTCACCGGCAACTCGGATGTATATCTAAACTGATTGACATTTTGATTCGATTACTTGATTTTTTACATAAGGATTTTGTGAAGTAATCCCAGCTCTTCTTAATAATTCTTTCTTTGACTATGTTCATCGTTCAACTCGGGATGTGTGAGTAATCTGTTATCAAAACACAGGTTAATAAATTTCAAAATAAATTCGGTCCAAAGATTTATGTTTCACCACTAGAAGGGTTCGTAAGTAATAGGTGTGTACGAAAGTTGCCGTTAACAGAATAAAAGATATTCCACACAGATCTAGCCAAGTCAAAGACGATTTAGAACACGCTGGTACTCCGAAGTGCTTGGACATCAATCAATTATTAACAGGATGGTTTAATGGAAAAAGCTGCGTAGATAGAATCCGGTGAGTGCGTCTCAGGCTATTGGGATACAGTAGGAATTATTATTGTTATCATTATTAAGGCAGGTAGCGGATTCTTCTGACCTGGAGGTCATCAATACTACCGATAATTAGTTTGTCAGGTTTTTTAAGTAACGGGATCCAGATGCAGAATATCTGGGTTTTGTCTAGGTTCAAACCAAAAACAGAGACAGCATGGAACAGGCGCTCAACCAGCTATTCTTTTATAACTGAACAATACTTCAGTGTTAAACATCAACGTTTAATGCTGAAAGCGATGACGGTGATAATGAAGTTAAGCGACTAAGTATGTTTTCCAACCATTTTTCTGTGAACCATTTACACAGCGTCAAAACTTCGTGATAAGTTGAAACTGGCAACACGAACTACTCCATTTTTCCCCAGTTTACAAGTTTCGTGCCGCGTTCTTTTGTTTCAGCGTGAACAACATTCACTTTGCTAACCAAACTTTACCTTCCGGTAGTTCAGTTTTTACCCACCTCTTTAAAAATACACCTCTAGGTCACAGCTCGTCTGTTGCTAAATTTAATTGGGAGCATATGTATGTCTAATTAGCAATTGGTTTTTGTCTTCAAGCTTTCGAAGCAACCTTTATTAGTAGTTGAAATATGAATGCTGCAGTTATAGTTGGACATTCCAATCGAGTCTGGTTACCTATTGTACGCACATGCACTACAGGTGGTTAACTGTAAAAACAAGATCGTCCGAATAATCATTTATTGGTAGTTTGTTAGTAGAAAATAGATGAGTGTAAAAACTGAAGAAGAGTGTGAGTTGCGTTCGAATTCTGACAGCCAAAGTGCCCGACTACGTATAATGAGGCACTAGTTGCCCAGTGAGCTCAGGGGACGCTGTGATTTCTAGTTAGCTGTGTAGAACACTGCACTGTTAAGGGAGTGAACAAATTTGGCACTGGAATGAACGCTACTCAAAACTTTCAAACGTACTCAGTATTGCTTACAAGCCAGCGTATGTGTAAGCTTAACAAGACAGTTCTTTTCTGCACACTGTAAGATCAGTTGCTTTTGCTTCACAAACATGTAGGGGGAGAGAAAATTCAATCCGCTTATGGTGGAGAGAAACAGATTGAAGTGCGGAACAGGAGCAGTATACTTCTCACCGGAGTTCGTGAACCGAAAAGTTTGGTTGGTTCTGAAGACCGCGATCACACATAGGTGGCAAGCAATTCAGAACGATAGAAATACCCGTTTGTCAGCTGTGACTGAAACACAAAATATTTTCACATCTTACAAGTACTTGATAATAACGCTTAACAGTCGTGTATAGTTACGTTCGTGATTTGAAAGGCTGTTCAAACTGGATGAACCGGTAACAAAGTTTGAAGTGCCTCAAATGAACATTGCGTGAATCCACATAGCAATTAGGGGCAACAGGTTGTAGTTGAGAAATGTTAACAGGGGATTTAACTTAAAGTTACAATCGAGCAGTTCAGCGCTTTATCCATCCAAAACAAGTTGAGCTCACTACATTCCATAAGCACTTCAAACTGTCTCTTGAAACAGTTGATCAGAAACAGTTAAATGACTGAGCGACGTTTTACTATATTAGTAAAGAGTATCCCATAGACGTACTGTCAAACAGTTGCACGAGATCCGTGAGGGTTGAAAGAATGAATAAGTACGGTCGTTATACCATAAAAGAAAAAAACCTAAAAAGCTTGTTCTTCCGAGCTGTAATGAGGAACAGATGCGGATAACCAAGGACATATTTAATAATGTTGGAGGCTTTCTGTAAGGCTCTGAATAAAGCAGCTATACAGCAGCAGTACCACTGGGCTGATTTGACAGCTGTGTAAATAAGATAAACGGCAAGGATTTTTCAAAAGTTTGCTTGCTTGCAGTTTGAAACTGAAACACGAGATCAACTGAGACGGACGGTGTGGTATCCACTACTCAGGTTTATTATGAGGTTTTGGTTATAGACTCTGCGTTTGCCAGTTACGCATCCGGTGCAGATCACGAGATAAATATGAAACTGCTCAGATAAACAAACAGGGGTTTGAAACGAAACAGGTAACTTCATCAGCAAAAACAGTAGAAATCAAGATGACAGAAGATGCTGCACTGACAGTTACAACCCCTCAGATATCTGGATGCCTGTCTTGCATTAACCTAATTGACTCTTAACGACGACTGGGCGCCATGATCACCGAACAATATTAGCACTGGCTGAGGAATTCAGCTTGTCTCCTTTTTGGAAAAGCGATTCTAGGATTAATGTGTCGAATGGATTTCCTAGGCTTCATTTTCATACTCACATCCGAATGTCACTATCAGAAAAAGCAGGTGAATCCGATGCAATCTTCACACTTTCCCCGGTATGATCAGCTTATGAGGATTACTTTAGTGATTCACGCAATGTTTGCTTCAAGTACTTCAACATTTTTATTCACTCTATTCTTCTTGAAAAGGATACTGAGTCTGTATTGACAAGCTGTCAAGATGCAACGTTACCAAACACCTGCGAGTTGTTTCGAAGTCATGAATTCTCAAATACTTTCAGGATAATATCATTTAGTTTGATGCTATAATCTGACGGTGAAATGAGAGTGCACGATATACTTCCCAAATCTGTGTCGCCAAGAAAGTCTTCGACCGCAGACTGCCGGTGTACAGGTTAATTGATGAAGAATTCAGATACCTTACTAATACAGGAATACAAACGAAAAGATTCCATGAGGGAAGGTATTTACTTAATCAATTTAGTGAACTGTGCCGATGTACACAAAACCACCGTTGTTTGGTGTGCAATCAACTGAAACTAACGCAGGTAGACATGCTAGAATCTGATTAAAGGATGCTTAACACTTTGAAACTAGCACTGTACACAGTGTTACTAAAATGAACCGTGATAAACTCTTCGAAGACACCGAATGCGATAAAGAAAACGAACTACGAAAGAAGTCCGTTGAGAAATTGAAACCAAATTCTTGTGCATATCATTTTCAAACATCTCGGTTATAAGTTTTGTGTGGTTCTTATGGACGCGGCTAAATACGAGTGGCCGCTAAAATTCCGATTCTCAAGAAGGACTAAATGAAAGTTATTGAAGAAAAGTAGTTGCTGTTTTGAGGTTATTCTGAGAAAATTGAATAACGAGACGCAAGTGTCCTCTTCGGCAATCAACACAAGTAGATTGATTAGATAATAGATTGCTGTTTCGGACAGCCATATTGGTGGTGTGTGTTTGATCGTCTGCTTCAAAGCAGTTTTCGAACAAGCCGAGCACTTTCGTTAATTTAATTCACACAACCCAAGTAGGCTATTTTGATCATCCCCAATTGATGGATGAACTAGACATTTGTGAACAAAAGCACTTGTCTTAGTCGCGTAAATTTCGTGCCGTCCTCAATAGCCATCCACTTTACAAGTTTACGCCTTCAATTATGATTCCGCTGTTCGGTTGTGCTCGTTTTGTTTGGACAGAAGAAACACACTTGTTCTTTAAATATCTTGCACAAAACCGGTAAACAAAATAACTGAGGAGCATAACAAAACTGAGCGCGCAGTCTCTGTGAGGTGAGCATCGAAGATAACTCCAAAAATAGGACAAGAATTCATGCGTACAATCTGTAACAAAAACATACAAACAATGAATTTTTCGCTCAGTTACGCTAGTATTTGACCCAGAACAGTGATAGTTCATTGAGAACCGCGACCGTATATTTTGGCCGGGATATTGAAAAACCTTCTGAAATTAATGCATTACGTTTGTCTCAATCAATACACTTCTAAGAGTGGCTGCGACCACATCATCAGGCGAGTGGTCCGCGAGCGCGGTTGAAATGAACCGTGCAGTTTTTCATCAAAAATAACATACTTTTCATGAAAGTTTTGTGGTCAACTGCGATTGGTTACTTCTCAGTTTCTCAACGTTAAACAGCTAAACCCTTTGGATCAATAATGCAGTGAGCCATAGATCAGACTCCCACTTTCGGGTTGCTCAATAGGTCAATTTGCTGTATCGTGACGTAACCGACGCAAGGAATGATTTTGCATTCGTAATAGTGCGCCTGAATCTAAGACAGGTTGTTGTGTTGTTATACCGAATAGAATCAGTGTAAATTACTTCTTAATAAGAACCATAACGAATAAGCAGATGAGTGAAAAAGAACATTCAAGTGCGTTGTCAGAACAAAAAACAGTCTTGTTATCCCATCGGCAGTTGAATGAGCCGCTGTTGCAAAACAGGCGTCCATGAAGAGTTTGGTTACGTTCGGCCGTGGTTAAACTTACCCCATCTTTGCACTTCACCAGAAGCTGGAGTGCGTCGATTTACACAGAAGGCCAAGAAATGTTACATTTTGAACATTAGAGATACCCTTGTTTCATTCGCCATATGTTCATTCTGGCAAAGAAGGATGTATCCGAAACGTATGTTAAAACTAAGACGCATCTAGACACCAGAACCGAGGGTGGATTTGAGCTCATTTCTGCTGATCACTGATCTTCAGGATCTCAAGTTGGAGGTGACTAACTTTTCCAAACTCCCTGTTTTATCCTCAAATTTGAGGTCGGTCAATTCCTAGACTGCGTTCTGACAAACTGCAAATATGACGTTACTGAGATGACCGCAAATGCTAGACTTAATATATGCCATAAGCTTTCACGGTTAACTGGAGCCCGGTAGGTGACTGACGGATGAGAACTTTTCGGTTTTTAGTTTGGCACGACGCTTGTATCTAATAGATGCAGGGTTTCCAGCAAGGTTGTCAGGTGCATGCTACAGACCTCACCCTTCTTTGTGAGCCTCTGAGATATGCGATGACTGAACAATAAGTATATCTGAGGCTGGAGTGGTATTTGCCCGCTCACACCAAAAGCGACGCTTGTGTAACCTAAGCCTTTACGTGTAAGATAAAGCCTACAATGCCACTGCGTGAGAAGTCTTATTGCAAGACGGTTAAGTGTGATAAATCTATGTGGAGGATGCTCATAATTTGTCTAAAACCTTGGCAACGTGCAGCAGGGACACAATGTTAGCAACGACTTAGTTTTCAGACATCTCATTGGCTTCGCTCGCTTGGGCGCATCCTTCTAATCTTAACACAGTTCGTGTCACACTACGCCTTATCAGCCCGTGGTGGACCGAGTAAACAATCTACGGTCTATGTTGGAAACTTCAAGCGCTGATGTTGATGTCTGCTTCACCGAATCACTTACGGATCTCTGGAAGGTATCGGGAAGGAAGAAGAACGTAGTCGGTTAAGAATATTGTTCGACGAATAGGGGAGTAGAAGCCACTGAAGCGCATGTTGCCAAACCTATCCGTTAAGCAAACTTGACTACCTCTCATATTACAACCGGTAAGGGAGGAAAGCCAAAGCAGACTAGAAAGAATTTAACAGGCTCATTTTTTCAGAAGAAGACAACTCCCTATCTCAATCCATCAGAGTTACTGGAGATGCTGCCAATCTCCATAGGATTAAATTAGATGAAATGGTTGTACATTCACAGCATAACTTGCATAGCTTACATTCATCGACTTTCTACCGTAATCAATGCAACCACTAAGATAAGTGCGATAGTAACTGTGCAAGCGTATGCTCAACCAAAAAAGATATGAAAACAAAAGGGATAAATGAGTTGCCACCGACGTGAATTTAGCCAGTGTTCAGAATCGATACAGTTTGATAGAGAGGTGTAGCCTTATTTGTAATGACGAAGGGTTGTATGAGATCCTGTCTAGAAACAACATAAGTCGCAGACATCGCGCCTCTCAAGGAAGATATCTGGAGGAGAGAGAATAGAAACATAAACTTAGTGATCGACCCTTAGCAAATTAAAATCTGGGCCTTGAAAACAACGCACATGGCCAAGAGTTATGAGAACTGCAGTCAGCGGGGAATGCTTTAAAAGAATGTAACGTTCAGGCGTTTGTTGGGGTATGCGTAGATCACCGACTGTGTAATATGGGTTGTAACACAATCACTTTCGTTTTCAGCGGTCTATTCTCTTTATCCGTAAAGTGTACGCTGAAGAAATACAGACATTTCGGCAATTTATGCCTGATCTGTTTGTTCTGTTGCACAGGTTCATAAAGTAAACTATAGAACAGAATTTTAGACGCACTTCGGGATGGTTTTTCAATTCTGACCATGGATTCCCGTCACACACACGAGAGTTTTGTGACCGTTGGCTAATGCAACCTGAACCGCAAGAACGGACGAGTGAACGGATGCTCAGAAGTGGAGTCCGAACCGATAGTCTACCATCGTCATAAAACTGAAAACTGAAGGCGTGGTCAACAAGACGGAAAATTCAGCTTCACCATCAGTCCTTCGGAATATATGATTAGGTTTCCGTGAAAAAAGTAGTTCGACCATTATCGAGAAAAACACGCTGCGCATGGAATCTTCTGACTAATTTATCGGATATGCAATCAAACGACGCAGTTTGCTTTTCAGTCGTTTTTGCTAACATCACTACTGGATAATTACTATGCATTAGGTTGGTTAGCGAATGAGATTTTGTGCCCCACTGGAAATATTGCGCCTCAGGCAAAATGATATGTGATTGACACACGGAACAGCCACTACAAACGAAATCGAATGAGTTACCTGACTATCAGTGGCAGTTTTGCTGTTTCATGATACGCCAGAAAAAAACGTGGACACCATAGCAAAAAATTCGACGCGCATTTTTGTTTCATCTGGTTGTACTGTCACCATCGACAACCCATTAAACTGTTGACTCTTAGTTTATCCCTACCATTCTATGCACACAATCATATTATGCTACGTGCGGTCGGTGTGTTTTGGAAAAGACTGCTTTTCATTTGAGGTAGGGTCGTTCAATCACCAGAACAGTCTAGCGGGAAAAACCTTAGCGGGCGAATGAATAGGTTCTGGTGATTCACACCGACTTAACTTATGAAGAATTAGGCAACAAAGTTTAAAACCATAAATCTGGACCTCAATTTATGTTTAATTACTGCCAGTACTCAGCTGTTATAGAAGCCATAAAAACAAGACGCGCGTATAATACTGGGGTAAATACAAGTTTTATCGTAAAATTACCCTGTTTACTAAAATGAAAAGTTTGCGATGACCACATGTTGCCTTAGGATGAGCAGCAGGAGAGAGTGATACCGTTAGGAATAAATGCCCGCTTGAATCGTGGAGAAAGGCAAAAAACAAGATCGTTTTCGGTATTTTACCAATAGGCTGAAAATATGTATGCATTCATATATGTGTTTGAGTTGATTAATAAATTGAAGTTGCACCATTCAGTGGTTTAACTAAAAGTGTCGAATCGACGACTTAAACATACTGATCTTACAGACAAATTTAGGCGAAACGGATTGATTCACTGATTTGGTTGCAAACTAACAGGAATAAACGATTCTTCGCTGCATTTGTAACACTCACCTCCGGTGCGTTGGTAACTGGGTTTGACGAAAAGATGGACTTACAATAAGATCACAGCTGGATCTCTATAAGCCTATATCCTTATAAAAATTTGAACTTTGTGTCTTGTCCGCTTCCTTCAAGCAGTCAGAGACTTCGGCGTTTCAATATGCCGATAACGATAATGAAAACGAACACTTATAGGTGAGCATATGTTCCTGATAATTCATCTTGAGACGAGCACAATCATACCGCGGAGAAACTAGGCCATTGGTCAGTCACATAGCAATGATATGATTAGCCTATTATAACACACTCGTCTGTTGGCCTGGCCACGCATGTTGGTCATCGGTCCAGTGGGTTTGTGGTCGTGGTAGGTGTAGCGTATAAATAAACCGCCTTTAATTACATAACATCGGATCAAGCGACTTGATTTCGATGGCATCCGTTGTACAGAGTTTTCTGATTCGGACGATCTTTGATGAGTTACGTGGCACGTGATATACCACATGAGAAGCATGAGTAGTGTTAACTTGGTGTCCACTTTCAACCAGGAGGGCGAGGATAGTACTGCTGACCGATCATGTTTTCCTGTGACTCAGCCATCACCGAGGTTGTTCCCGGATTCGGTTTGAGAGCTGATTTGACGTTCAACCAATATGCCTGCTCCACTGAAGCAAGCAAGTGGGCAGATAAACATAGATGAAGTCTGGTCTGTTAGTCTATCTTTATTATAAAACCTGACACCTGCGGATTTGATAAACTGGATACGAGGTTCAGCTGTGGCACAAGTCCTGCTGACGGTCTGGTTAGGTCTATTTGTCAATCACTCTGCGACATTGTTACTTTTGAACGGCACTCGAATAAGCAGGCTAATTTTGTACATTCTGCACTTCAAGTATAGTTGATATTCTGATTACGTTCTTGAAAAAGAATCACCCCGGGTAGCTTTTATTGTGCAATACGTTTCCCCTGAATTCAGGCTCGCTGTCTAATGTATACTTTGAGCAAATTCCATTCGCTCAGTCGGTCAGGTATCGAACCAGTTTTACCTTTTGTTTTAAGGATACAAAACCATTGGAGTTTGTGCACTGACCTGTCCAGGTTTTCTTGTGGTGAATCCCGTGTTGAATGGTTCAGTCCTATCATCGATGTACACGAACATTTAGGGATTATATTTGGTTTTCAGTCTCCTGCTAAGGCGTAAACCTAACTGACTGGTGAGCTCGAGTGAACTTTTCAACTAATGGGCATATGTTAACATTTCGTATACTTTCCAAGTTGAACATCACTCACATTTGATCGCAGCCTTCGCAGTCAGATAGACTTTACAGCCAGCCTCTTTCGAAACGAAGCACTAGGCTCGAGTTTCGCTCCCATTAGAGCTCGTCAGTAGTGCATACCCTGGCCCCGACCGGGATTTGAACTCCGGCCATTCCAATCATGAGGCAACCGTGTCGACCACTGCGCAATTGACCTCACATTAGGCACGACGGAACTGTCAAATCAGAACGCTTGACCACTTTCGCTTGTGAGCAATGATCAAGTTAACCGATCGTCTCGAGAGAAAACACAGTAACTGTCCTCTCAACTCTAATCGATAATTCCGCGATCAGGACTTCCAAGACAGGTCGAAATTCCTGACCAGTGCCTGCTGTGAGATGAAAGGCGCGTTGATTCACACGGTTGCCTCATGAAAGCGTGCCGGAGTACAAATTCCGGCCGTGGCAAGGATGTGCACTACTGACGAGTTCCAGTGAGAGCGAAACTCGAGTCTAGTGCTTCATTTCGGAAAAGGCTGGCTAGAAATTCCATTTCAGTGAGACGGCTGTGAACAAATGTGAGTGGTGTACACCTTGAATCTGAACCAAATCCCCGACTACTCATCAGTAATTTCGTTTGCTGTCATCAGTAGCAAATGCAAAACATGCTGGTTATATACATCATACAGGTAGGGACAGCCAGAGGCTAGGCACACCTACCACCATATCAAGTCTCATGTTGCCTCAACCACTTTTGTGCACATAACGTCGGCTGGTAAATTTGGGTAAGCATCACAGTGCAGAAATCCAATAAATTTGGCTTTAGTTACGCAACAGCATCTTGAGTGAGCCCTCAGTGCATCAAGTTTAGGCTGGTGCGTCATCAGTTGTTCCCACCATTTCGGGATGTGTTCGGCGACTCGCTGTGCTTGTTGTCGATCTGTTCTGCCTATGGAGACGTCACTGAAACTGCAAGTGAACTGATGCACAACATGGGACACAAAAGAGTTTGACAAACTACATTCGCGATTGCAGAGGACTGATCCTTTGGTGGTTTGAAATGAGTACAACTGCGCAGCGGCTTACGCGCGAGCTAGAGCAAACTTTAGTTTGTGTCCTATATCGTTCGTTAGATGATCAACTTTGAATGGCAGGGATAAAAACCTCCTTCCTTTGGGCCGTGAATATGGGCTCAGTGCCCTTCTTCACCATTCTGTGTGCCTCGATGAATTTGTCGCGGTATCCGTTTGCTAAAAATGTTTGTCTCATCGACTCCTGTTCTGTCTGCACTGTGTCAGGGGTACAAATAAGCCTAGCTCTATGAAACAGTGCCTCAACCAAACCCCGATTGATGACAGTAGAAGAGATTCCAGCATATCGCAATATGTCTTCTTTCTGCTCTAATGAAGTGGGTGAAGTAAACCCAGTTTTTAAAGTGTGAATATATCAGTATTCGAGCTAACAGTGATAAATATATCACCTACGAATCGATGACATTGACTGAACTGGTTGATGGTGGACTGAATCGTAATGCGCCCAAACTTTCCCATAAAAACATCGACCATGGGGGAAATCGAGCGGGAATTCCATTATTATAACATCTGCCAGTCTGTATGGCACACCACCGAGTAGCAGTTGAACAATGGCTGTGCATCGGAGCAGGAGCTCTTTCATTTTCAGTATTGGTAACCCAGCATCGAGCCTGGTCTCACAGAAGTTGTTGTAGATGAAATTGACAAGTTCCAGCAGCGGTGCGTTTGCAAATAACGAAAGTGTTTTCAAGGAACATGATTTTTGAGAAGTTGTGTTACCGTCTTGTGTACACTTGACAACTTCAAATGTATCACTTAGGCTGAGTGAGGCAATCATTTTCCGGACGGGTTCAGGCAGTTTCATCAGGCGCCTCGCTGTTGAGTGGTATGGCAAACTCATCATCTTAATTACTGGACGAACCGTTACACCAGTTTGTCATTCGCGCGCATTGGTTTGATGATTCATACAGAAGTTACGAACGTCCAGCGAGTAGTCAGTAAAATTCAGCTTAGCATCAAACTTTCAAGAATGCATGTGATTTCTGGAAATTTTGTTGTTTCGACTTGATGGGCTAAAACACAGAGCATCTTTTAATGCAACGCGCCAATGTTTCTATTTTGTTACGATAGAAGATGCGTGCAACCCATCAGCTTAACAGGTAATTCTTCAGAAGCAGTATTCAATAGCAGACCTGATGAGAAAGGCAAACGGATGCAGTAAGCGTTCTTCGGAAATGGCACTCAACCCGCGTGATAGATGAACTTTTAAGGGAGCAGTGTCTACATTTCATGATTATATATTGTAATTCACTTTTGTAAGTTTTGCATACAACGCTTTGTTAACTTCATCTGTACACGTTTTTGAAAGAATCACCGCCATTTTTCGATCTGACCGGTGAAAAGAGTAAACGAGATTTTCAGCTCGCCTTTTCTTTCCTCCATTTTCTGTGGATTTTTGGTCAGTGAAAAAAATACATGACGATTTCTTTTTGCTCCGCGTATCTGCTGATCTACCAATGCTCAGCATTCACCATCTCACATCGCGTGTGTAATTATTTATCCGGCATCATCCGAACCTACCCTCTGATGCTGTTCTTCTCAGTTCAACCGCCCTCGAACTGTCAATAAATCGTCCCAGTTTTATTGGCATGTTTTGCGTTTGTCTATTACCGCTGCAACTCTTTACCACATTTTAGTCATTTTATCGTTTGACTGATTAGGTCAATAGAATGAGTGCACTATTCACAAACAAACTGGGTAAAAGCAAAGTTTACTGTGCAATTTCTTTTTCTATTCATTTGTATGTCAGTCCTGTCACTTCGTCTACAGTACAAGCTACATGTCAGTGCCATTTGTTGCTTCAGATGCCAGTTCAATTACTCACATGTTTCACTACCTATCAGAATACATCATGGAGCATAGTTCGCTGTGGTTCATTTGCGGATCGGTGAAAACGTGGCAGTCAGTACTTGACTTACATTCCACAGAACCAGGGCTCACTGTAGATCTTTTCAAATAGTTTAATCCGACTAACTGAACTCACGGCATTCGCTGGCAAAATTCATCGCCATCCGAGGTTAACCGTGCGCAAGACTGTCTTGTTCTGTCTGATGTGGCTAAAATAGTGTAGGTGAATGGTGGACTTGACATGGTGCACCATTACAAATTAATACATAAAGTTACAGTTGACAGTAAAATCCGCTGACACAGCCCACTTCGAATGATTATACGTGTGATCTTTTATAAACTGCCGTGGCTATCGTTCCCAATCATAACCAGACAGTTAGCATAATATCACTTCACTGCCAGATTCGCAATAAACCATACTAACCCAGAGTAACCGCGCTTGGATAATTATGCCGAACTTACACGACGTTATGCTCTCTTTCTGCATTTTTTATCCAAGCATGCTCTCGGAAAATTATGTGGCCAGTCTCTCTTTGGGAGTGACCTTTCCAATCTCAAGTCGAAGCCAGTCTGTGTTTAAAACATTCCAAATAGATGAAATGTAGAGAAGTAGGCTACACACTGTTTCTAGATGTCCCCGTAGAAATCGAATCATGCTAAAAAGTGTGAAAATATGTAAGGCGAATTTATACGATCAACGTAGGTTGATATGGCACCAGGAGGCTGGGAAGTTAGTTCATCGTAAGCATTCCAAGAGAAATGATTTGTGAACTGGAACTTCTCGGATGTCCTGAAGAAAGATTGAGGTTGAGCGCATTGAACAGGTTCTTGGTGACTACCATTCAAGTCGACGTTTGCTTTGTCTATGTTAAAATAAATAGGCACTATAAAAACACCGTTTCAAAAGATATAGCCAGATTACCTGGTTTCTATCAGAGGCTCCAAAGTTCCAGATGAAAGAACTAGTGCATGAAAGCTGAGTAAAGCCATACAAAAGAAGATGAGACCTGAAACTTGCATTCAAATCTTCGCAGCTCTTGTAAGCACCCAGAATGATCCTACTGACAACAAATTTCTGGCAGACAACAAGCATTCTGCGAAATTAGAATGTACAAAAACGGACAAGACCAATTCATTTACACGAAAAGGTGGTTTATAATGCTAATCATTGGCCTTAGTTTTGTATTGCTCACTCAATTACTTAATCTGGACAGGATCGGTGTGCGAAGATAATGCTGGAAAGGTTGATGGAAACTAGAGGAGTGATTTTGCCGTCGCACTAACACTAAACATTTGCTTTGACAGCAGTTTTAGCTTTTGGACTGAACGGGATATGTGTAACAAATGGTTGACAAGAATCACAATATCAATGCCCGATGTTGGGACACTTTCCGTTGCTCTCAGCTTCCTAAATTTGGCACAGTTTCACAGGTTTTCCTTACCAAATACACTCACACTGTATATCGACAGATATCTTGTAATTTCCCAGAGATCGGAGATCTGAGCTGATATATTGCTATTCTGATCTTATTCTTATTAGGAACGGTGGGGTCTAGGAGTTTACATGTATGCGTCATATTCTAAACAATATGATTCAGTGTTGGAAGGATGAATTAGTGGTCGTTTCGAAGTGGTTCCGGAGAGTTTGAAATTAAATTTGTTGTGGTCTCATCCCGAATCTGCCGATATTCACATATATCGAGTTTCAAAATGCAATTTCACAGTCACTTGCTGGTTTTTCATATGAACAAGAATTTATTATGAGGTGACTGCCTAGTTTTGTCGCTAATACATTTTCCATATTTTTTAAGAGTGTTACATAGTTGATCTATAACTCACTTTTACCCGGTATATGCGGGCGCACACAATCGGAAATAGACTGTGTCCGTAAACATGAACGGAGTGAAGGCAAGTTGTATTACAATTAAATAGAAATTCTCCGATAAAAACAATGCTCATAAGACTGGTTGCAAACAGATAAGACCTTAGACTCGTAACGAGAATTGTTTGGTCCAATCTCCCTACCTGATGAGTCCAAACCAGAGCAAGACCGGTCATGGAGTGTCTGCTCTAGGATGAACATGAAGAATAATTGTGATCACCATTGTGGTGCATACAATCCTTGATGTGTACTCTTATCCGAACAAGAAATTGAGACGATTAGGAGGTGATTACAGCTATGTTCACATCGGGCCGAGCAGAAACAACTTCTCACGATGCTCGATTATAGCAGCTAATGAATATCGCTTTTTGTCACTAAGATTGATAGATCTTAATATGATGGGGTTATTCACTGAGGATTTCATGCGATTGTCTGTCGTGTGAGTTTCATAGTGTCAGCATCATCAAATTGGAGAGACTATTTTGCTTTCCTGCTGGATAAAAACGAGAATAAGAAACATTCCTACCTGAAGAACATTCCCTACAGGTTGTAAACTTTTTATATTAGTTACATCGTTTGATAACGTAGTCTTCTATAGCCATACTAAAAACAGTTTGCTGAAGTTGAGATGGATCTGTGGGGTTCATCAGGTGGAACCAAGAGAGCGACCAAATGTGTTCACAGATTGACTACAGAACTGAGCACTCGAGTGACATACCACTCAGCTGAGCGTTGCCTATTCTATGATGACCACACAAACTCCGGTTACGGATACAGTATAAAACAGTGATTTGAGAGATAACACCTGTTCCTCACGAGACTGAGATAATGATTAGCTGTACAAGTGAGAGCGGCCGGTTAGTTTATCCTGCTTAGAGTTATAAAGAAAAACATTGGTTTAAACGGTCGTGTTAACGGTAAAAAAATATTGAATGATGGGGCCTATTCGTGGTTGATCGGGGTAATCTACGTGTATTAAGGAACATTCTGCATGGGAAATTGACGAGAGCGACAGGTGAACTTGACAGCACAGAATTCACAGCTATTAACAGATGGTTGCGAAATAACATGTGCCGCGTAAATATAAGTAGCAAAACTTCGGAAGTAATCACTGTGGTTGCTTGACAGAATTTAAAAATTTCCACAGATTTATCTGAACACAGTTCAGAATCATTTGGTTAACAATGAAGCAAACGTATTTTGTTGCTGCGCACGTGATACGACCCATCAGCAAGGCACGGGATGATGTAACGTTGACTAAGTTGCTGTCTGTCCGATTGTGCATTGTTAAAATCCAATGAATTTAAAATTCGGTGCTTATGAGTGCGTACGTCAGATGAATAAGTGCTTTGGAGATACTAAAAGTTGCTTACCAACGCTGGCCACGTACAAGGAAAGATGACTGCGTCAACGTGATCACTGTTATTCACGTTTCTCCTGTACTATAGAGTTGGATGCAAGGAATTTGTCACGTGAAATTGGGAAAGTTTTGGAGTGAATTGTTCTTATAGTAAACACAATCAAGAAATCGAAGAAGTTGTCATACAGATCTCGCGTCAATACGCATTTGTACACTTACTCGCCTCAAAGAATTCGGGGTTGGAGTTCTGTATTTAGGCCTCGAAGTTTGTGGTTCAAATCCCAGCCTATTTTTATACACCTTTTAAATCATAAGTTGGGATTAGTTTCAAAGGTGAGCGGTAGATGCATTTAACAGTGAAAATGATGGTGTTTACTTGTCTGAAAACTCACATTTAGGGTATAGGTAGGTGACCCACAATAATCTATATTAATAAGTTTGGTAACACACCAGATCTTGAACATTTGGCCATTTCTTCCATAAATTAGGAGGCATTCAATCGACAGTCGATCGCTCATATCTCTCAGGAGAATCGATATAAGTTAATCAGAGTGGCGACTGCGCGCCCCGGTAGCTTCAGTAGTTTAGTTGTCACGTCCGCAAAGGTGGTTTTTATACGGACGTTATATTCAACTATACTTAACGTACTTTCTCTAACCGAAGAAAAACTGGAGCCAGTACCAATAAACTGTTGAGTGGGGAACTTTGTCGCCCTGCTGGTTAAGTCATCAATAATGGACAGAAGTTGGGAGCAATAAATGACGGAATGAAGGTACTAAGAAAAAGCGTAGAGTGTAGTACGTAGAACGGCATTACATACATTGAGGAAAGACAGTTTCGTTGGGAAAACTGTCTGCCTCTTGTTCCCTATATTGCGTATATATGTATGAAATCCACATTGCGCACAGAGAAAAGCTCACTCTTACACAACAGATGAGTCGTATGAATAGTGGAAATGTTGCATACGACATCGGACAGAAGTAAATTTGAAATTGGATGGGTTTGTAATATCGACGGCTGAATGAGTGTTACATAAAAATATGGTATATATGATAGCATCTTTTGTTGAGTTCATCAAATGGCAGCTCCCTCGCGAGGAAGGCAGGAAATGTTGCATTTGGAGTATGCAATTTTTGGACTATTCACACACATATATTACAAGCAGCATACTTATTAGTGGAGTAATTTAACCAAACACGAAACCGCTTCTAAAGAGAGTGGTATAACTTAGATTCACTGACACTGTCATTTGTGTGTGCAAAGTTACTCTGTTTAACCGTGAGAAACGTTTGTTTGTTTCACGTAACTTATGTCGTTTTTTAATGAGGCTAATTTGTGTGAACATTCAAGTATAAATTTGTTTTATGCCTTATATTGATTACTTGTGTTTGAGTTGTACTGTGTATGGTTGCCTGTGCTTAAAGACACAACACGTAAATGAACACAAACTTACTTTTATCTAAGATTTTGTACATTCGTTAAGTTGAACAAGGGAGGAAAATTTGCAGTTACGAAACATTTTGAACTTCTGTATTGATTCGCTGTTGTGTCGATTGATTTGCAGCGAACTTTACTGATCACATCCACTGCTCTCATTGTTTCACTTTACTCTCTGACTTGACTTTTCAATTTTCCACGATTATGTCAAACGGGTTAAAGACTGTTGTGTTCAGCGGTTGCTCAACTTGGTAAACCTTAGTTGATGACTTTCAGCAGCAGTTCCTCAACTTCTAGGCTCAGCAGTAATTTGTTGTTTCATTTTATAAACACTTCACCCGCCAACTTTTCATCAACAGATAGTTCAGTGCTGAAACGACTGGTCGATTCGCGGCTTTGCTGTGTATCATCACTGCCAATCAATTTCCAACTTGATTCGAACTATCGATTACTCATATCAATGGGTCACACGATTCAGAGGAACCAGTGTAACAAATCGAGTTAGTCGTATTAAAGATAGTCTGTGGAAGTCAGTGACAATATTTAGATCACTTGATGACCGTCAAAGGATGGAAACTGTTTTGACGAACTAGGCAAATCAGATGGAATTGCTTGTTGATTGTCAATTACATTCCATCCTCAAGGCCACAGTGCGCAGTCATCATCACTTGGCTGCTTTAAATGACATTCGTCAGTTAGCATGTTATCACAATGAATTGCTAACTTATGACAAATGAAATCACACCACGGTTGGTGAAAAACTGGTGAACGGCCTCACCTGATCAAACAGAATTTCCACCGAAACACAATTCCATTCACCCGCTTTACCCATCATTCTCACCATCAGAATCACCACAGTTTAAGTGCTGAGCAGTATCGGTGAGTAATATGGCTCAACGTTCTGTTGACCTTGACAACTGGTCATAAAATATCAAGGCACTAAACATGTGCTGATGCATGAATAAAAGAAGATAAATGAAACATAACGAAAAAAATCAATGAAGTTTTACGAACAAGAAATAGTTGTCAACGATTTTGCGGTTACCTGTTGGCAGCCTCCGAAAGCGTTACCAATCGGCTGTCTAGATCGTCGCACACTTCTCATTTAGACAGACGACACGACCAACCTCTCTTAAATGTGTGATCAAAAGCTTTCACAAACTGTGATTAGAAATCGTTTGACCGCCTCACAGTCTCATGCAGCCGTCAACAACCACAGTGGGCGGTACACGGTGTGACAAACGCCCCGTCTATATATTGAGTAAGTGGAGCAACCATCAAAGATTAGGTTGTCATCGCATCGCCAGCATACACACGCACAAAGCACGTTTCGACGGGCTGTCATACTATCAGCTCAGTTGATACACGCTAACTGGTGGGACCAAAGGTGACTGAATGTCGAGGGTCTCTACGCACCTTTAGCACAAGAGGATTAGGCCTTCAATTCGTAGGGCAATACTGGACGCTCACATGTTTTACAATTCATGTCTTTAATTGAAAAATACATGCTTCCCTTGACGCCACAAGTGACAAAGTTTCTTGAGTGTGCTACGTGTTGCTGCTATTACAAGTTGCTGAGGGAAAATTTCGCGGGTAGCTGAAGTAACCAATAATCTCCAACCGCTTGTCTGTAGCACTAAAGATCGGGCTATTACCAGCAAAACCTTGCGATAACACTGCACTCTGAAAGTGCAAAATGCACATCGTCCAGATAGGCATATAATTTGACTGATGCAACACTGTCTTTGTTTTCTCTGTAAAAGGGCTCTGGTCAGCATAAGCAATACCAGTCACCGGATTACTTCTGCAGAGACTACTTAGAAATCTTGGAAACTTCCATGTGTTTCTTTTAGCACTTCACCATTCACGTGACTGAAGTGAAGAATGATAAAGTACATTCCCGTCAAACACCATTTGGAGTGGAGACCACCCGAGATCAATGCCCACAAATACCCATCCTCCAGTCGAGATCAGTGCATGAAGATGTCAATTAACTGATACTCCTTTGAGACACTACTACGGTAGAGACTATCCAAGATAGGAAGTCAGGTAACCGGAACAGAGTCTGCTTCAAGGGTCGCGAACATCAACAGTGTTGACCGAGACAAAGGGTGTTGATGCTTCAATATCTGGTGCGGTGTACATGTAAGATTCATATGCTCATGATCAAAGCAGACCTGAGCCTGATCTGCTTATATACAGTTCTTTTTGAATTTCAAAGCCGCCGTGTTGTAATGTTGACTTGCATGTTAAATTTCACAGAAACAATGCTAATATCTCTGTAGTTTCACATAAAAATTAGAATGACTGCCAATGGACACTGATCAAGATGTACTGTTTCTGAAAAGTGTGATTAATGCATACAACTTCTCACATAGCTCGCAGTTACATACGGGTGAACGCCCATGCTCTTCAATTCAGCTAGATGCTTGAATTAGGGACAAATAGCTTGATGTACAGACTGAAACTTCACATAAACTTACGCAGTCTACACACATTACAGCGACAACTGTGCATCATTACACTTTAAAGAAAACTGATGTTCTGATAAACACACCAGCGAACAATTCGACGAGTTACCACAGATTTGTAGACCCAACAGATCCGATTGTAAACCTAATTATATGGAACAGCCACTAGGAAGATATCTCCTGATAATCCTCGCTTAAGAATAGCCACACAGCAGTGTACGTCGGAAAACCAAAACCGTACAAGAATTACTATCCCGATTAATTTAGAATGCCGTTGTGTTCTTCTGTAATAACTAGTAGAACACTAAGACGAGCGGGTTTTTGACACATTCCAAATTACAGTAAGATATCAGTTAGATATATTTTGTTTTAATGAATTACGCCGCTATGTTAGGTTATTTGTAAAAAGGGCATCTGGGAGATTTCTATTTGGCAGCTATTGTAAACGACCGATCTAACTATTTATTGTCCGTCGAACAGACTCAGTAACTCTTCACAAACGGTATCTGTATAATACCGTGGGAAACCGCCTTGTTGAAACCGTGTTCTAAAACTGTCTACGAGGGAGACATCGTTTGAAGACTTGTAAACATGCTAAGTACCCAAAACTGGTTGGCATTCTTATTGAACTACAAATGTATAACACAACTTTTCTTTCAAAGAAATATTTTTTCCACAGAAGCATTTGCTGAAATTTTAAAACTTGGATTTTGGACCAAGCGGGGTCCTGTCGTCTTAGAGATATGGGTTATCAAATGTTTAGAGCGGTAAATTTCTGAATCAATCCTATTTAATCAGGGTGTTTATCCACCACGGAACACAGTTTAGTGAGTGGTGTATGCTTCTAGATACCAACGCAAAATTGCACGTTAACGATCAGGAATAAGCCATAAAAGCTGTGGGACTTGAGGTAATCCAACTCTTCGAGATGGACGCCGCTTGAATTGTTCTAAAAGATTCCTCCCGACAGGTTGTATTGGTAGAACACAACGCGTTCAAACAAGTGAGCATTTTTTTCGTGATTTTTGACTGTTTTTGGCCAACCATGACACCTCGGGTTGATTGCAAAGTTCGTCCGTTTGAATTTCGAAGTTTTGTAGTCCTCGATTAATTTGGCTTAAGTCAAGGCATATTGCTTATAACTATGCATTGCGCAAACTTTCGAGGAACCTGCGTGAGAGGTGAACTTTCTGGCTATTAAGTTCATGCATATGCGTTATTCCATTTATTGTACGTAAATAGACTAACATTTTGAATGTAGCAGTTCTTCGTAGGTAACAATCACACCTCCAGGTATGCATTATATAAGGCAGACTAGAATATAGCGACAAACTATATGGTTGGATTACTAGACCGACTTATTGATTGGATTTACTTTATGGCCGATTAAGCGGTGTTTCTCGCTCTCCGACGATTCCATCCGCCCCAATGCGTCAGTGATTGGATCGGCTGCTATGGGAGCGCGTACAGCCATGCGGTGATGTAAATTTTTGCTCATTTTCTCCGTTCAAGCGTGATAACAGCTCCTAGTGGACTAGTCAATAGAACTGTTCAAAAATCTTGAATGGCACACAGTACTGTTTCGGTTAAACATTTAAACTAGAGTCAAATCTTGTAGTCGGCGGTGTGCCTGAGTTCACACATTTTCTCTCAGTCGGTGTGAATCAAACAATATACGTGGCTGTTCAAACTTGAACCGGTGATTTCGTTGCAGAATCCTAGGCAAGATGCACACAATTGTGATTGATCGTACAGTGCGAAAGTTCTTATCCACTGTTTTGAGGCAACGTTTACATCCATTTCTGAAACAATTGGGTGACAGTTTAAAACCATTAAAAAGTACTGACAGCATTTGACTAAGTAAAGAAGGCTGACGGGTGGGTCATCTTGACTGTAAATTTACTGTCAGTTGCGCATTAACTTAATAGCTCAATCACCAATTTTGAATTCCTAGAATAAAATTTACATAAAAGTTAATTGCTATGCACTACTTTTGTGGAAAACGCAATAAACTACTCAAACTAGGCTGTGGCTAATAAGAATACGGAGGGTTTCTTGACTAAGAACAGAACCGAATAAAGTTGCTTCGTTAGGGAAACGTTCATCTATTTCACAATCGGAGATAATGCAGATCACGTGATATGTTAACAAACCGTAGTTTCATGAATCACATGAATGTGCGTCTGTGGCTTCAATGATGATTTTTTCAAACTGGCCTAAACACCACCGTTATCTGTTGGGTACTCAAAGTTAGGTAAAGTCATCACCAGTAAACAGTTTTTTATGTTAGCAGCAGTGAAACAAACACTTTCAGACATAGTTTTCTGGATGTCTCTTAATCAAACGTTCCTCTAGAGAAACAATTAAAGGTATCGTTGAGTACATGTGTTAAAATGACGTCTATTTTGATTTTACCAATGTAAGTTGAGCGGTGCAACTGACTGACTTTCAATTCCACCTATACACTTATTTGTTGAAATATACGTTTACAAATCGTACGAAATCTTAAACTTAAGGAAACGTGCACCAACAGGTTATTTGTTTAAGGATGATCAAAGCATTTGGGTAATTGTTAGCCACCAATTTCATCACTCTAATCAATGATAGTTTATGCAACGTAA
This sequence comes from Paragonimus westermani, assembly GCA_008508345.1. NCBI lineage: Eukaryota > Metazoa > Platyhelminthes > Trematoda > Plagiorchiida > Troglotrematidae > Paragonimus > Paragonimus westermani. The sequence goes on from QNGE01000652.1 coordinate 103,891, forward strand.
TGGTTCCAGATACACTGCCTAAACAATTTGTTTGTATAGGGGTAACGTCTTCTAGAACTAGTCCTAGATACGGTTGCTTGTTAGAATTGTGAAAACCACTGGGGGTTGGTTTAAAGATTGCTTGCTGTCACCTTATATTTTTTTAATCTCATTGGTAGGTTGTACTAAACAGTCTGCCTAGAAGGAAGTTAAGTTGGAAAATCCTTCTCAGATATTGTTCATGCGCAGTTTCTTTGTAAGTTACCGGATTTTATCGATTTTGTTCTCTATTTCTCAAATTTAACTGAAAAGACTATTTCATACAGATTGTTTTATTAGGCTAAAGGTCATTGCGTAATCTTGTCTCTTTGAAACGTGTCACATAATGGACGCATGCTGTTTTCCATTTGTTTTATAGGGGATTTTGAGATAATTTTGCTAAGGTTTTCCCGTTTTCGTCTGTTAAATTTTGAACAGCAATTCTACTTACGTAAAATGATACTTTGCTCCCAAAACCGGCCAAAGTGCTTGGGGCGTGCAGTCGTTCGTGTTGAATCTTTTACTGATCATTTAGCAATACCGTGCAGTCGTTGACCCTAGCTTGTTTTTGAATTCGACAATCGTCAGTTGCCCAAGCGTTTCCTGCAGCCAGAAGTTCTGTCTAGTTTACCTGACAAACAGAGTGGTCCTGGGTGTATAGACCCTAGGCGTTCTTGTCTTGTTAGTGCTGGTTACTTTTTGCGGTCGACTGGGGTAACTGCTGAGATTGGGGTACTTCCGTAGATATTTTTCAGCTGTAACTAAATCACTTGTTCGCTTCATCCAGATTACTCCCTGAACGTTTGTGTACTCTCTTCCTCCATCAGGGACGAGTGCATGGACCCCAGGAGTTGTGACTGATACATTCCTTTATGTCCTTCTCCAGCATCGTCTTTCATGAATCGGTCAGAATGGAATGCTTCTAGGAGTCTGCATCACGTCTTGTTGTTCAGAGTTGCAGGTTTTGTGTAGAAGTTGAAAACGTTCTTGGCATAAACAACGTCTGTTTGGAGACAGTTGGATTTGCTGTTGTACTCCACCAGTCAGTCTGTTCCCTCATTTGTCTCTCATTTCGAATGTCCCTGTCTTCAACCCATGTTTTTTTTCACAATTTCCCAAATGTTTGATCCCTACTTGAACAGTCTTTTCATACGTCATTGATGTTTTTAGAAGTTACCATCCGGACGAATGTTAGGTGTACAAATTTGAGTCAACCTGGTCGGCCCTAGTGTCTAATCTTAGATGTTCGTTTAAGAAAGAAACGTGTCAGGACCATAAAAGAAATATTTTTGAGGGTAAAGTAGAGTCAATCAACTCCAGGGAAATAAAAAGTACAGTAAGCATCCAGCATCGAATCAAGCTAATTAAGGCAATAAACGTGATAGAGACTACTGAATTGCACAAATTTGATCACGGATAAAGTGTACACGTTGCTCTGACCAGCTAAAATCTGATCGATTTCGACGCGAAATCAATTGTGAGACTTGTTCAGATGATCTGAAAAACAAGAACCGTTCAATAAGTTTGTTATTCTTCTTGATGCCCATCCTCAAACCGGCAATGCAAGAATTGTTTCTTTCTTCTATGGACCTATCAGATAGGGATAACCTGAACAGCCGATCGATCTGCCTGCTGTTTGCCTTACAGGACAATAATCTTGTCTGCGTTCCTTATGACAGGGCAGTTTGTATGTAACTGAGTTATGACCTCTTTTCACCTCGTTAACGTGGATGGATACAGTCCACTCAGCTATATCTTAAGTGCTCAGTACCGTTTTTCCCTGAACAAGCTAATTTCTACATGTTTGAGGTAAACTTATGCGAACGTAGGTGTGGTTCGGTGTAACTCATGTCATTCGGCAAAGAAACAAGACAATGCAAATTACGCCTAATTAAATTTTGAAGACAGTTAAAATACCATAGAAACTGGATGGTGTTACTTGCGATATAATTTTCTTTTCAAAGTTACACTTTTAATAGTAATTGTGGGCTCTCACGAAAGTGTGCCCATAATGTTGCTGTTCCATCAGTCAAGGAAGGCTGATTTTGAACATCGCTGTTCTGCCATACTTTTGGAATGAGCATAACCCACGGGCAAACAGGCTGTCATCAGACAGTTAGTTCCGAGCGATTTTACCACTGACTAGTTTTTCTTGTGATTTTACCACACAACTGGTCATTCATTGTCCAAACGGGTAGATGGCATGGGTAACCCTGATAATGAGATTCCTTCTGCAGGGCTCGAATTGCTGGAAAACATTGAAAACAATTTTGATAACACCTTATTATTACTAATGAAAATACAATTATTCTTTCAACTGTGACACACTGAAGGTTTCTTAGTCACTGTGCTATGGTTATCTTCATCGTCTCGCTTGCAAGTAAAATGCCAAACTTTTGGGAAAGAAAAAGACCTTCAAGGGAACACTTTCTATCCCCTTGTAAGGTGGAGTATATATTAGAAAATGAGTGACTTGTCAACTCTGGTCTACCACCATGTCAACTTTAAGGCAAGATTGGGATAATACTGCAGAAATACTGCGAATCGATTTATGCATCAGACTCTGAGTAGATGGACATATGTGCAATGTGCAATGAAACTGCTGCAACCGTCAAAATGTCTGATGGGATTGTCGAACAGCTTCCTAGGCTTAGTTGTCCGCCGATGATTAAGCGGTATCTATCACGTTTAGGGAATTTATGTTTTGTTCAGTGGTGAAGATTATTTTACAACTCTGTGTACTGATGACTTTTTGCGCACTCCGGATTCCATAGTCGAAGTTACTAGTCACGAGTGTAACCTATCGGCCTCATCAGAAGTTCTTAAAATGCTCACGGTAATGGTTTGCAGTATTTGGAAAGTGTACCTTAATAACGGTTCATACGGCTCCTTAAGCAGTCCCTTTCCACAGAAGTTTGCGTGGTCCCATCGACAGTTGCATGTGAATCCCCGAAAAAGTCAACTCTGAGATCAACAATTGTGAGTAAAATTGCTGCAAACTGGCTTCTGTTCAGCGTTTTCTTAGACGTTATAGCCGAATTCTTTGCAGTATGACAGTCCTCAGCCCACTCAGCAAGGCATCTCTTATGAAACTGTCACGCAAAGATGGCTAATAAAGATGTCGGTCACCAAAAGAAACGTACTAACCTTAAGGAAAATTTACAACACCCTGATCTCCCCTGTGTGCAACCAACCTGACCTCTGCCTACTAGTCGTACAGGAACGTCAGTGGCTGAGCAAGGTACTTTTCACTGCATATATCAATTCATTTGTGATTGCCGAGTTAGCTGGATATGCCAACAGAACTCGGGATTTAGATGCGTTAAAAGACGACTGAACGTATTAGTGAATAATCAGGGAAACAGCACAGGGACCGGAAAAATGGGACTTAACTAGGTTATTACGAAACCTCTATTGACATTTGAATCTTTGTTGTTTATGCGAGATTGTTCAATAATCAATAAATCGTGATCACCTCCCAGTCACAAAACTGTGACTTACTGGAAGAACCGCCAGCCTAGATTAGTTCACTAAATGAGTTTTTTGGCATACTTTTTCGTGCTCCACGTAACGATCCTCAGTATCACGGAAAACCTGTCTGAATGTTGTGAATAATTTGGTGAGAGTCAGATTAAAGTAGTAGCAACCTCCCTGACAGCTCATCAGAGATCCGTTCTAGTGCTCAGTGGAGCTGGTGAGATAAAAGTTTTCTATCTGATTCAGAAGTCACAATCGCGAAGTTATTGAGTATAATCAACAGTTAGTATTTCTGCCTTCAATCGAGATGGCTAGGCAACGTGAGCACTACTCAGAGGCTAATGTGACTGAGTTCGCGCATGCTACGGCTGATATTCTAGTCCTCGTCATTGCAAGGATATGTACAAATAAGAGCAAAACTTGAGTCTGCTGCCTTTTCCTGAAATGGGCGGGCTAAGTAAGCTATGACAAGGTGAAAGTTCCTAAAAATTGCGAGTGCTGTTCAGTTCAAGTGCCACACATGTGATCTTTACTCTTGCACAGAAGATGGTCATGAGCGGCTTCCACCGTTTATCCGGTACGGAATTGACCTGAAAACTACAACTTTTACTCACGACTCACATCACTTCCTTTGGTGTAGTGGTTCCGTACCCACTTCCATAGGGTATCCAAAGCAATCTACGGGTGTCATTAACTCGCAGTTCTCGACACTGCCGACCTGTTCTTCTTCACACTAGAATCATCTCTGCTGCTTGCAGTTCGTCATGTTGACCTTCAAAAACCAAAATTTGACGAGCGATCACAATGTGCAAGTCTAACCAAAGAATCAAGATTTAACCACAGTAGTATGATCACTGCGTCTCAAAACTGATGAGTTCAGAGTTTGCTTAGTCTGTCTGATAATGCAAAGCTACAATCAACCGGCCCACACACGAGTGGACTGAACTTTCTGGATCATATCTTGAAACGTTCGGGCTAAGTGGACTTCCTGTCGTTCTGGTATGACCGTGCACTTCAAGATGGTAATGTCGTGACTGATGAGGGTTCGAGTAACAACGCAACGCGGCAAATACAAATTAATTTCCTTTCTCGTTGCCTAAGCAACTGTGTATGGCACTCGGAGTAAGAAAAACATATATAAGAGGTGCTCCATAGGGATCGACGACGCAATTTCTGTATTTCTATATACACATGCAGTGATTTGCGCGCTATGGCGCTTATCACATCAACTCCGAACCGCCTGACTGACTCTAATTGACCCTGGTCACTTGCTTGGTCCATGCGCTTCTGAGTGCACATGACAAAACGCTGACAATCACCTAGTTCATTTGCTGCCACTAAGTATATGTATTGTCATACCACTAATATCTATTATAGTGGGTGATGTGCATCAAGCTGTTCCCAGAAACTTCTGGATGTATTATGAAATGCACAATGATAACGCATGAATTTTCATAATTATGCTAGGTGAAATGGACTCACTTTTTAAACAACGAACTTAAACTGACCAAACTGACTCGAATCATACAAACGTTGCGAATTTGAATTTCCGTTTCCAGATTATGGATAAGATGCTTGTTCCTTCTGGCTAGATCGATGGTCACCTTGCGATTCATGTCTTACAAGTTTGCTTTATTAAAGATGGCATGAAACATTTAGTATTGTTCTACACAAAACGGATATAACGAAATATGGGAAGTGTTATATACTTCGATTTAATGCATATGCTCATCCTGATGTCTGTTAGTGACTTATCGTAGGCTTACATTATCCGGTATCCACTTGCACCGATCGATTAGATGTGTTGTGTGCTGAACGTACTCTTCCAGTCACCACGTTAAGCGATGCAATATATTTAAATGCCCAATCTTTTATAATGTTTATTCTGGCACAGAATAGATTGAACACCGTACTAGTCCATCCTGGGCTTAATCTCTCTTGCGGAAATGTCATGTTCGACTGTCAAGCCTGAAAAATTTCTCTTCCTGAGCTGTGAGTAATTAGTATCTCTAGTGCGTCGAGAATGTTTAGTAATTTGGTAACTGTTATGTGACTTCTGAAGTAAACTGTTGTCCGTTTCTATATGAAACAGAAACAGGAGGAAATACTACACGGAATCGAAGGAAGAACAGAGGGCCTGGACACCCATGAGGAACGAGTTGCGAACATACAAGAAGAACGTTGAGGATACTGATTTCTGCCAGCCTTGTCTTATAACACATTGAAATCTGTGACACTCTGCTGTCATATACCGATACTCACGAGGTACTTGGACCTATTCGCCCGCGCCGTAACTGCCAGAATGTAAGGATTTTTCCAAAGGTTGTATGTATCAAACAGAGTTGACTGTCTTTATTGTTCTGTGCTGCACACTTCCCTGTTGTTCGTAAGTTCGAACCCGCATCCAATTTTCTTAAAACGGCAGATGGACAGGTCCACCCTAAATAGAGTGTCTAAAACCTGGTTGCTTCACATTATATGTGGCTGGTGAAACAGGTTTTCAAAACACAGTCTACGTATTCTCAATAACTAACATAAATTCTCAATAAAGCTTTCAGCTACTTCGACTTCAGTATATTGCAGAAAAACCACCCATATATCACACTAAGCAGTGATGAATAGACGTTGTTAAAAAACACTCTTAATTGTTCTTGGTTAGGATAGCAACCATTTGGTGTGCAATTCAGTTCCATCACAATACCTCTCCTCACAGTGGTATATACCCCGCTTTCCCATAGCAACTGCAAGTTCCGGGGATTTGATTGACACAGTTCCACACACTGTAGTTACGTGTCATTCTGTCAGCAGTTTGCAGTCCTGGCTAAAATTTTCAATTTCATTTCTTGGGACCGGTCAAATTTGTCTCCACCAGTGCGCTATAGAACATACGACTGTGGTGGCTTATTTGACATGGGAGTTACTAGCCACTAAAACTTACTACCAAGTCGTGTCTATTAATTACCTGGGTAGAACTTAATTGAGAAGGACGCGATGCAACAGTTTTGCACTTATGTCTGCTTAAGTGTCCACCTCTTGACTCTGATAAGAAGTGCCCCAGTGCATTGGTCGAGGCTAACCTCCGCATCAGCGTCACAGAGACTTGACTCACTAAATCACTTAGTATACAGCGGTTGATCGAATAAACGTAGGTTTATTTTAGAAGTTTTCCAGATTGATACTGAGAGTGCCTGCCTATCGATTTGATCAAGTTCTAGAAATATGCTTTAATTAAACGTCCGGTTAAGCTTCAGACGTATTTAATTTTCCAGTGATGATTTCACCAAAACGTTTTTCCACATTTATAGGCTCGTTGCCAGGTGGTTTGTGAAGTGCAATTTCTGCAGAATTGTTTATATCATAAACCACCAAGTTGATCACTCTGACGAGATGGGTTTCCGCCCAGACTAGCCAGCGCATCGATCGGTCTCGTAACAAATCTCTTCAAAGCAAACTGAGCGGAACAAAAAGAGTAAAAAATCAATACAGATTAAACAGATATTCAGTCCAATCCAGGTTCATGGTCGAATACGTCAACGTTGGTGATCAGTTGAATGTTTGTTAAAATCTTTAATGTTTTGGTCTAGCACCAGCTTACTGGTCTCGTGCTATTGATGGGTGTACCTTCTCAAAATCCCTTTAATTGCATTTGAAAGCGAACAGTCTGTTGGTAGAACGCTTGAATAACAGGATGAAAGAGTTGAGTAAAAGCCGCAACCAAGATGGGATTTGAAATGGTGTACATAGAAAGAGATTGGATTCCGGTTCATCAGAAGTACCTGCTGGTAGAATTGTCACCCGGAAAGTGCTTATCGTAACACATGTTAAAATAGCCTCCGTACCGACAGTCCGGTGCCCCCTGGAATGCCTGGACAATATTTTGTGGACAAAAGCACAAATCAAAATACAAATCAAAATAAGTGAGTAATTCTGTGGAACTCATGTATATGCGATTGTATCCAGCAATATTATTGAGGATTTATTGACCATAGCAGGCATGCAATCTGCACCACGGAGAAAATTCGATGAACGTATCACGACGGCAATTAAATGGTACCCGTTTTTTCGGGCAGGCCACATGCTTATATGTGAATAAGAAATTCGTGTACTGACCCAGAAACACGCGGGCAAAGAATATCTGTGAGTCATTTGTCTCTATCAGGAATGGCTTTCAGAAATCTGAATCAAAACCCAGAACTGAGATGTTGTGAGTGGGGGGGGTCAAACCAGCTCCTCTTAGCGTTAGGAGTGGACACTCTTATCTGTTGAGCCATCAGTTCTTTGAGTACCGTTTGTGGCCGGTGGATTTGAATGTGCTTCAGTTATAGCTTCTTTTTAATCCACTAGTGTAGACGGACATAGTCATCCTAGGACTGCCAGTTTGCACTGGTTATGGCCGTAAGTTCATGGAGAGCTGTTTGTAACGTCCTCGATCCTCTTATCCTCTCGGCCGCCACCAGAGCATTGACTCGCAACGCGAAGATAGCTGGTTTATCTCCATATTCAGACCATCTCTGCCTGATAAGTCCAAAGATGGACGAAAACGGTTTGCAGTATATCGCCCAGTTCGAAACAATCGTTCCCATCGATAAATTTGAAAATAGCCAATAGATGGAATTGCAATGGGTAGTCCATTAGGACTCGTGTTAGCTGACATATTCATGGGTCGCTTAGAACATTTTATGTCCACTGAAATCCGGAACACGTTGTTTTATAAACGATACGTAGACGATATTCTTGCTGTATTCGACGGCCAGTGGCAAGTAACAGCCTTTCATGAGCTGTTAAACAGTTTGCATAACAAACTAACGTTTACTCTTGAAATCAAACAAAATGAGAGGATATCTTTCCCTGACGTTCTTTTGAAAAGACGCGAGGATGGGTCACTTTCCAGAGGTGTCTACCGCAAATCCACGTGGACAGGACAATATCTACACTTTAAGAGTTTCACACCTATTGCTCAAAAACGCGGCCTCGTTAGGAATTTGTTTCACAGGGTTCGACGTATTGCGACGGATGATGAGCTAGAAAGTGAACTGACGTTACTGCACGAGACTCTTGTAGAAAATAGTTATCCCCAAAGGTTTATTGAGAAGTACTCCACTCCACAAACAACGCGGGTTACACCCATTACTGTTCCTTGCAAGCCTGTCTATGTAAATCTTCCTTTTAAAGGTGATAATGTTTCAGCCCTGATCAAACGCCGTTTAGATGCAGCACTCAAGCGCACATACAACGCAGCCCGACTGGTCTACGTGGATGAAACCACCCGTGTTTCAACTACANTCAGTTGCATTTTACTGCTTCCGCTTTGGTCACCTGACCGACTGTTTCAAATATTTCTAGATTGATTTCGCCTAGCTGCTTGCCCCTTAACTATATAAACAGTATGTTAATTTCGCAAAAGTAACCGATGAGATGCGAACGAAATGTCATTGCGCAAGACATTTTACATGCTACTATTGGCTTTTTTCAAATTTGTCGCCCAGTTGTCATCATGAATATCTATCAGCAATCACTGCAAGCGAAAGTCTGCTACAAAATCAGACAGTAGCTGCTATGCAGATACGTTAGATTAGGTGTAAATTTCTTGCTCGTCCTAAAGAGAAATACAGGACATGTTCGTGATATGTTGGCTTAATTGAGTCGTTTTAGGTGGTCTGATAGATGCTGCTATTTCTTGCAAGAAAATGGTTTCAAAACACAATCTCGATAAGCTGCAGATCACAAGTCGTTTAACCCTCTCATTCGTCAATTAATATCATGAAAAGTACATCATACCTTTGGATACACGTTTATTTAACTGACGTAGCATTCCAAAAGGACTTGAACCATTACAGCTTGAATTATTTAAATTCAGAGTTTGCCTGAATCAACGCAACAGTGATTTGATAAGTTGATATCAAGAAATGAAGAGAATATCTATAGTCGTACTTCTTGCAGCCCATCATGATTCATGAGTGCCGACAAGAAGAACGATGAATCCCACAGGTTCCAGTTTTCTAACGAGAATGTGTACGTAGGTAACGTCATAAAGAACATTATTTGAGCGTATAGTGGCAGTTGATTTTCGAGGAAGTGGTTGATATCTACGTGGTTAATTTTTTTGGATATTGCCAACACGAATGCAACAACATTTTTTTTGCAAAATAGTCTCTGAGGTCGCAGGCCGGAAATATTCCATCAGCTGCTTGATGTGCGATGCTGGAGGACAAACTCCTTCTTTAACATATGCTGCGCTGGTTCACAAAACTTGTGGTCCTGACAGATAACAGAACTGCCAGCAACTCGGTTGCCGAATCGAGCATAGAGTAACCTGTTACATGCGTAGAAGGCTAGTTTGTATGGCGTGTTGTTAGATATCTGAATCGAACTTACGGTGATCTCTATGTTCACTTGGCAGCCGGCTTGATGTAGTCGGTCTTCTCGCTTCACACTTTGATTTGATTCAACTTATGGTCAGTAATTTATTAATATATCAGCCTTTGACATTATTTGGTCAGTTGTCAAGAATTCGATGGATTTTCTGCGTTTGTAAGTAAACTGACGGTACAGAAATTCATTTCCTTGATTTTAAAAAGTAGCCCAGTTTTCGTTTAGTACGACTTTCATAACACGATCTATGATACCTGGAAAAAGACGATGATTTCTCCTTGTAATCGCCCTCTCAGTAAAATGTTTTATTGTTCCAACGTTTGTGATATTAGTTGTTTGGTGCGGCGACCCCATGATGCCAATTATATTTCGGACGGCACAGCAGATTTACCAGAATAATTCAACCGCAGTGAAACGAGTGAGCCATCACCTATCGATCAAAGGACGCTGAGAGGTGGCCCTCGTAAGGAATAGAGTAATGTTGAAGGAGATGATGAAAAGTTGTCCCTGTATTAATCAGAAGCAGTCCGTGGAAACATATCTATTCTAAATACCATGATGCATGTTACAACGCTTAACAAATATTGACTAGTATTCGTTGGCCTGTAAATACCTGCAACCTTGCCAGGGCTCACTGGCAAGTTTTTCAGAAGGCTCAAGTTCCAAATGTAAACAACATGGATTAAGAAGAGACGCCAGTATAACCCAAATGAGATGAAGGCCTCTGTCCTGCTAGCATCACATACACTGGAAAGTTTATCGGAGATGAAGTAGGCACATACCATAGACAACACACTGGTGGAGTATTTTTGGCCGAAATAACAAACAGAAATCGATCCACTGGATACATGGAAAAACTTGATGCTGTTTAAATAGGATAAAGTACATATTTTTAAGGTCTCACTAGGATTTACTTAATTTTACCTACGACGTGGGTGGTCTTGAAGCGTGCAGTTGAGTTTGACTTAAAGTGTGTATTAATGAAGTTTGCTTCGAGAGAACAAAGAACGTTGGTTTGATAAACATTTTCTACGACGGGCGTGAGTGTACTCGTTACTTCGGATTGCTTACAACTATGAAAGTGGCTGGCCTTCGTGTAATATTATTGAAAGAACTGAACTGCATCATGAGAATATACGATTTACGACAATTTCAGAAAACGACTATTGTCTACCGTTTTCAGGTGCATTGAACTGATGTGGATCTGACGACGCCGTGAGACACTCGGTCTACCAAAAGTTTACACAGACAGGGCAGTACTTGCGGCATGAGAGTTTTGTCCCAGTCCAGCACAAACGGGGTTTAGTTAAAACTTTATTCCATCGAGCTGGGAAAAGTTGCATAGGTGGTACAAACGACAAAGAGTATAACCATTTTGAAGAAAGACTAAAAGTAAACGGTTACCCAGAGTGATTTCAAAGAGACGATTCAGCAAGCCACCGGTAAACAGCTAACACGTGCATTCAGCTGAACCAAAAGCTACATTCGTCCGACTTGATCTCGAGGCAGAAGATTCCTGTTTACTCTAGGAAAGTTGGTCAGTTTCCACTATTAAACGAGTTTTCCGTGTGGTTACATTCGTTCTCACTTTTGGCACCGTTAGTTTGTCATCGCCTCCATTAGGGACCGCCTACCATCCCCCCTTATCACGCACTGCGTTTACCTATATTCGTGTAAATGCAGTTCTACCTACAAAGGAATGACAGGGAGGCAGCCGCAAACCAGGATAGCATAATATTTGCCCGAGTGGGTGCAATCGCGTCAGCCAACCCGCTGAGTGTAGTGCGGATGAGACCAAAGGTCATTCACACAAGACATCAGATTCATCCATTACGCACCGTATGCTCAAAACCAATCACAAGATTAGGAATCCTTCGGCATTCTAAGTCATCTTCTGACACCGGAATAAACGCTTACTCCACCTTGACGAACTAACTGCCATTAAACGACTGAAGTCGCCAGTGTGTGTGCAAAAGGGACTGTTCATTAAATTAACGCTACCTTGGCGATGCTCGCAAGTGACGAATGTACGTCTATTTCGTGATTTCTATTTCTGACTTGTGTACCTGATAACTTGCATTGAAATTAGTTCGAACGAAGACAGTGCAATATACCACAACAGGCTTTTCTTTCAAAGTTATTTTCGGGGAAGGTATGTTTCATTGAATTGCATTTGCTAGGTTGATTATACCGTAGTCCTGATCTTCATGTTGGGAACCAATTTTTCGACAAAAGTGGGAGTGTTCTACTACCGCCTTCTTCATGAAAAATACAAAAATATCTTGAGACTGCAATGACATCATAAGAAATCAAATTGTCTAACTTCATTTTGAAGGAAAACGCTCGGACGATGCACTGGGGCTCTGGATTGAACCAGAATCAATATGTCCAGGTAGATTCCTTAGGAGATTGCTCGCCAGCTTAACTGCTTGATTTTGTTACGATGATTTTTGCGAATTTAACTACCAATCGACTTAAGGCATTCTAAAATGAAACGACTTCCACTATTAAACGTATACAGTAATCTCTGTTGATTTCGAATACATTGCACGGGTTTGGAAATTCGGATTATAGCAGCTTTAGCAAAGCACAGGGTTCACTTGTGTGACCTTGATTACATGATAGGAAATGCCGTTGTAGGATCTCACCGGTTTTGCGTCATCAGAATGTGTGTCGTGCGATTGTAGGCTTGTCGCCACCAAGATAGTGGCAATTATTGTGAACCCCAACATTTGGTTTTGTCTGGTATCTTGGTTGTTTCCTCACACTAATATGTAAATGGTTCATAGTACACAGTAGTAAAAATGTCACAAAACTGGTCTGGACATGAGTCGTGCAACACCAGGTGACTGTGCTCTTTATTCAAATACTAATGAAGGTCACTAAAGTAAGGTTGTTGCTAAAATGTTGTGTGATCTTATAAAATTTTGTGGCGTAAGTTGTGTTACTGTGTCTTTCAGAACAACGGTTTATATGTTTCTTGTCTAGGTCAACCTTGACATAGGCCAATCTGCCTTGATAACTGATCCGTTTGGGCAGTCATGTATCCTTTCTGGCCAGCTAATTGATAATATATTCGGTAGCAGAAAGAACGAGATTTTTGTAGGTTCCAGACAAGATTGCTTGTGACTGTCTGTTGTTTTTGGAGAATAAATCAAACATTCGGTTATAGGTGACCCTATGAGATGGAGATCATTAACAATGATATATATTTGTAACTTCGACAAGTGATTACCTGTATTCTGGTCCCCGTCGTCCGCTGATTTGTACGCACAATGTCAGACTGCTCAACAAAACTCCTTCTGGTCACATATCGGTCATAAACGGTCACACAAGACTTGTAACCCGAGAGAATAGTAGAAATTGGTTTCTGTCCTTTATATATCCTGTAACTCCTCTGGGACATGTTCTGGTGATTGTCGCTGCTGCGGCAGTTTAGTGGTAATCAGTAAGGGTAGGTTATGTATCCACAACAATATGCCTGTTATATCCACCTAGGAATGTGGCTACATGAGTTTGGGTATATCACTCAATTTCGGGTGTTCCCAGTGCATATTTAAAAGAAGCTAACCACTACATCCATCTCGATGGCAAGCGGCCATCAAACAGTAGCCCTGTGTAGGGTAAACAGATATGTTTTGCACGCAAACCGACTCGTCCGTAACGAGCGCCCAGGTTTGTTGAGTCAATTAAGAAGGATGTAACCAACTGTCATTAGGGAAGTGATCATAATGTACTGTATTCAATGTCGGATAATGGGACATGCCTCTTACAGCTCACAAATTCAGACAAACCTATGAGGACGTACCTTATTTGCATTGTAAGCTGACCATTATTCAAATTTAGTGCGGAAGATATTTTGGCTTCAGTATGTGAAAACACAAACAGAACTTAACTGTCGATAAGTTATATTAGTATGAATCACTTTGATTTTGTTTAATCCACCATGACGTTGAGAAGAGCTTCCTCGGTGCTACTCCATCAGCCACCCAATAAAAGACAATATACACCGAAATTCATACTGTGTGATCAGACAAATGGCTGCGGTCAGATATGAGCATTCTGAAACCAAAAGTTACCTACCTGTAATGAGGGTTGTTGTCCGTTCAGTACATAAAATATCTGTCGTTTTGTCCAGATAAATTTTGTTGAATATCACACATTTTTAATTGTGACTAAGCAACAAAGCATTTGAAATTGTAATATGTTGTCAGAATACGTTTAACAATCGGTTATTAAGATTTTCGTGATCAGTAATTGGATTGGCTATCTTAGTATGTACCAACCATTTGTCATGAACCTTGGTACACCTATTAAAATCATATTTTCAGTGGATGACAGATGACCAAATCTCTAAATTACCGTATTTCGCAACATGTGAGTCATACAGTTCAACGTCATGTTAGGATAATTATTAAGTTCAATTAAACGCTGATTCTCCCTTCGGTTCTTTTGCATACAAGGTAAATGTGTGATAATCATTAGTTCATTGAGCTTACTGTAACCCTGTTGATAACAATGCATTAATTATCTCGCACCGACTGCAAGTCTGCCAGTCTTTTTAAAAGAGACGGATCGCAGTTCGGGATCAAAACTACTGGAACTTTATTAATGCACATAAGTAATGCGTTTTAGTGTGGACTTGAACATTTTATTTTGCCGGATTTGTTGTTGTGACCAAGTCAGTGACTTGTCAAAATAACATGGCCGTTAAACTGTGTAAGGGTCTGTTTTGAATCAGTTGTGTAGCCACATTGAATTTAAAGAGTCGTGAAACAAAGTGATGCCTTAAAATTAACCAAACCCATTGGCTTGCATCGAACCCCCAATTTTTGACAAAATTCCTAATGATTATGATTGTCGCCATATTAAAAGAATGAGTTGAATTGGTATCCAAACAACATGAGCCAAAATACCTGATAAGGTGTATATGAATGGCTGAAGGATATTGCACATATTGTAGCGTGAAGGCGTCCAATAAAGCACAATCTTCATCGTCCAATACGCTAGTCCCCATGCCACACACGCGCTTGCGTTTATTAGTCATCAGTCCGGACCACAACACCCCCAGGTTTCGGCTCACGCATCGTGTGCACTTCTGCCCGGATTAGGTCCGTGATCGGCGCTGTCTATTGGGGGGTTTTCTGTCTGCCATTTTTCGCTCGTTGGTCCGATTTCATTGAGCGATGGCTCGTCCGGTCGCTCTTGTTCTCCTCCATCTATCTTCGCTGGTTTCTGAACGTAGTCCGCGACCGCTTTGCGATATTCCTGCGAATGTTGGAATAATCGTACCTCCGATCTCGTCGTCCCTTCTCTTTTCCCTGCCATGTCTCGCCCGTTGGTCCGATCCAGTCGAGCGATGACTCATCCCGATCCGCTCGTTGGGGGGTTTTGGACGTGCCTCCCTCCCGCGTCGAAGTATTCCGCCGAGTGTTGGAACACCCACACCTCCGGCCTGAGCATCTTCCACAATATTGTACCACGAATTCGTCTGCAGTATCATCATTTTGAATAGGCACAATGTTCTCCTAGTATTATACATATAAGTAGGAAACAGTGTGGTTACAAAAGGTATAACTTACACACTGCACAGATTAGTACCGTGAGTTTCCCTAGCTGACCGCTGTGAGTACAAATTCCGTTTCCTTCAGCCCTCAGTTAAACGTTCCAAATGATTGAAATCATCATATCCTGACATCCATCTTCTTACAATGGTTGCCCCAAAAATTCACCTCAAAGGTTCTATCCGATCAGCTCAAAACGTGACAACAGCTCACATTACAGTTAGCTCCCCCACGTGATGTATGTCCAGAATTGATCACTGATAGATCAATCATTCTCATCGCAATTGCTACTCTTTGATTCTGAACAACCGGCTTGCTTATTTCAAACTGCTGGGATGATGTACAAGCGGGAATAACTATTTCGCTCTTTCAAAGTGCTGTTGGATACTAGAAAACACTGCTCTGTTTTTCAAAAACGTAAACACTTCGGGCTCGATTTTTAGACGAATAATCTCTACGATGTCCTTAAACGTCAGCGTAATACGCGGCCACGTGAGTGACTGAAAATATCGTATGTAACGAGAAACCTGTTATTTTTATCAGCAAAACGTGTGACGTGCACACAAATAAGACAATGTAATGTTGTCTAAATTTCGACTAACAGTTCAGTGTTAAATCAGGCATTCACCATATGATCGTCAGGTTGGACGTAGAGTATTAGTCCGATAACGAGCAGCTGAAGACAATCAGGTCTATTGGAATCCTAACCCTAGTAGTCAATAGCAGTGAAAACTGACTATAGCTGACATGGACCCGTTCATCCATATGTGTCACCGATTTTTTTGTAAAACCATGACTACCTCGCCCAAATTGACGGACGTAGGACTGGTTGCTCACTGGAGTTGTATTTCAACTGATTACATGGAGGTCCGAAAATTAGGCTGTTTTATCTTTAACAAGATCTCAGCCTCACTCTGTGGTGTCCATCTGAGAGTCAATCAGTAGTAGACGAAATCCCGTTCACTTTTCAATATATTCTACAGTCCGCTGTCACAAATTGACACGATGTCATAGACTAGGATCACACAGTTTGGTGAGGTGCTGGGAACAACATATACACAGCAGAAATTGCAGTACCGCTGACCTTAGTGATCACTATCATGAAGTGTCCAGTGGATTGCTGATTGTAAACCACCGTAAAATACAGCTTCAATGCTTCAACAAAAAGATCACCATGACGAAGAATACCGCTAGTTCCAAAACGTATCTTCATGCAGAAAAATTCGGTGTAACCACTGAATAGCCTACTCTCTTCAGAAAATTTCTTATAAAGTGTAACTCAGATACATCAATTCACAAGTGGCAGAGGTGTCATTGGATGTGGATAGACATTAGCAACAGGAACCTTACATACGAGTTGGGCTCAGTTAATCGTGCGTATCACCTACTCATTGCGTATATTTTCACAAATAATCAGAGCGGGGAAGGCTAGATTTCGAACAGAAAAAATGTCTGATCAACAAGTTTGAGTGTGCATGAAATGTTTTTCTGTTCAGCATGGTGTGTCTGAACAACAGTGGACGATGCTTGAATAACTAGGCCGAGTTAAAATACGGTAGTGTTAAATGCTCGATTGTTCGGCTCAATCGCCCAGTGTTTAGCTATGTTTGCCTTCGTCAGTAATGTACTATTAAGAATAAACTTCACCCTTCAGACGCTGTGCTCAAAAATGTGAAACTGTCAACATGAAGAAATCCGTACTACATATCCCTTAACAACTAACAACTTCTGGGTCACCTGACCACTCATTCACCAATTACAGGAAGTTACACGTAGGTATGCTCGAATATAGTTGATGGGTGGGGTAATGAGTCGTTTGCTTTAGTGCCGGTTCATACAGTTTTACGTGATTTTCTGTCGCGAGTATGAAGATCGAATTGGAACATCAACAATTTGAATAATCAGATGCGTAGCAAGCAGGCCGTTTAGAGCGTTTTGATGACTGCTCTTCAAACCACTGAAATGGAGATGGAACTAGTTTGGTGTTACGTGTTAGGTGCGACAAATATCTGGACCACTTGTGTCAAGTTTTTTAATACGTATCCGTCCAAATAAATTTACTGATTTAGTAAAACGTGCGGAACTTCTTCTGTGGATAAGAATGAAAATGTGTATAGCATGGCACTGTTCGTGGCGTTGTATTGCTGGCAATTAGGCCGTGTGATCTCCAGCGAGGCGGTGAATAGGTGGTTTGAACTTGTTGTCTCACATGACAGCAGGTATACCCTAAACTCAAACTCACCGGGTATTACTCATCAAAAGTCGAAGCTGGAATTTTCCAAAGTACTTTATTCCGTTTTACCAGGTAGTTGACCAACCATCAGCACCTAATGATTTTACCCCCTGGACTTGATGGAAGTCGATAAACATCGTATTTTAAATTTTCGTTTTGTGTAGTTACAAGCTCTGACTGACACTCGCAGTCGGTTGAATGTTTAAAAAGTGAGGACACAAAGATTTAAGAATAGAGTTAGACCACTCAGGCTTTTGCACATCAAACATCCTCCTAATCACCTCTGATTCTTAAACTACAATCTGTGCTTCTTCATATTGCTTGACAGTTAAAAGACAGTACTAATCACTGAAATGTCGATCGGGATGTCAATTTTTCGCGCAGAGTTTGCTCTACGTAGGTTTGTATTAACTCGACACACAAAGATTACCAGCTTAAACTAAACGTTTATCGTCAAATTGAGGCTGAAACTGAGAATAAGCGAGAAGTTACATTTTTGTAAATTTTTTCCCTTTGCCCATAAAACGTTTTCGCACTCGAATCAGTTTTGTTTTTCATTCTCATGATATCATGTGACAAAATGAATCTGGGTACAAACAGGCTGCGTATTTTTGATCTTAACGGCTTAATTTTGAAAAGTATTTCAGCGGTTTCTGAAAAATAGTTTGGCTGTGTCCACCTGTTTTATCCTAACGGGGTTTCCCCAAAATGTTTGCATTACAAGAGCAGTACTTTTTATATTGCTCCAGGTTTTCTATACAGTAAGTTGACGAATTTTCGAGCACATTTCCTGTCATATTGCATAGTTTTATGTGCACAAATACGGTAATGAAAACAACTCCCGGTTAACAAACTATGCTACTCGCAGTGCGGAAATAATTTCTCTTTTTGAAGGGACACTCCGGGTAAGCAGATAAGGAAAATTAATGTTATTTTTCAAATTACCTTGAGAATTTTTACAGGGTGCAATAGCTAGGAAGACTTCAAGATGAAAGAGACATAGACTGAACACAAACATTCTTTCCAGTGCAAAAATACAACATTGAAACAGACACATTTATGGAGTAGTGTCGATAGAAAAATATCGTTTGCACATTGTTAGTTCCTCGTTCAAACGGCAATTCACAAAACTTCCACTCGTTTCTCATCGGAAAAACATAGTCGAAATGGTAAAATCTTTCGATTTCTGAATAATACTTCCACACAATCACAGCTCTGAATAAATCGTTCTATCTGACTAGTATTGTATAAATCTTCTCGTTGCTGGTGAAAATATTATTTCCACGTTGACAAAACTCGACAACAGACTACGACCGTTTACACATTAGGCACGTAACGACAGGCTGACAATGAATAACGCTGACATGGGAGAATTTGTCGCCCAAAAGAACTATCCTGGAAAGCACAGTGCCGGAGCGTGAGTACAATTTATAGATATTTCATAAACATCAGTTTTATGAGAAGCAATTCATGACTAAACCCAAAAACGTAAATAATAATCCTTATTTTGGCACCCTTGCTCTATAACAAACCGTTTTGCTTTCATTAACTGAGCCGTGCTTCAATCCACATTCACGTACTTATGCTGTCAAGCACTTACATGAAAAAACTCACAACATAAGCAGTGCTCTGTCTACCCTTATATACTGTCCCCTTGAAATACTCATATTTTGCGGAACGTGCGGCGTTTTGACAAACCAGCATTAGGGTATGCATAGACGGTATAATGTCGTTCAATACAAGATCACTCGTAATAACGGCTTTCGATATCCGTTTGTACATGAATTGTTTCAGGGATTGATTAGCTGCGGTACCATTTTGGCCTCTAATACCTGCCAGCTTGATGCGTCTTTCTAACATGTGAAATCTCTCATCCTGCGAATGCTGAGCAAGTTGAAATTACTTTATTTGTCTAGCACACAGTGCTCTTTTGCTCAACCCACTCTGGTAGTTGGAAGCCAAATCGATTTCCTTCACAGTTATTCTTCTCTGTTTCCCTGTTAACAAGTCGATGCGACAAATTCTGGGTAACCGCACATTGTTCCACACTTGAATGTGATGTTCGGGATGACAGAAGCTATGCAGATGACAGTGTCACTGTTGGATAGTTAGCTACCGAAACTTTGTAACCTTGTTAGCTGAACACAATAGATATCTTCCAACCGCCAAAAGCTTTCTGATTGTATGCGTTAAAATCGACATGAAGCCATCTGTTTTTGTCTCCATCATGCGTCAGATTTCTCTTGACTCAAATGTGCTCAAGTATTTCATCAGAGAGACGTAGACTACCTAAAGGAACTTGAAGGTTAGTTCCTGAATTTTTGATTTTTTTCTATGTCCTCACGTTCGACTCCATCAAGTGACACCAGTATTCAAATTGATATCACTGACCATAAGACAGGACTTTATTGTTGAACCAGTTGTGTCGACATACGTGATATGTGTTTGCCGACTGTTAAGCTCTGGCCCATTAAATTATGAACAGTGAAAAGAGGGGTGCGCAAACCTGCTGTATTCTCTGATCAGACAGTGAGTTACACAAACCAGTCAAACCTTCTAGTAGAATTTACCATAGGAAACGAGATAGGACATATAAAAAGCGTGATAAAAGGTGGGAGGTAGACAAAATATGTGAGAAACTTCATGAAGTCAAAAGGGTACAAACAAAGTTACAGAGCTATTGATTCCATGTAGATGCGAATCCAGAGAGATATTTCTCACTAAAGTGACCAACAAGAGTGTGTTTGAAGTGGACGAAGCATTCAGCCCACAGCTTTGTCTGTAGCCTGCGGAAGAGATATATGGTGGTTGTCAGTCGTCTATCTGTTTCTAACCCCTAAGATCGTATCAGGTCATTCAATTTGGGAGAGCCGAACTCTTTTCATTTGTTATATAATTGTACATGAAAAGTGATAAGATCACCCGGGAGAGGGAGCAACGAACACAAAGATCGTCAGCAATATATCGATCACGACCAGAACGTGACGATATCGAGAAACGGGGAGAAACTCAGAACACAAGCATTGGAACGCAACTCCGGCAACTTAGACCCCTCTGACATGTAAGAAAAAAGACGGCCTTCAAGTGAACTCTATTTGTTGCTCAGCCAGAAAATGAAACAGTGGTGTACAGCAGCTATAGTTATAGGTGTTGAGGGGCCTTGGGTCTAGGTCACTTAACGTACCAAGCAGAAGCGAGCGCGAAACTCCAGTTTTGAAAATATTGGTGGGCCTTCAAATTCCCAAAGATAAAAAGTCAGTTATTCTTGGCAACAGGTTGTATCTCTGGGAAAAACTGCCTTCTACCAACAGAGCTCGTAACCGCCAGTAATAGCCAGAGAACACTTGGTAGAGCTCCACGAAGTAAAGTCACTTGAACGGAGGTGGTCTCACGTTTGGATGTGAGGTATGTTATCATTTCTGCTCAGCAAATTTTATTCAGATAATTTATACAAAACGGTTAGTTGAGCAGTTGATACTTTGACGGGTTTAAGGTGTTATGCAGTGAAATGTTAAGTTCGTAGACCAATTCACAGAAGCCCCGATGTGCTTTGCTTTATCACGACAGAACTTTTGAGCTAGGTGGCCTAATTATCACCTGAATAATAATCATAATTCACCGGAAGCAGAAGACCAGTTTTATGATTCTATCTGCACATCGGGCATGCGTCCCCGATGATTCACAAGATTGTGTGCATCATCGAAAATGATGAGGAACGTAGCAGTTTTTAGAATAAATCGCAACCTGCGATTAAAACTGCACCATTTATGACGGCTTCCGATTACGTATATAACGATAAGCACTGGTGAACGTCCAAAAGTATGGAAGAAATTTGCTGTAATACATTAATTAGCAATAGCAGTAACCCACAGAATGCGACGATAATCATTTTTTATACTAAAATTACAAAATAGACATATTGTGACGGAGTTGAATCAATCCACAGAAATTTAGCCACTGAACGGAAATATGCATACTATTGTGCCTGATTGCACCCAAAGGTACCATTTATAACGTAGTATAAATCATCATCAGCAATTACAAGCAGCTTCCTAGCGTTTACATTCATGCCTAGGAATAAAAGCTATTTTGAATGCAATCCACCTCAATTTGATTGGATAAATATTCCATGAATTCCACTACTTAGGTTCCAAGGATAGTTGGAGTGTTGAGTTAACACACCGTTGGGAGCAGTCAGTAAGGGGAAACGGAATATTTCGAATGAGAAAAATTAACGCTCTTGGAGTTACAGCTTTTTAATTACGATGTACAAAATTAGAAATACCAAATGATTCAACCTCATAGTTGCGGCAAGACATCCAAGGCTGCTTCGAAACTTGAAACGACAGAACGGACAATTTTGTACGTTCAGTTTTGGTAGGGAAAAATCATTTATTTTCTGTCAAACAACTGAGCTAGACTTTAAGATAATTTTGAAATAACTTCAGAATCTCTCCTTCTGAATCTGAGACAAAATAGGCTATCAAAGAACTATTGTATCTGTGCTGCGAACGATTCATTTTATCAGTTTCGTCGCCAAATAAAGTTGAAATGTTCGTCTTATCTGGCCTGTCTTCAAGTTAATATTCTCGTTGGCGTTGATTAAAACCCCATATGCAAAAACTACGGAACTAGAATATGCTAACATTTTTCAATACAAGCTCGCCTGTTTGTCCGAATTTTTCCAAATGCACTTCTTCGATCAATACTATACCCTTACATAAGCAACTCGGTTTTCGTGCGTTATGCTTTATTCATCTCGAACCGTGATGCCTTTTCAGGAGTAAGGAATCTGTTAATTGCTCATGACTTGTAGCAAAAGGCAAGTAAATCAGAAAAGGTCATTGCTGTGATTTATGATGCATTTTCGAAACCCCTGACAACGATGATCACTCCTTCTTGTTACAGAAAATTCATAATTATGGCTTCGAAGAGCGCTTGTTCACGTGGCTTGAGAGGTACCTAGATGAAATTGTGCGCGATATAAAGGTGAATGAACATCCATCAGGATAGTCTTCTGCCAACAGCGGCGATCCATCTTAGGATCCTTACCGTTCTTTCTTTTATTGTTGAAGTAAGGAGTACATCCAACTCACCGATGTTGCACTGTGCCAAGGATGTAACGTTTGGGTTCAAGGGAGACGCGATAGATTTGCAGGACAAGGCCTACCGTCTAAGCCGAGTTGTCCATAAGAACTGACATTGTGGAGTCATTTAAACACGCCGTTAAAACTGTAGAAACTACGACCTTGGCAAAGAAAAGCAACTGAAGTCAGTAGGCGAAGTGAACCTTGGAAACAAAATGTCAAACATTTTGGGTCTCTCTTCAAATTGTGCAGTTATGGCCATATAGGCACAAATCACATTGAACTTCTTAGGAAACATTTGTGTAACATGTGGCTTCGTAGCTCAGTTGGTAGAGCGCTCGCCGCGTTGAGGCATGCTGTGTCTGTCACTGGTTAGAATCCAGCCGAAGCCCTGACTTTTCACAGTTGGGCCTCATCTAAAATTTGTGTAACAGTCCATCCCGAGGTGTTCCCACACTGTGTTCGCCCCCGTAATCCGACCACATCTGGAAGCAAAAAATACAGGCCTGCCGAACTTAACCGAATGAAGATTTCATTCATTTGAAGTGTTCAGGTACGGACCATCAGATGAATTATAGATACCCGGAGAACCGTTTACCCAGAGTGACCAGCAGAAGCAGACTATTTTTCAAGGAAGTGCGAACAATTCAAGGGCGGTCTAATTCGTAACTACAACTGTCCCACACATCTTGTGACCCACAGTACATCTCTTCCCAGTAAACAAGGATCAACATCGAGGAACCACTTGTTAGGACTATATCGTGTATGAGGCAGGTTAATTTGCAGACAGGACTGGTTAACTTTTGGGGCCCGTTCGTTCTAGATTGCACTACTCACCCCTGTAATCCTGACTGAAGTGGTTGAGATTATTGAATTTTTGCCCGACTAGGAAGTAGATGAAAGGCAGAGAGGAAAATTTTCCTGACCGTCATTTCAACCCAAACCCACAGGTCGTTAGTTGTACTCAATCGATAGAATATCGTTTTAGAAAACAGTAGTTTTTGTTCTTGACATGATTACAAGCAAAAAACTCTACCGAAGTTTTCCCTTATTTACTTTCGTTTACTTTTTCAAACTTGTAAAACGTCCAGTCCAGTTTCTAGAAGAACAGAAAAAGAAACGCCTGAGTTAATATCTTTCTCTTTCATGTTAGAACCTATGAATTTTGTTCACGAGTGCTATCGTTCGACAGAATTTCCATTGGGTTTATTGGCATTCTTGTTATTGTGGTTCGACTTGAACACATTTAGTTAATCAATTTCAATTTGCCACTGATGTGAGTGTGTAAAGGGATGGAAGTTCATCTCTCACAGTGCACAATGTGCACTAATTGATATACTTAACCTGGAACCAGACTATTTACATAACTGATGCTGGCTGCAATCAAGAGAGCTGTAAACGAAAATGATGCACTGTCGCAGAATACAGGCCAGTAGTCAGGTCTGTAATCTTCAACGGACGTTTATTAGCAAACAGAGTCTGAATTATGTTCGAGCCGTAGGCATCTGACTTGCATGTCCGAGCGCAAATAATTGGATCAAACCATTGGTGATCCACCAGATGAATGATTTTGCTCATGACAGGTAGAATGCAGATTCAAAGCTCGTACAGACCACTTATTTTGGATAAGTTTAGGTAGATGTATAATCTCCTGTTACACAATGTGCAGCCTATCTATTAAATGAAGGTTCAGACTACTAAGTAGATTTTCGTGGTTATCACCAGTGTATACACTTTTAGTTTGTAGAGAACCTGTCATTCAGAACTAAAAGATTTTACACTGAGATTCCACATACGTGTAAATGTTTCGAACATCTTTTCAATGGCGGCACCATATCATCCTATTCACAATGTCCAGTAAGCCTACCGAATGTGTTAGTCAAGTCTGGTGATCATCTTTTCGCTACAGTTAGAGGATACCCTTATAACAAAGCACTGTGGTTTTCAATTGGTACGTGGTCCATCAGAAGGCACTGTAATTAGGTTACGTCAGCTACAGTGTTTATCCGGGATTGAAAGCTTGTTCAAGACTTGCTAGTAAGCGTTACATGTTGAGACTTGTGTGATGTGGTTGCTAAGTGTTCCAAATAAGGATGAAGAGACAACCATAACTATGCGGTTTGTTTGAACGTGGTATGGAAACAGAATTTTAAATGGTTTAGTGTTTAGACAAAAACCTTCATCACCTTGTAATGGATGGAAGTACAGGCGACTGATGATGGTTTTCTGTGCTCAATGTACAATCACATCAGACCGAGGGCCGTTCGGTAAATACTGCATTGTCTTCCGGAAACCGTTTTGCCATCCATTATCGGTCCTTTAGCAGTCCTAAGTACATACTCGAGAATTTGACTTCATTCCATGTAGTCAGCATGACGCACGTTTTGCAGCAAGTTTTTGCAAACACGACCGATCCAACAAAGACAAAAAATCGTTTGGCCTATCAAATTTTCACAATTCACATAGGAATTACTCTGGAAAACTTAACAGACTTGGCCCAACAACTGTACACCGCAAACAAACCCACGTGCCAAGCGTTCTTCTACTCAGCTAACAAATATAACGCAGCAACACAGGCTTGATCAGAAACTGCCCGTATTTGAGTGTGTTCCCAATGAGACGCTTGTTTTCATGCTGTTATGAAGTGTTTGTGTGGAGGGGGGGACATTACTGAAGATTACAATTGAAAATTTCAATTGTGGTTGCATGACTGAATAGAAGATGAGTCAATTACCGAATTCTTTTTCTTCGGAGAACAAAGGCGCTCTCACAACAGGCAAATCGATTTCGTTTAAGTGACGGGATAGAACAATGATCTTGTTTCATTCTTCTCAAGTGCCTAACTTGAAAGATATAAAAATACGGTCATTCTTTTTTCCCCGATACATAATAACATAACAGCCAAAGTAAATCATTAACTAGCTGACCATATCTTATGAATCAAATTCTGGACCCTCGATCACCGTACTGAATGAGATTAGATGATTATGATACCGCCATTTCTCTTTCTGTTGGAAGACCAATAAGTCAAACTGATAAGTTCATGAACAACGAACACTTTAGAGAGTCAGCTAACAGGATCCTACTTTTGACGTGGCTGTTAATCACCCAATTTCAATGAGACCACTCGATTGAATACTTAAAAGGCAGACAACGTAGCCACCATGAGTAGGATTTCTGACAGTGAAATGTTCTTTTTTAAACTGAGCTTCTTCTATCAAGGTAACAAAAACCTATATAATGACGAACAAATTAACCATCGTCACACACACATGTCACAGTTAGGGATGTTTGGGCAAACCATTACGAACCACAAACTGTCAACATGTGTCACATCTGGTAATTAGAAATCTGAATTCTGCCAGGCACATTGAATCAAGTTCTTTATGTGGATTGCTCGCTTGTTACCCATACGTTTGCGACGTGCTCTAAGTGGTTTAAACTAAAGGGACGAGAGAGTACTCAAAAAAGCTTGAGGGTTTAGTCCAGGTATTGCGCTTGAACTCTGTTCGTCAAGTTATAATCGAATTGAGATGAGGGACGATTGTGGTCTGCTATAAACGATGTGTACGAGTAGAAGTTTGAGGAAATTGACTACTACTATTATGACACATTAATTATTCAGCTAGGCGCGGTTAAGTGAACGACGAGTAGTTAATAATGTGGCTTACTTATTTGATATTATACCAAGAAGTATAAGAGCGGTTGGAAGAGATGTTTGTTGCATGACCGTAGCTGTTCGAAATTAGTGCATTAGACGGTAACAGCGACACATAGTAACAGTTGACAGCACAGTGCTTATTGCCAAATGTAAACGGTAACAAGGTGAGTGAGCGATTCATTGTACTTACTACAAGGGCGTATTAGATTACTGAAGTTGCAGACAGCCCCATTTTCTCTCATTCAGCATTTTGTCACCCAAACGTGAATGGTAGATTTTACGACCGTCGTAAGCCAGCTTCATTTAAAACGTGAGACTGACCATTCAAACAACCTAATCGATAACGAAACCGGGCTTCTTATGCTGCGCGCAATAAGATAGACAATTAGTACTGAAATCTGTTGCTGACACTAGAATGCACCTGCACTTAACTGGATAATATAACAAACCACATTTTTTACGGGTCTTCTACCACAAACCATACATAAAGAAGAATATTGGTGGAAGGATTATGTTAAATGGTATTGCGTGGTAAAAAACCCGAAATAATGTGAGTAGTTACTACGCTTTACTGATGTGTAATAGGGGATTTAGGTCTTCATATAGATTGAATATCACCCAAAATTGATCGCAACCGTCGCTCTCTCATAGATCTTCCATTCGGAAAAAACCGATTGGAAAGTCTGTGGGAAAGGAACAGCTGCAACCAATTGTGTGTAATATCCAATCCCTATTATAACGCTTTGTAAATTTTGTGTTACAGTTATAATTGTTAAGCACCTGCCACGAGGTATTAGCTATGATGATGCGGTACTTTGTATGCGATTATTGAAAACCGATATGCAGTTGAAGGTGTTCTTGGACTAATTCTTGGTATTGGAACCAGAAGTTGAAGAACGGGAGTACAACGTGTATCTCTGATGTCAACATGCTCACGCCACTAGAAGGCTGCGGAAGCAACATGTTCAAATGAAAACGTTCTGCACTTAGCTCTACTTCAAAATCGAGTCTTGATGTCAAAATTAAAACAAGATTCCATCAAATGTTTCACAATTAGATCAAAGTTCAGTTTTACGAAAATCTCCAAAGGCAGTGGCTTTCTCCTGGTGCCGAGTATCTATGCTATTTCTGTTTCGAGGTGTCTCGTTATCATTTTTGTGCGTGTATATGTCCTTTTTATTCAGGCCAGTGCTAATTCAAGCTGACAAAGGAAATTTTGTAGAAACTATTTCACCACCCGTTTCAGAACTGTGCAAACTAGCTCATTGCAACAGATAGCGGAAGTAGGCAAACTCAACAGACGTCTCAGGGTTAGGAGACAGCTTGTAATATCAGGTGTTCCATCTGTGTCATTTCAGCAAACGCTCATCCATACATGACTGTGTTCACCAAAGGGTGGCTGTTTAGTCTGCTCAGGTCACAAATCGCTCATATTATTACGCTCTGTAAATTATCTGTTACAGTTATAATTGTTAAGCAACTGCCATGAAGTATTAGGTATGATGATGCGGTCCTTTGTAAGCCATCATGGAAAACCGATATGTAATCGAAAGTATTGTTGGACTAATTTTTGATAGTGGTAACGAATGTAGGAGAACGGGAGTACAACTTACATCTCTGATGTCAACATGATCATGCCACTAGACGGCTGCTGAAGTAAGACGTTCAAATGAAAACGTTCTACACTGACCCCTACTTCAGAATCGACAGTCTTGGTACCAAAATTCGAAGAACAGTTTATCAAATGTTTTACAACTTGATCAGAGGCCAGTTTTACGAAAACCTTCCAAGGCAGGAGCTTTCTCCTAGTGCCGAGTATTTATGCTTTATCCGTTTCGAGGTGTCCCATTACCCTTTTTGTACGTGTCTATGTCTCTTTTTATTCAGACCACTGCTAATTCAAGCTGGCAAAGGGGGTTTTGTAAAAATTATTTCACCACCTCTTTCAGAATTGTGCAAACCAGCTTATTGTGACAGATAACGAAAGTAGGCAAATTTAACAAACGTCTCAGGGCTAGGAGACATCTTGTAGTATCGGGTGTTCTACCGTTGTCACTTCAGCAAACGCTCATCGATACATGACTGTGTTCACCAAATGGTGGCTGTCTAGTCTGATTGGGTCGCAAATAGCTCCTAGCCATTTCTTTATTCTCCGGTTACCTTAGCCAACTGGCGCTTGCTGATTAAACTCGGTTTGACAGCTTGTCAGTGTAGGCTGTCGTACAGTATGAGGTATTTGTGCTTATCTATATTATTACGGTCCATTCAGTTTAAATGCTGTACTAGCGTGATAACAACAACACATCTTGGGCCCTCCGAAACTAACATTAGTTCACGAAAACTGAAATGATGTACGCTGATTTCTTGTGAAGTTAAGAGGCGAAGGTTGAGGTATATTGATTACTTTATCTTAGTGATACCCGAGAGCAGAGGACTTCTTACTTGTCAGTCTATTACATGAAGAACATTTTGCATAGTAATGAGCTAGATGAAACCTTACGTGCCATAACGTTTCACTGTGCACTAATGAGGAATCCGTCATAGCCCCGAATGTGCTGGTTCAATTCTATTCAACTGCTTTGCAACTCACTATACAGTAAGCAGAAGAGATGTTGAACAAAGGCAACAGTGTATGACTTGGCGTATTGTTATATTCACGTAAATCCCCCAGGGCGCTTACTATTGAAACTGATTTGTTGCAACAAGTAGACCATAGTGACTTACGGTAGGCTTGTGGTGTATGTATGAGAGAGGTGCACTAAGGCAGTAGTATTGTATTGTAACATGGAGGAAAAATGTACTGTGGAAAATGTGGGTAACAGCGAGCGAACAAGATGGTACGGTGAGGAGGTAGGATGTGCAATTTTAGCACAGGCGTAGGCAGGTTAAATTCCACATACCTAATCTGATGGTCACATGACGGACAAGCGCATGGTTGTAGGTGCACTGGCGTGCCACAAAGGGCAAATCATGTATCCGGGCCAGCTGCACAAGCGCAAGTTGTCTGTGTGCGCACGCCTAACAGGACACAACATATACGGATCATTATTATCTCAGTTTTACCAAATACATAGTAGTATGATTCATCTAAAGTAATCCACACGGACACCAGACTTCAGTGAAGATCAGATTCACACCAACATATTTTATTTGCTTAAGTTACTTCTTTAGAACAGCTGTCCGAAATAGTTTGCTGTTCCCTGGCCTACACCCATCTGTTCACCAGCACCCAAGGTATTCTTAAGGAACTGACTCTGATAGACTGTTCAGTCAACACGACTGGTCGCCTGTCTCAAACTGAATGCTTACCAGCCGGTGTGGAAGACGTTTTTGTTTCTTAATTCAATCATTACTTATTCCCTAACGTCCCGAATTATATGAAAAATTTTGAATTATATGCTCTATTCAGTTTTATCATCAAACAGGGTAATACGTCCACAGTACGCTTGACTGTGAGACCTGGTGGCTTACTACACAGACAAGTACCAGATTAACTTACGAATTCCAACTCGAACATGTCCTTATTCTTTACAAGATTTGGTGAGCCACCATCTTGTGGGAAAGTTTTTAAAAGCGCGGGACTTCACGGTTTCGGAATCTCTCGTTCTTTCAACTTTTGAAATTGTCACAATTGACGGTTTTGAATCACATTACTGCGACTTTCGTTGACAGTCCCCTGGATCGGTTTGAATTTACGGATGTGCCATCAGTCGATCTAAGCGGTTGTGGATTTGAGAGACGAGAACGGTAGGCCAAGGCTGCCGTAGTTTTATCTAAGAGTGCCAGCATGTGTTTCTCTACATTTCGACCTGACCAATGTTTTTGCGGTGAACGTTGCACTTAATAAGTTTCGTACTTTTGTTTTGGAAGAATCAGGATGTCCAGTCCTTAATTCATTCACTTGCGTAGGTGATTGTGCTTACTTGAAGTCATTCCAAGCACTGACCACACAAAGAAATGTGCACATATCTTATGGTTTAGCCGCTTCTGTAAGTGGTCTTACTTTATTAAAACAGTCTGTTTAACTTCAAAACGGTGAGTGAACATCAAACGGATGGCTTCAGAATTTTCTGCAGACCACACCGGGTGACTGAGTGAAGAATTCAGTACCGTTCGTGTGCTGTTTGTTGGTTGTGATTAACCGATTCATTCCATCTGAAACCAGATTGCGACCATGCGCCCGCCTTAAGTGCCCAAGATGCACTTCGTAAGAAATCGTTGGAACGACCCATATTTTGCGTGTTAAGAGCCCTTAACTTTAACTCACTCAAACATCATTCTGGTCTAAATCTTACCAGTAAACTCTGTGTTTTCTGAATCCGACTGTGGCAAGCGCAAATTTCGTTTATTCACGTAAAAGCGTTAGGCTTGAGAGACCCACACATGGTGCATGTTTCACGGAGGAGAATTCGCAGTTTTTGTTAGTTAGTAGCTAAATAATCCCCCTACTGTTCGATTCAGATGAACTTTTCTGATATCATGTTTCAAAGTACTACTGTCTACTAACCTTAGACCTTTGGTTTGACTTACTGGTACGGCCTACATTTTTGTCCAGCACTCCATGAACTTAGTGTTTAATCACATATCAACCAAGCCTGACAGAACCACTAAAACTAAAGGTCCGATCATCAAATTCCAAAGAGATACTCGATCCATCTTCTGAAATCAAACAATTATAACTGTGGTGAGTAGTAAGGGAATCAGGCTTTATGGGTTGGATATTACTCATAGTTGATCAGAGTCCCACGGACGTTCCAGTCAACTTCTTTGAAAAACTGGTACTTGTCGGAATTAATAAGTAGTGTGCATCCTTTCAGCGATTAGGATTAAAGCTTCAGCTACATTTCCTTGAGGCATTCGCGCTGATCACTGTGTCGTTACCCCACGCTAAGCGAAGCTGACTTATCGTACGCAGACTCTCAACCACATTAGCTTGCGAGTGATTTATAGACTGCCCGACGTCCTTGAGATGGAACACGGTAACTGACTTGTTAACTCTAAGCGATGACCTTACGACTAGAACTGTTGTTCAGGTTGAAATCACAGAAGTCGTTAAACTTGATCGGCTATATTTTGATTACCGATGGGTAGTAAAGAATTTTGATTTTTACAAATTAGAAATCTCACGACTATTCGCAACTTTCTCATTCCCGCAGACCGTTCAGTCAATATATTTCGGGAAAGCATTGTACTTGATTTTTCTCGCCCTTTAGAACACTGTAAGTTCAATGGTTATTTTGAATTTCTGGTTAAGCAGTCGTCAGTTAAAAACCCTGCCGAACCTTATGAACTAGACCCTCTTTCTACGCGGCAACAAAACCTGTTGAGCTATTTTGATGAACTTCTAACTGAATCTTTGCCCTAAAGAAGGGGCTATGATCAAAATTTCGAATATATTGGATAATACTCACCTTATATGAAGATGGAAACGTCCGCCTCATATGCAAAACCATCAAATTTTGAATGACACAAACATTTTCAGAACAGGGGTATTACACCAGAAAGCAACCCACTCGAGTGCGCAATTATATCTACAAACCATAAATTGTTGCAGCAGAGAGAACCAGTTCCCCGCCACTTTTCATTTTCAATATGGTACGCTTTACTTAAAAAGAAAGCTCGGCAAAGTTACTCAAGACATGATGCCTGAGGCTGTACTTGCAAAGCTTCAGCGGCGTAACATTCTTTCAAAGCAGCTACCCTTCCCAAAGTGTCAACAGACGACCGGCCAGCCGTTGTGTAGTTGACGCCAAGAAACTCAACGACGATAAAGTATTTGAACCATTTTCATTCTATGAACGTCTCCGAGTGGTGATTTAAACGTATGGGTGACATGAACAGAAGTCGGTGCCTTTGTCCAGAGGTCTGGTTCACTGAAGAACCAAGTCGAAAGAGGGAAGTTTTGGCAATTCAGACTTCTAGCACAACCGTCTTAGCACCGTAGCGAACTTGAGCCTGGCGTACACTGATCAAAACGGCACGACTAAAACCAACCAGAGGTTTCTAGTTGCTCGTCCTAATTGGTCCTTGGTTATCCAAGTATCCTGAAAGCTCAACGTGATTGGTTCACTGGTACTTTATATTCACCACCAATGGTTCTACGTAGTTTCACAAATTAAAATGTTTGTATTTAAAAAAACCAACTGTCATAACGGCTACCAATTTCATTGAAACATTCATTCTCCGTCAAGAAACTGAATAAGGACGACAATGAGATGACATGGCATGATTTATGTCCGGACGAATTTCACTGCATCTTTACGACGGCACACTACCAACCATTTGTATATCAATGTGATGAGGTGAGCAAGATACCAAAGAAAGCCAAACGCCACAGTCCACAATCATTGTCGTTATTGTGATAGCGAAAACCTTACAAACGGTTGTTTGTGAACTTATAACACGGATTTGAACATCCGGATAGCAGCAGCTTCAGCAGGGCATAGTGCTTGCCTGTGTGATCCTACAAATGTCTTTGTAGGATCGCACTGGTGTTACATTTTCAGAATATAACTTGAGATAGGTGATACAGGTTCCTTGTTACTAAACCCTGCTTTAAGGTTATGTGTTTGCGTGTATTGTTTCTTGACCCACTTCGGGATATGCTTCTTGAAAGTGGTTGGCAAGTGGCGTTCAGTGATGCGTACACAAGGTATTCATAAATAACGTTTGATTTGGCCCACTTTGGAACAGGTTGTATCCCTCATGTTGATGGGATTCGTAATGTTTTAGACAAGGTGAGTGGAAAGAGCACGCTGTATGTAGTTGAGATAGAACTAACCAGACGACGGTGAACTAGTTGGCATACATCACCTCTCTAAAATGGAAGGCAGAGAAATACTGGTTTATTGACACTGCCAGGTGGGATTCCTACGTCAAGAGGTTGCTCGAATATCACAACAAACGGCTTAGCTGTACGGATGTCTCTAGCAAAGCCGTCCTTTTTTGAATTGTATTTTCAGTGTAAAAACGTCTGGCCCGACCTAACAACACACGCATCAAAATTTGTTAATAGAACTGAGCTAGAAACTTTTCAGACATATAGATAATGACCTGTTTAAGTGTGGTTTGCAATAAATACTTCGTTGAATTGAGCAGTCAGCAGCAAGCATGCGCACTGGCACATGATCAACTTAAGCTATCCTTCTGAAAAGTTTAGGCAACACAAATCCGGAAAGCACATATACATACATATATTTAGATACATATTTATACACATACTTTGAATGTTTATCACTCGCAGAATTATTCCTAACTTAGACTACTGAGTTGTTCTGAGTTCACTTGATTCAGGAATTTAACCACTAGATGTTGATGTGTTTCAAAGTGACAGTTGTACAACTTGTCAGTTAATTGAATCGAGCTGGCAACTATTTCTGGAAGAATGAAGCAAACACCTTCAAGGAGTATCTGAAAGGAAATGATTCTCAGTCGGATTTTTGTCAATTGACATTAACTCCACTTCACAACTTTGTGGCTCCTACCTGAATTTCGAGATGCTGCGAAACGGGAGACGCATTCAGCAACGCAACGGAAGGATGATCACCAACCAGTAGGTACACTAGAACTGGGGGACAATCAAACAAAGTTTCAAGGAATGCATTCCGTAATATTCTGTTCCATATAGGCTGTTCTCTAATTTTCAAACGTATTAAACAGAAATTCACGTAATTTGTAGCATTTTTTGGTGAGGAAACAGGACTTACCTTACAGTAACCAACAGGAAATATAATAACCGCAATTGATCATTTTCTACAACTATTTCCGATTCAAATTCATTTGCTAATCAATCGGTAAATCAAGGAGTTTCATTGATTAATCGTCCAGGAGTTCAAGTATGTCAGGAACAAATGTGGCTTGCCGCAATCAGATAATGTAATCAGGTCAAGCATGAAATATCTTCTTGTACAATCCGGTTGCTCACAGTATGTTTGATTCAGCGTTGGAATTGGCAATGTCATTAATAGCCGCTCAGCATGTTCTTATAGGCAGCATCGTAAGTACTCTTCCCTGTGTATGCTGGCAGGTTGTGGTTCACTGCATCATTTATGTTACGGTTTCAGTTAAGTAAAATTTTCTCCTGGTGCTCTATCTATTTATTCGTTAACAGTATGTATGTCTATTAATTCTGTTGGCTAACCTGTAAATCATTTCTGACAGGCGAGTTTCACGAATCAAGTTTTAGTAGCTTGGAAAAATGTGATAACAGAATGTGATCCAGCTTGCTGGTGAAAAAAACCAACCCCGGGCTAATGGTTGGTCTTTTAGCATGCAATTTCCTGATATGACACTTCAGGCCATTTTGTATGCACATTGTGCGTATACCCATGAATCTGTTACACTAATTCTTAGGTTGTTTTGGGGGAGAGAGAAAAGACGATGTATATGCGTGTCCGTCCCTAGCGTACTCAGGTACTAAAATCTGTTAGATGGCTAATAAATGTACAAAAAGCCACTGCACTGAAGAGGATAGTGACGGATAGCATGCTAACATATTGTGAAAGCATACTACCAGAACCGTCAAATATATAGATAAAAAACAAGCACACGGAACGACAGACTCACAATCATTAAGTGATCTGTATAGGAATGGACAAGAGAGCTGTAGTTTTGATACTATCTGTGGAGTATGCTTCACTCGAGTGGAGTTTTTTTCAAAATATAATCTGTCAGGTGTTAAAATTAGTGTTGATTTTTCTTCTATAAAAGCGATGTCCTCATGAGAATTTGTGAAAATGTGAGAAATGTGTACAAGCAACATTTTATTTGTTCTTCTCATCTATAAGCACGAACTGATAACCGAACAGATAGGTGCAGCCAAGGCAGTTGAGTTTGCCAAGTTGGCAATCATAACTAGGCTCTAGAGTTTTGTGTGACAGGTTTGAATACTTCGGTTTTCTCCTCAATATAGAAAGAAGCGAGATAAGCGTTGAAATGCGAGATTGAAAGGATGATTAATAGACAAATGTGTGAATCAGCCAGATTTCAGGACTAAATTAACTGACCAACAGACGTAATAAATATGGTGCAATCAATCAATGTATACCAGTTTTGTTCTGACAAATCACGTGGTTTATACAAACACGGTAAAAAAAAGAGGAGTCTGACAGAAATTTGATGTCGAAGAGATTGATTAAAAATAAAATATCATCAATGAACGACCTGTGCACAGTTGATTACATAGGCAATACCAAACACAACCGAGTTTACTAGTTTGCGAGTAACTCTTCCGAATAAAGCCAAACAGCTTTTGTTTACAGTCTGACAAACAACAGGGAAACGTTAGAGTAGTGTAATGTATGACCAGATTCGATCGTGTGTGATACCCTTTCTGTAAGGCTTATGTACTGCAATCTGCATGTGCAGGTCGATTAGTGAATAATTTTCTAGTTGAATGCTGTTGGCAATGAATCTTTTCCAAATGTTGAAATCGCGGGGGTTGCTGAATGCAGTACAATAAATTTTCCTGTCATATACATGCGGTTCCCTGCTGACTTCAGTCTTCGTTCTCCTAAGTGTACTATGTCGTCATCCTTCAAGTGTGAGTGTGTATGTACGTAGCGCTTAGTTCACGCTGTTGTTTGCTGCACGAACATCGATTGGTTCCGACTGCTTCCAGACTTTCGTTCAATTTCTTGTAAGCCTGAATAATTCCTCCACTATCAAAAGCATCGTGTGTTTATTTCCTAGAGGAAAAACCATTTGAGAAAACCACACCCAGTCAGTTGATTAGTAGTTGAAATCTGATGAAATTGTGAGTATCCACACCTATTAGAAAGACCAACGATAACTATCGAAACGAGGCGAGGCAGACACTGTCTAGTCAACTTTTAAACATCTCACTGATAAGCATTCGTTCTTTCGACGTGGCTGTATCGAATGACTATGAATTTGGTTTTGCATTGATGACAGGAAAAGTTGTTTTTTGATAACTTTGGACGTTTGCCACCTTTAACATTTAGTGAAAACTTGTAAGTTTTTATCTTCTCACAAATGAATTCGTTAGATCCGAACCGCAATCTAATAGACGCATCGAGGTTGCTGTTGTTTTTGTTGCTCAGTCCAAATTTGTCCTTTGAGACTCACGTTATTTGTGAACAGTACCTGGAAGGGAAACTTGATCTAAGTTTCAGTGATGAACTTTGTTATTTGTAAAGACGACTTTTTATATGACGCAGAAATTCACCTGCCAAGTCACAAATGAAATGCATACAAGAATGCCTGGAGTAAGACTGCTAAATAATTGGCAAAGCAGTGGTTTTGTTTTACTTTCCTGTTCTATACCAGATAACTGGGACATTCTTCATAAACCAGTTGTAATTTTGTCCAGTGATTTTATGGTCCATTTCAGAAACTGAGATAAACCGATGCAAACCAAGGGTTCAATATATTCTCAAAACATTACACTAATACCGAGTTCGTCATTGATTCGACCCATCGGGTAGATCCAGTGGGAGTGACGTGTGAGGCTGTAATTCTCGCCGTTAAACGACGGAAATCTTATTCTCGCAGCTGTCTTTTTTTTGGGCATCCTCTTTCACAGTGTAACTGTTGTGTGTTTGCTTGTGGATGAGCACAGACCACCTCGAATTAACAGTCTGTACTGCTTGTGGCCACAATTAATCAGTAAATCTCGCGGAGTGTTGAAACAATATAGTCACAAAATATAGCAATGCGACTCAGTCGAAGTCCTTCCGGGAGTCTAGAAAAACACACCAACGAGTTTGTCTACACTTGGTGACACGATAGTCTGTTTCATACTTCACGTTAACTCTCGGGCAACATTGCAAATCAAGTGAATCGCCTATTTAAATGTTCGTTGGTGAGGCTTTCTATGCTCTCTCACGTAGCCAACACTAATGAAATCGGCAGTGGGTACACTGTGAACTCTGACTTTGTGAACGAATGTTACTATGTCCGATTTACAAGTTTCGAGAAGCCCACCCTGCCAGAGAGATCTTTCGAAACACCACAAAGTGATTTCGAAGCCCCTTCAGCAATCTTTTCTAGTACCAGAGGAGTAACGATACCAGGACCTAGAGTCACGTTCTCACGAAGCGTTGGTTAATGATGTACGATGTGTTGTGTGAAAGCAATTGTTCTCACGACATCTGTGATATGTATTATCTCTATAAGACTGGCAGCAAACACACTAAGATGCTAGCGGTCCGGGAACGCTGGCGGCCTCCCAGTCTGAGACGACCACTCCACTTGCGTACCGCAAATGAGATGTTGCGGGTTGAATTTTGGGGGTGGAAGCAACAGTATTGTTGCACAGTTACGTATTGCTACTAAACTTCTTGATCAGACCTAGCCAATACTAGCGTTTTCCCGCCATTGCGACTATCGTTGCCGGATTAAAGGCTATAAACTGCACGTCTTGTACCATTTTACTTGTCTTCAACAAATAGTTATTTCAGGATGGTATACTGATTGTCAGGAAAGCAATTTTGCAAGGTCAAATTGTCTTAGCTTTTTGCGTGGTCTAAGTTGCCTGACTGGAACATGCCTGTCAATGAGTTTGGTAACCGCATCTACACCACTTGTGATAATCGAGTAATGGGTACGCTGATACATTAGATCAACACAATGAAAAGTAATTTATAGAGGAATATCAGGTTGCCTTCAAACAATTTTCACGAAGTTTCGAGTCGGGGTGAAGCTTATCTGTACCTCACTAGTTAATACAGTATGATGATTCTGTGGTCACTTGTTACAAGGTGATCATCAGTCAGCGGGCCGTTTATCACGTTTTTCTTTGGGTATAAACCAAGCTAACCTTGAGGGCTCATGGGAAGCTCTTGACCAAATGGTCCCTCTGGCGTTTCCGCATAAGTAAAAATTCACAGTCGCGCCACGAAACACAAAACAGACGTTACAAGCTCAGAATAAACCTCACTGGTGTGGTGTTCACACTCAAGGGGCATAAAATCGTCCATGATTATATTCCGTTAAAATCCTGTGATGGTTAGCCTGTGTACAGCGTCAGTAATGAGCGACAGTTCACCGGCGGGGCAGATGGAGCAGCTAAACCATACAGAACAGACAATTAGATGATTAATTGAATTATGCAAATCGCGAGAAAGTTTTAGGTGGGCTCCGAAAAGCCGGGGTCCTCTCCCCTAGGTATTTTGAGTCATTTACCACTTCACGTAGCCGCGCTACTGCTTTCTACACACTGAAGATCATGACGGTGCAAAGTCTCATCTGGCGTATTAATTTCTTCGTCTGTCATACACTTGGTTTCTGTTATGTGCAAGATGGATGGTATGAACACATCACTTCTGATTCAAAAATTCTACATTTCGTTGAGAAGAGATTTGACATTTCGTAAACAAGCTGATAGTTGTCACAACAGAGTACTCTTCTCAAGAGTCCACAGCTAGTCCTCTAGTTATCTGTACACTTACCACTGTAGAAAGCTGATCGGGCCCGGCTATTTCGGTGTTCATGTTGTCCTTTCCAGTTATGACACCGGCTGTATTTTGCTTCAGAGTTTTGGATAGATAGATATAATCTGGTTTGGTAAGCTCGACTGAAAAGAAGTTACAACTGCCTGTAAGTTGACAGTGGGTAGTAGGCTGAGCTGTTAAGGCTTTGAAATCCATATCTAGCTGCAACAGGCTTCCGCTGGTCTAATTCACGTAGTGCGCCGGTACAGACGTCTGTATTCTTGACAGAGAGCAAATTGTGACCGGCAATTCAATAAATCCTCCTATCTAAACTTATGGATTTACAGCCGCTCATTTAGATCCTATCAGACTTGTGAGCGTCTAGATGTAGTCTGATTGAGTATCTAGACCTGCCATGAGTGGCATTAATTGCTCCATTTCATTCTTGTTATTGAATGAGATACTGAGCGGTCTTGGAAAGTCTCTACATTCCGGGCAGGCATTCAGACGGATTGTTTGTAAAAAAAAATCAGACGACCGGACTGTTTTAAGTGTTCAGTCAAGAGAGCCTTGCCATGCGTTAATAAAGCTGATAGATCCCTAGAGGGGGTTGAGAGTGAATACGATAAGTGATAGTAAGTGGACCACGTTTTGTCTTTCCATAGTTGTTCACAGTGTGTTTGTAAACCTATAAGCAGACCTTTCGAGCGATATGTCTGTTAACAGGTGAATCACATCGTTTCATTAATTCACCAAAACTGTGGTGAGATTACTTTCTCACCTTGAACGCTTGGCGAAATTTTTCAGTCCATTTCATTTTTCCCTAGTATTTTGAACTGAATAGTGAACGAAGATGTTTTCTGGATGTGCAACTCTGGAAATTCATGGATTTATTTTACAAAAATTTAACAGCTTCTTGCCGGACACTTTCTTCAGCGTTGATAATCACAGTCTTTATGTCCTTAAATCTGCGCATGTTTTCTAAAGTTTGCCTCCAGTAGCTAAGTGGTGTGATTTTGTTCGCACAGAATGTTCGTCGCAAAACCCTAAACTAAAGTCGGGGGTTACCACAGTAGTTTTATGTGACAGCCAGTTAAAACTCCAAATATCTAGTTAACACATGATAGCCAAAGCACTAACTTCAGTTGAATTACAATTTAGTGAACTGACGGACGCGACCTAGTCACGTCAAACCCACGTCTTTGATTTCCCCCTGGTTTCTGGTTGTACAAAAGTGTTCAAGCCACTGTTCAGTTTTTAATGCCACTCACTTTGGCCGTTCAACCACATTAACTTTTCAAAATCTAGTGTTTCATTCTGAAGTCGCATCAAACCGGCAAGTACGGCTAATCAGATTACCTTGAAAGACTGTCAGATTATGGATGTTTAAAACCCGGGAGTCTTTCTTCCTGTGTGTTTAAATGTAGACGGGTTTTAAAACAACCATTATGAACTTCTGAAAGTAATAAGGTCTATTCCCTGACTGACCCTTAAAATTAGTCAAAAAATTTGAGACAGTTGCACATAGGCTGCACTCTACGGGTAGACTACCTTAGTCGTCCAAAAGTTCATTTACATACACAGGCGTTATCAGCTCCTGCGGGGTATCGTTCAACACTTTCTTGAATTAATCTCAGTGAAGCCTTTCAGAGGATGTGAAACCATTCATAGCTAATTGCTTTTGGAAATCATCAAACAACTGTTTTGTCGTTGAATCTACAAACGCATTGCTGGTTGAGTTAAATCAACTGAGAATTAGTTTTAAAATTAACGCGGAAAGACTTCGGTCCTCGGCTGCGTTGAAGCTGTTTTCTGTAAAAACTTGACGATACAACAAGTACATTGGATGAAGGTTGGTACTTGCGTTTAGTTTTCCCAATTCTATCCATATGTCGTCGAAAAATAGCGACTAGAAGTTTATCCAACAAAAGGTGAATTATGAACAACATTCAGTTCAAAGATTTGGGAATAGTATCATTTAAACACTGTGTAACATAGACAGATCGTGGCTCACAAAAAGACGATTCCGTAATTAGTTTGAGCAATGATATCTGAAACATAATTCTCACTTTTAGTGACTTATTATCAGCGTACAGGCCTTCATTCATCTCCCTTTAACAGTGGTGCTTAAACGTGCATTGGACAGTTTGCTCTCTAATTTACACTGACATTATATAACCAAAGGCGTACGAGTACATAATGCATCTGTTCACGTTATGAAATTAGAAGTAGCCCAACTAAAAGAATACCCACACACATCGGAATGGAGAGAATCTACCAACTATATCCCGTACAATTTCCGGGAATCCTTACTCATTAAGACGAAAGTCGTTTCAATCTTAAATGGTTCGCAAACTACGCTTGCGTTTGGCATGACATCAAAGTCCGCTACCAGCATCAATTCTCACAGCCCCAGGACATTATGCATGGCGAATCGTCATTATTGAATTTAGTAATAACCCTTTACAAATTCTCTACTCTTTACATTAATTTGGTTGACAAAACAGTCGAACTGGGTGGTTGTGCAAAGGAATGACAGAAACCTCTTGTTAATCTTCCTAATAGAGAATGGACCATTGCTACTGACGGAAACACGTCCATCCAATTTGTTTGAAGCCTTTCGAAACACGGTACGTGAGTGATTAGCACAAGCAGCATTAATGTAACCAAAATGACATGCAGTGATAGGAAAAGCGGAGGCCAGTTAAATGCTCAGAAACAAAGATTATAAAATGATAGAATTCGGTTGTGTGAAAAGTTAGAAATAGGCATTTTGTTCCAAGTGATTTAGTTTCTGTTTACTTATTTAACGCACACGAAGTTCCACAAATAATTGTAGTCACGATACTTCTCGTTTGTCGGGAACGTAAGAGAGAGAGTCGAAGTTTGGGACCCCGCCAGAGCCTTTGATTTACAATATAACCAGTACCGGGTTGAATCATAGAGTGTCTACTGCATAGTAATTTGGTCTGTACACCTCTTCAATAAATTCCTTGCAATTAATCTATCTAACGTACTGCGACGAAAGCACAGCTGTAGTCCGAATATTCATTAGGAGAGGTGGATCGCATGGTGATCCACCTGGCTAAGGAATCCCAGACCAAACATGATGTGAAGTCTGCCTCACATTAGAAGATACCGGTGACCCAGTTAGCTCCTACCCCGCTTGATTAGAATCCAATCATCCAAAATAATCACCATGGTGATTCATGCATCCTCTCTGACAGTAAACCGTGATTGGAGGGGCACACGTGCAAGTATCATATGGGTAAACTATCAGACGAACTATACCATGTTTTAGCTTCTATGTGTTCCTGTTGGGTCAATTGAAATCCGTTCCTGGAGGCAGTGTATAACAAAAAGCAACGTCAACGAGCTAACGTGGCACTTAACTGAAGATCAGGCCGTCTAAAATTTATCCAGCACACCTTGCTAATGCTATCACTAATCGTCCAGAAATGTTTGGTCATCAGGAAAGTCCTGGCTTATTTCGAAGTTAATCACCAGGTGAGGAGTTGTCTCCCGATCCGTAGCGTTAGAACGCACCCACTGGCAATCATTTGGCATGCCCGTTTACCCTAGTACAGTACAATTGCTGAGTCCACACGTTTGTTCTACAAATCAGTACACTATTTAAAAAAATATTAAATGGAGGTGAAGAGTTGTCTTCAAAATCTTTTTGGGAATTTCGTGGGTTCCAATGTAAGGATGAAAGTGAAACAATGTCCACCGAGTTTTTCCTTAATATGTGAAATCACAGGAGATTTTCAGAACGTTTTTTTAGAATCATTGCTCCAGAAGGTGAGTTCACAAACTGATTCATTAAAAAGACATTCACACTAATGACGTTAGTGTTGCTTATGTGTTTGTGAACGAGAATTTACTTCAACTGTGTGTACCCAATAGTTGGGAATCACAGATTTTCATGAACGAGACTCATTTGGTGCCTGTTCGTTCGATGCTCAAGTCAGCCAAGAAA
Organism: Paragonimus westermani; assembly: GCA_008508345.1. Taxonomy (NCBI): domain Eukaryota; kingdom Metazoa; phylum Platyhelminthes; class Trematoda; order Plagiorchiida; family Troglotrematidae; genus Paragonimus; species Paragonimus westermani. The sequence goes on from QNGE01000652.1 coordinate 146,674, forward strand.
GTCAGACAATGCATGCTCAATTCGTTAGTATACAACGGTCAATTGCCGGCCACATTATAATTAAAACGTCACAATTTCCGTTTGAAACCACATGGTTAATCAATAAACCGCCGTAGAAAACAAATGCTAACTGTCTAATATAGATTAAGTCAACACTTTTGGAGAGAAAACCAGTCAATGACATTATCCAAGCACAGCTAGTGAACAAGCCTTGACTGGTAAAGCACTGCTTCATAACTTACCTATACTATGTAACCCGTGCTATTCAAATAATTGAGATTGGTTAAGTCGACGGAAATTACCGCTTTTCTTCATTTGTGCGATATGGTAGTTCATGAAACCCGTGAAGATATTTTCGATTTGCCATCAACTTCAAAAGTATGTTTTAGAAACTACATCCACAATGAAATCGTTTCCTTGGAATTAATCCCAACCGTTAAAGTCATCACAAATTGGTTGCGGTCTGATGGAAGAAATGATTCGAATGTGTTTACTTATTAGATTTTTTGTTTGAGTGTTATTCACGCGGCGAACAGCTGGTTAAGTTTGGGACAATTGATTCCTAAATTACGGATCAAATTACTAATCTGTTCGTCCTCCTTTACACTCATTTGTTTGTCCATTTGTCTTGTTAATCCATACAAGCTATTCACTAAACTGTTTACATGGGCACGACAAATCTGTACACAGGACATTTTTGCCAAGGAGTTAGGCTTTAACACGTCTGTATTACAATCCAGTAATTAGCCGAAAAGGTTCATATAGGGTATATTAGACTGAAACCGCCATCCAAACAGGTGGTCACCGCGAGGAAATAGGAAGTTTACATAGAATTGTCATTTAAAGGCGATTACAGCATGTATTTAACAACGCAAATGCTGATAAATTCGACTGAACGAACAGTTAATACAGCTGAAATCTGCGCATTAACTAGAACTCAGAAGTTACTTGCGTCTACAATCAAAAAAGAGCAGTCTGTCAGTGCCCTCTCAAACTGTGCCTAACAATCTATAAGTAAATGCAAAGAAAGCTGCGTAGGCACAAACAAGGGGTGCTTGTTCTATAAGATGAAGTATCGTTTTGCTTGACTTGACAGTGTCGTCGGAACACGCAAGAGAGCAGTGTTCGCCGTCACAAGACAAGTCCTGACCGCCAATCACGTTGTCGACCCAGCTTGTGCATTCATAATCTTGTTACGGTGTTCTAATCCAATATTCTTGCGATTTGCTGAGGCGTTTGAAATCATTTTACTGAAGCCAGCTTTGTGGGTACAGATACAACTGTCCAGGGACTTGACCTTGACGAGGACTCAGTGATCTGTTTTAAACAACTGTTTGACTATTCATCCAACCACCGTCACTGTTTGTATCAAAAGCCAACTCATTTTATTGTAAATTTGGTACTGACTAATCATTGCGGAATACGTTTGCCCATCAGTTTTCCTGTTCTGTCTTGCTCAAATTAGTTAATTGCTCTTTGGAATATGCGTAATACGATCGTACTACGATCCACAGTGCAGTCGTCATACAAGGCGTACAACTTACCCCCTTTACTACGAGAGAAAAACACACCTGGAAAACGAGTTTCGGGTACAAGTCCGCAGAAAACGATACTGAACTTCATTTTCATATTGGAACAAAAGAGCATGACGTAATCGTAGCCTGATTGATACAAGTACATCCAGATGCACCGAAAATTTTACAAACAAAACTTTTAACACAACTTTTTTATCTAAAGCATTTGACTCGTAGAAATTTGAATCGGTTGAACTTATTGAGAACAAAATTAGATTAAAGTAAGTTTTAGGTGTGTAATCGAAAGCGGAAAGTGAGTGGATGTCAGTTATCCGAATAAAGATTCGCAGTCCTCCTTAATCGGTTAGTTGATAAGTGCTCATTAACGAAAGCTTAAAAAGCCTGCTAATCGAGCAGCTTTTCTTATTTCCGGAATTTCTAACAGAGAACCTAGGTAAAAGGTTCTGGACAACCTTTTAAAAACTGCACAAAGTAAAACGCTAAACAAGGAACACAAATATGTCCATATGTTGAAATGAGAAGAATGGTTAGTTGTGACATGCGTTTGAGAAAACTGTGGGAAATAAACATATTTTTCACCCAAAGTACTCTTGTGAAACTCCATCCCACCATCTTTTAAAATAAACGCAAACTGGTTGAATAACCAGCGTCATCTATGAAAATACTAAATTCTGTTTGTTGAGACTCAAGATTTTCACATCAATATCACCAAGGAATATGTGTAGGTTCTCGGAGGAGATGATCGAACGTTGTTCAAACAATTTATGCTCAAATATCCATATTCAACTTACTTTTCATTACTGATGTATAACGGTTGGTCTTCTTCGAAAATAAGCACCAAATCTGAGTTTCTCTCTCATTAGAGCTCGTTGTTAGTGCACATCCTAGTGACGGTCGGCAACAGAACTTCAACCACACCTCCATGAAGCAATCATAATGACTACCGCGTCAATGACTCCATATTAGGCACGACCAAATTATCATACATGAACGCCCACCCACATTCACTTGTTAATGCACGGATTGCCCGACACTAGCTGTCGTGTTAGCCTCGAACGATGACCCCTGGACTAGGAGTTCTTTCCAAGTTGGAATCACAGAAATCATTCACTTTCTAAATAATTCAAGACATTGACTGCGTGAGCAGGATTTCACAATCACTTCAGATTGGAATCAGCCGACTCCACCAAGAGGAGCTGAGGCTGTGTAACTGATTAATAACATTTATTCAGTCGGCTTGATAATGAATAAACGACAAACATCTAGTTAGCTGCGTTGTACTTCACAACAACATTTCTTCCGTCTCTCTACGTTGAGTGTGAATTCCGCCTCAATTTTTTGAATGCAACTTATTTTGCTGTCCGTTAAAACCTGCCTAACTTCACGCACAATATTAATCTCGTATGGTGGGTTTACCACCCGGGAAACTTGCATCTTTGCCCGGATTTGAAATCAATATTTTCGCTCTGTCAGACTCTATTTGCCTTTTCAAAATTTGCCTGTTTGAGTAATTTCTTATCAACTTCTATGGTTTTGAAGCTGATGAGCTGTATTTACTAACTTTTACTTCGACATGATTGGGATCCCATGAAATATTATTGAAAACTACTGCAGTAAGATATACGGACTGTAGTGTTGCGTATTTAGTTCATTTTTTCCGTTTTTTCTAATATAATGGCGATCTTGTAACCCCATTTCGTAAGCACTTCAATTCTTTGTTCATTTATGAACAAAGTATGGTAAGTATCACCTTGGAAAGTGTTTCTCTTGTTGATTCACTCAAATGTTGCCTTAATTATCAACAAATAACTTCCAACAGTAACCACTTTCCGCTCATTTTCATGACTTAACACTAAGCGCCTCTATAAGAACCAACGGATGGCATCAAGTTTAAACCAGTGAATGTAGCTGAACAACTGTATATGACAGTGCGATCTCACCCAACTGAGGTCACTGGTGCACCAGCCATTTCTGTTGCCACTTGAAAGCCTGGCCTGTGTGTAATCCCAACTAAGGCAAGAAAATGCAATACTAGCGAGCACTAACAAGGGCAAAACTCGAACGTCTCTTTCCCAAAAATGTTGATTGGAGAGTCGAAGGGAATGTGGCGGCTACCACCAGTGGTGATTGGTGTTTAGATTACATGAGGCTCATGATCCGGACAGAAAGCCGTACCAGAGTTTGTGACGATTTCTCTGAGATCTCTCTGTAGACGTAAGTATGGAGTTACCTCTTGTAAATTCAAAAGCAACCATTTGTGTTGACGTTGCGGTTGTCCCGGCCCTTATTGCCCCTACATTTTCCATTTCTGTATCCGACAGCCCAATGTTCAACAGCCGCAAATTCAGCCGTATGAAAATCTGTAATACTGTTCAGAATTAGTCAGATGTTTACGTGAGAACAGAAAGTATGAAATTGAAAACACCACATGATTTGCACGCTCACGTTGTCGTATTTAAGTTCTTTCAGGGAAGAGTAGTTCTGCACCTCAAATTTCACGTCTTCAACACCTTCGAAACGAGCTCACTGAACTCTTTATTTCTTCCGTTCTTCTGGGTTCTAAATGAATTTGGCCCATTGAAAGGCTAACGAACGTGAAGTATGAGAGTTCGATATAACAGCATCCTGCCTACCCGCCCCCTCGAAGCTTTTGTTAAGAGACTAACAAGTATGAAGTTGGTCACTTGATCGAATTTCAAATGTCAGCTGTTCAGGCTTCTGCAGCAGCCTTATGACTGCACTGATTCAGCATATGTCGAGTAACGTAATCAAATTCTAACGCAAATTCGGCCCCAATCAAAGATCGGATATTCGTAAGAGGATCACAAGATCGACAAATTTGCTCAACTGCTTACTGAAAACCACCTTGAGACCTCGGAAAACGGTGGGACTAACCATAAACTAACGGTTCATACTGGTAGTGATTAGATGATATTGGTTTGTTTAAACAAAATACTACACAGAAATTACTGCAACCTTGGAATTCCTAATTTCTGGTTTACCTATAGAAGTCAACACGCAGCGACCGCGTTTCCTTCAAAATGGCAGGGCATTGTTACTGTTGCGCACATGCAAAAATAGTTGAGCTGTATGCCAGATGGGAATTGAGTATTTTGATATCAGTGATAAAGTGATCAAAGTGATTGTCAAATGAGATCGGGGTCAGCGTTCAGGTCCCGATCGCAACACTGAAGCACACTACTAATGAACTTTGACAGTAGTGATATTCGATCGCGGTGCATATTTTTTGCACTGGACTGACGAAAGCTCTATGTAAATATGGGTGACATTTATTTTGAATATTTCGTCCAGAAGTGTAGAATTCCAAGAAGTTCACTGATTCTTATTTTACTCTCCTTCATTTCCTGTTCAATTTAGATTTTTCTGTAAAAAGAATTACCCTGACCCCGCTAGAATGCAATCCTTGGTTTTACTTGACTTGTCAATGCTCAAACCGCTTGCATAAAATTTATGATTAACATTTCGTCCAAATGACCTTTCTCTGAAGGTAAGGACTGCAATTGTTCATTGTACGGACAGACAGAGAGTTCTAGTGGAATTTACCTGACAAGTGGTGTGTTTGGAGTGGTATGAACACGTAACTATTCTATCGAGGTGGTAATAGCCTAAAGTTCACCTTACGCGGCAAAAGCAATGTTTGGTTCCGGCAAATTCCTGGTTAACGCACAAGGCTAGATTACGGTGTTAGTTCGAACACTCATTTGAAAACGGTCATAAGTTCGAGATGCGATTATTGGTGTGGCACCTAGTACGTTTTCTAAGGTTTTTATCACCGTCAAACAGATGTTTTGATATAGCCAATTTTCTGACATCTCTAATTCAAAATATCAAAAACGACCTTACCCAACAAAAACAGAAAATTAGTAGTTAAATCTGGGACGACTATTGAGTAAGTACGGGTATTGTATGGGCATCATTCCAATCCAGAGATACTGTGCAATATCCAGCCCATCCTATTGAACAGGGTTGTGATACTTTGGATTCCAACAGCCTTAAACTAACAAGCGTAAATATTTGATGTCAGGCTGATCAGTACAACACAGAAATGCACCCGACTAATGAATACAGAAATCTAAAACCATTGCGATTTTTTGTCGAATTAAATTGCAATCAGTTGGAACCGTTAGCTGTCGCCACATCAGCGTGTCATCAAATAGCGAGTGGGTCATAAAGGAGACCGGCTGAAAAATTTATGGGAGTGCGAAATCTGAAATCAGTTGGCACTGATCTCAAATTCGTATTAATTCCAAATCCGCTGCAACCTACCAGTAACCGCAAGTAAAATGTTTCACCAAAAAGAAACACATGTGTGAAAATGTTGCATTCTTCTGTCGCGAATATAAAAGGAATTTTACTTAACATTCAAGCAGCAACAACAGAAAAGACCAAACTTCGGTCTTTTCAGGAGATAAGCGGTTGCCATCAAGGCAGACTAGCTGTCTGAGTTGACAGTTTGTGCACATGTGGGGCTGGACAGCAAATGTTGATTGGCGTTGCATGATTAAACACAACGGAGACCCGGAATACGACTACCAGTTGATGGGGTAAACGATGTGACCTCCTTCTATAATGCATCACAAAATAGATGAGTTCCGATTTCTGTTCTAACGCTCTCTTGGCACGCTCTGCTGAATTAATGGATGCACCAATCACTTTGGCGTATATTTTGCATTCTTCGGTCATGGGAACTGATTTTTTCTGGAGATGTGGACGTCCAGATGGCTTTGAGTGATGTGTTGGATTCAATGAAAGATAGGACGTTTTTGTGGGTGAAGATTGTCAACCAGCTGGGCAACAATTTGAGCTGAAAGTGGCAAACGTAATTCAGTCGCACATTCTGAGCTAGCCAACGCAGAATACAATTTACGACTTGAATCAGCCATTATGTGGTCACCTGTGAGGAAACAGTCAGCAATACAGGCATTTTGTAACCCATGATTGGCTTTCGTTCGCTATGCATGTCAGCAAACTTCCCGGAACTCGTCTGCAGTAAAAACCTTCCTTAACGCTACCTCTGTTTTGGTGTAAGCTATCATGAGTGTAAATCTGCCGGATTCTGTGCATCGGTATTCATGCGGAGCCATGTTTGGACGCAGCCGAAACACAATACCAGAACTGCAAGTACTGTCCGCCTCAAGTGGCCTCGAGATGCCCAGGTCCGTCCATTGAACCAGTGGATTAAATATGTGGTAATGGCGAATCACATTTTTGTTCCTCCTGGTGAGAAACAGAAAGATTCAGATTAACATAAATTAGTTGGTTTGAAGGTGTAACAAGGTGAATGTCAACGGTAAAATTGAAGTATTGACCAAAAGACACTGATAAAGCTTCCATTAACAGTGGTATCCGCTTGATATGATCATGCTTAAAATAGGTATACCGGGCATATTTCCACTGATTTACGACACTTTTGCTTTGCTGGTACAAATATCCACAAAATTCGAAGTAGACATCCTGTGTGGCAAATGAACTATCAGAGTAAACATGAGAACACAGAAAGCTCAACTGTTTCAGCAAATGTAGTTGAAGTCGACGGACTGAATCTTGGGATAACTTGTCAATGTTTTTCAAAATACGTACGGCAGCTGAAGAAACTTTTACACAAAGATGAATGAACATTTGGCTGATAAAGTTCATGAGGTCTGCAAGATATCCGGTTACACAAGGTTTGATTTTAAAACTTCATACGACAATTGTTTTCCACGGAAGGCGTCAGCAAATGCTGTCGATTTTAAGAGTACTACTGTCGAAGCAACTGAAGCAGCATTTGGAACACCTACCGTACAGTCAAAGGCATGTCATCAATGACTAGGACATGTGTGACGAAGAACTTTCGCAAACCAGATAGTTTCAAACCTCTAATCGCTATTTTCACTAACAGGTCCTGATGGAAATTCTTTCGTTCCGTGAACAACTTGGCTGGCAGCAATCAGGAAGCCGTTCACACGTTCTGCGGGAGTTTCGATCATCCTGTACATACTACTTACGTTGACATGTTTCATACAGTAACTTTAATCTCAGCTGCTCAGGTTCCCTGCAGAACAAAATTATTTAGAATATATTACGTTTGGCTACGCACATTTCATAACAGTTCCAAGAAAGAACCGTAACACTTGTTTTATTTCAAATATTCCACTTACCTTCATATATTTGTTTAAATCTAGGACCATAAATATGAAAGCTCCACAAAATAATCTAGGCTAAAACAATTACAACTTTTTGCCAAATAAAGTTATTTCATGATGGACTACAGCGTGATTATTGCGAACATTACTCAAATGTGTATAACGATAATGGACACTGCTTCCTAAACGTAAAGCATGATGTGGATGAGAAGTCGTTAGTATTCGACTAACCAATGTGACTTACGACAATTAAGCCAGTCCCACCGCTACTGGAACTGAGAGGTTTTAGTTTGTCTAAAATTTGGCACGTTCGCATCTTTCGCTAAATTTATATTCTGCTTTTGTTCCCTTCTTTCATTTTAAGAGAATTTGTTCCGAAAAAAATTGAGAGTTATTAGTAAGCAGCAACGTGTGTTTTGTCTGGTTGGTTCGCCACTTTATATTTCTAGGTACTCTGATGTGCCTCAGGTTTGCAACCTTAAAGCTGATTGGCTAATGAGTAAATTTCACAGCTTGCCGCAAGCCAATCCTAGTTACCTACCCTGTATGTTGCAGTCTACTGACAGTAATTCTCGCTCTACACATTTCATATTGGATTTATATTTTCAGCAACTCCTTGCTTGATTTCAAAGTATAGAGTTGATCATTTCATTAAGGATTAAATGATACGAGAAAGGCTTTTTCACACCAGCCTACTGACACTTGCTCTGAGTGTGTTCTTTGGATCAGGCAGAGTTCCCGAGCTGCTGGATTTACTCTCGCAGTTCAACCTGCAAGATAATACCCCAGCACACCACCTTGTTGGAAACATATTAACCCATTCACACGAACATCAAGGTATTCTACCTTTCACTCGAGTTCTCCTTGTACCTGACAGTTTATTCCGGCTGAATTTGAAAGGTGAGCTTTATACCCGGGAGTTTCTGGACAGAGATGTGTTATGTGGTCGTTTTCAATGCTGTGCCAAGGAAGTCTGCCAAATTCAAATGGATGCCTATGTGTTCGGGAGCAATCAGACACCCAACAAAGTTCGGATTCTTGTCAACCTCACAGACGAGAATGATAACGGCCCAGTGTTTTTGAGCTCACAAGACTCTTCTGTGATTACCACGAATGATGAAAGCCCCTGGGAGATAAGCATTCCAGAATCGGCTTCTATTGGAAGTACGCATTCCTTGCCAGCTGCCACGGACGCTGATTCGCCTAAGTTTGGTCTCAAACGTTACCGCTTACTTCCAATCATCATTCGCAATCAGGGTTATAGTGTCCTACCTTTCAGACTAGTGGGTGACATCATATCTGGACCACAGGTGCAACTGGAAGTTTCACTCGATCGTGAAGCTGAAGACGTTTACGATTTTTTCTTAATTGCTGAAGATAATGGTTTTCCGATCCACAGCACAACACTCACTACACGAGTTCGAGTGCTAGACGTAAACGACAATGCACCCGAGTTCTTGAACTACTCAACGAACCTCACTGTTAGAGAAGATAGTCCACCTGGTAAACTTATTTATCAGTTTTTTGCACGTGATTTGGATGCGGGAGCAAACGGTCAGATTAGCTACTCAATGGACATGTTATCAACTTATCCGGTCAACAGTGGACGATTGATGGTTCAACTTCGTTCCAAGTATGGATTAGATGAAAGGACGGGTAGACTCACCGTTTTACGGCGGTTGGATTATGAAAACGAGATCGAACGTTCATTAATTTTCATTGTGAAAACCTCTGACCATGGGGACCCCAGACTGACGGCCACAATAAGTTTCACTTTATCTGTGCTGGATGTCAATGACAACACTCCGGTAGTTACCGTGTTGGCAGCCAACACAGCCAACACAAACGAAACGCACGCAGACTCGATTATTTTGTGGGAGAACGACTCAAGCTCACATTTGCTTAAACTGCTGTCCGTCACAGACGCGGATTCCGTTTCCTTGGGTAAGATCACTTGTCTGGTAGCAGATCTTCATAGAAAGGATTTCGAATTAAATCCATATTCAGAATCAATGTATGGTGTGATGAATAGACGAGCGTTTGATTTTGAGACAGAAACCGCCGGAGATGGTTATCTTGATTTAAGTGTGCAATGTGTGGATAAGGCTGAGCCAGAGCTGTTCACAACAAAGCTGATTCGAATTCCGCTGGGAAATGAGGATGACAATGTGCCTCAGTTTAGTCAAGTCAACTATCAGTTTTATATTCCAGAAGACATGATGATCGGCAGTGAAATCGGACGGATTCATGCAACTGACGCTGACAATCCATTCGGTAGCGACAACATGATTTACGAGTTACAGCAAACATCAGCCAGTGACTGGTCCAGTTTTGTAAACATTGACCCGGAAAGCGGCATTATTTATTTGTCGGCAAAACTGGATCGTGAAAATTTGGCTGAGTTTGAAGTATATGCCACAGCGCGAGATAACATAGATTACGACAATACCCCACGTTACGTTAACAAAATTCAGCGAGTACATGTTCGGAAACTCAATAGAACTCGGATAATTATCACTGTGACTGATGTGAATGATAATGCGCCGGTCTATGTTGGACCCAACGACGTTCATGTCAGTGAGAATGTTCCAGTTGGAACCGAAATACTCTCAAACCTACGCTTTGAAGATCTGGATTCAGGCTTGAACGGAACCGTATCAATCTCTTCACTTGGCTCACTTACACATGGCTCCCATACAATAGTTCTACCGTATTTTAACGAAGAACCCAAAGGACGTCATAAGTCAATGATTGAGTTAAAAGACTCCACTCGTCTTGTTACAGTCAACCCCATTGATCGGGAACAACAAGCTCAAATGGTTATCAGAGTTCTGGCCACAGACCAAGGTCAGCCATTTCAACTAACAACCACTCTCAGTTTGACTGTTTACATTGATGACTTGAATGATAATTATCCGCACTTAATCTACCCTAAAAACGCGAGCATGCTGACTGGATACTCATTAGATTCTGGTTGGTCCGATTCGTTCGCTTCATCCTTCATTTCCACAGATCTTCCATCAGGAAGCTTTGTTAGCACCATCCATGCCAAAGATCCGGATGCTGGGAACAATGGAACAGTAACATATTATTTGGTTCCATGGACTGAGATGCGAGGAGCGAATGGAGGCCGGTCTCACCTAACCAACCAGCATGCACTTGATGGATTTCCATATTTTTCAATTGACCTACATCAAGGTCACCTGAGAACAGCCTGGGGTTCCGAAGGCATTTCGACAACGTTGAAATCCGACAGCCAGACAGATGGGAATATATCGCACCGAGATGGGCCTCGTGTTCATCTTCGTCACATTAATACCAGACCACCTAGGCCTGGAGTGTACGGAGTCGCCGTAGAACTGCGAGACGGGGGTACGCCGCCGCTGATTACCAAATGCTTATTCTACGTGAACGTAACAGAAGCCGTTGGGGACTCAGGTGGGTTTTTCCCCTTCGGTGACAAAAGCCTCAGTAACACGATCATGATGACATTGATTCTTGGATGCAGCTTCGTTCTGATAGCCAGTTTGATTTCGGCAATAGTCTGGGTTCGGTTTCGCAACGTGAGCCCTACTCGATCGGAAATTGTGCACTACCCAGACTCTACCAGTTTCCAAACAACGCGCATCCTCTCACCTGATGAACTGCCCAACGGTTATATCGCTACCACACTACATCCATTCCAACTAGTTAAACAGATGCACGCAACTTGTGGTGACGAAGAAGTCGACTGGTCTAAAATGAATTTGACTGAATCCACCTTTAGCCCTTCAATCAAAGACTACTGTGGATATGAATGGGGGGGCGTGCGAACATCGAGTTTCATGAACTGGACACAATACCCTCAGTTGAAGAAAACTGAGAATGTGACATTTGAACCTAGCAAGATAAGCTGCAGTTACAGACACATGATACCTGCGTTGCCATCAGATAGCCAAACGTCTATCAAACACTGTCATTTGAGTACGAACTATTACAGTCCAGAGGGGTCACTTTCTGCACAGTATTATAGACCCGTACTAGATCTGGACCATTCAACACAGAGTGGTTATAATTGCAATGAGAACCAAATTAACTATCACCACCAGAATCACAACAACAACAACAACAATAACAACAGTACTGGCGGGAGTGACAGCGGAGTTGATAGTGGAACGGGAGCGATGATTCCGATTCCGTTTAGTGAAGCAGCCTCAGCCTCGTTACACAGTGACCTTGGGACGCTGAATCAGTTTGGCTCAGAACCGTCGGTAACGTAACAGATGGACACAAATATAAAGTGTTGAACGTATCGTGACACATGTTGTAAATGTGAAAAACATTACCTTCAAAGTCGCTGGAGCTTTTTCTGAAAACCACGGTAGTCGGTCAAGGGAAGCATTGAATTATGCCGATCTTCAGCGCCGACAAATGTAAGTCGACCTACCTTAGTGTGTGCTAATTCAAAGCAAGCAGACTTACAGTAAAACGTCGATCGTGATTGTTCATACTTCCAAGAAACTCAGCTAGAATAAGCAACCTAGAAATTTGGTGCTCGCGGTTAAATCTTGAATAAGTACCTTGTGTTGGAATGTCTGTGTTATTCAGTTGTTTGAACCAAATTGATACGGGTGATGTTTTCCAAATACATCATATACTTTTGTTCACGGTTCTTAATCTGTAATTTGTAAATGTGATTCAGTCACTTCAGATCAGTCAGCTCATATTCAACATTTTATGCCGCACATCATTTGTATGCGCTTATTCAAAAAGACACGTTAAACTTCAGTGACCCCAAATGCTAGATCAATAGGATGGCGTTTTCAAGACAGTTTATAGAGTATTCTTAAACAATGCGTGTAATGCACCAAGTAAACCAACTTATATCGAATGTTCTCCAAAACCGTGTAATGGTTATGTTGCTGTATAAAATTTAAGACGATACATTAAACCTTTAAAATCTCCCAAAATGCGGCTCATTCAATTCCAGTGTTCAATGTTGGAATCCTTTTCAAGCATTACATTTTTTCGTTCGGTGACCCACAAACTTTAATTTTCATTTCTGATGAGCTCTTATTGTGTTGTATCTCTTGGAGTACTGAATGGGTTGGTACAAATATGAGGCAACGCTAACGTCGAATTTAACATTAAGACAGCGTTTGCTTTTTCCCACCTACTCCAGTAGCATCTTTGCCTTTCGTTGAAGAATACTTCTTTGAGCTTTCTGGAAGCCGTGATAGTCAAATCAACCCACATGGATCTACAGTAGTTTACACCTGTCACGATTCAGCGGTCGCGTACACAAACTTATGTTTAGTTGCGATGTGAATGACGGTTTGCATAAATATTTGACTTGACCATTAGCACACGTCCGAAAATGATTATACGCAGTGATGTCTGTTTTACTCTTAAGTGGATCTGGTTACCAGTTTTGTTCTGACTTTTGACGCAATTGGTCACTTGTCCTTCATGTTTGGACCATGAAGAGGTCCCTAGTCTTGACTACCGATCTGAATGGCTGCGGTTATTGCACTCGATGGCGTATCAGAAGTTGACCACTGTCGTGTTTACGTCACCTTAATTCAATGCTTCAAATTGGCTGAGATGCACGTTCTAGTTAAGAGAATCTGGTTACCGAGTCTATTCAGTAGTACCAGACTGCCTAAACCTCTCTTAAATGTCCGGTTTTTGCTTAAGTAAGGAGCCGTGTATCCTCTGTGTTTGATTCTCACAAGTGAAAATCAACAAGAATTGGTCATGCCCCTAGTTAATTGAATAACATTCAAATCATGGCGTAGAGTACACCTGTTCAACCTGGCTAGAGTGATTCTTCGTGAAATAGTGAACTTTCTTTTTCCACTAGACTCCGGCTGCACTCTTGTTTCCTATCACATTCTTTGCTGGTTTGTGACTGAATTGCGCATTAAGGCAATACCACACAGTGAACTATGTCTTGTTTTCGTTCTCGACATGTTTCATCTACGGCTAAGAAACTCGTGCACAAATGTGTTTAATTTGGTCAACATAACTCCTAGAATTATTAATCTTTCAAGAATTTCCTGATTGTTTTAGCATCACTACAAGTGCATCACACATCCCAGCAGTTTCCTTACCGGTTCCCATCAAAACACGTCAACATTCCCACTGCTTTCTCAAAAATGTCCCGTCAGTCAAAATATCAAAATATTACTACAAAGTTTTGTTCGCCTATTTAACGCTCACAAGTAGCGTTGAGCAGTCAAACCCTGGCAACATTTCCACTCTATAAAAATGTCACATTTTTGTTAGCGCCGTTTTTGTTTCATGAATTTCGTCTTTTTTTTAAACTTTCGGGACATATTTTTTTTTATAATACTCTAACTTTCTCAGCTGCATTACTCCTACGCTATGCAACTCATTGAAGCGTGCACAAATCAACAGTCAACGTTCTCACTAAGCAGACCACTTGTGCAAAATACGAGAGTATTCAACTGGAACGCTTTGAACAAGACCACTCAGCGGGAACTTTTTCTCTGAACAAAAGTGACTCCTGCACTTAACAGTACATATTTTGACACTGAGCGAACACTACCACATTAAACTCTGAATGACTCAAATAGGTGTTTATCTTATGGTGCGCAAGTCATCGTACATACCACTGTATAATGTACGCCACTCATCCAAAATACCCATGCGGCTGGTTGAATAGCAAATGAGGGTCGAGTCGGCTGATGAACAGCACAGCAGCTCAATCACCTGGAAGTATAATCGATCTGAGAATTCGATAAGCAGCATTGTCCAGTAGGATGGTATTGCTGAACTAAAGTAAATACAAAATGAATCATTTGAAACTCACAGACAACTGTGATCGCGTTAGAAAGTACACTCGTATCTTGATTAGTACTAATGATGCTGTGCACAAGGATAGCCGCACCACTCAGAACAATTAATTTGATCACTGTTAATTGTGTGTCATTTGAACGTGTTGAAGTTGCAAATACTTCTACCGCCAGTCAAGCACCAATTAAAAGACGCTGCTTTGGATGGGATACATAAGAACATCAGCCAGTTTGCCGTATTGGTTCAAGAATTAACACAGTATTCGTGTGAGCTAACGGAGAAACAACGAAGTTGTAAAAATAACTGTATGTCCATCAAAACAGACATGTTTGAGTCCACTTTTTAGGTGATCTGTAATCACCAAAATACGGATTGTAAAAGTGCTTAACTATATACTTCACATATCACAAGTTAAAGCTTGGTAGGTCATTACGTTTTGAATTAATGTACACCTCTTTAATAGTACCATTTCTCAGAGTAGAGCCTTCTGGTTGAAATCAACTGTTGGCACTATTACAGAATTTTAACTCCGCCGTTCACGAAGATGAAAATCTTTCTATAACCGGTTACTTTTCAGCTTAAGCCAACTCTTTTTAAACCTGCTGTTCGCTAATCACAGTCCGAGTGGGTGATTGACGTGCGGCTGTTGCAACGGCTAATCAGACGCCTACTATCAAAGATCAAACTCGAAACTATGTATAGATAGACAAACCAGTCTGAAATGTGATTGGTTGAATGCTTCACAGCTAACACAAAAACGGACGGAACATGCCTCACTGCACATGCGCCTTTTGAACGTGCTCCGCGGTTCATCGCGTGTACTTGTCGGCACTTAGAGAGCAAGCAACACAGAATACCAATTGTCTCGTCCAGGTGACAAGTGGGTTTATTGGTTTGGAAACCAGCCTAATTATTAGGGCAGATCTGGAAGAAAAAGAGGGGTACAAATCAGCAATTCTGCGCTGAACGTGCTATGAACACTGGGGCCGATTTGGCTGTGCGTGTGCTAGGTGTGCACGCGTATTCGTTTTTCACCTTGCTGGGAAAATTGGACAAAAGTTGTTTGTGATGGACGGTAAACTTCAAAGCTCTGACAAATTTTTCTGCTGTCAGGTTAAACATAGAAACTCAGTAGGTAAATAGGTACTATTTGAAAGAAAGTTTATTTTCCCATATTTACACACCGATACTGCAGTCATAAACTCATCCCCCCCAAAAAATGAGACAGTGCAATCAAAATGCTTTTTCTGGACGTTTGTAAAGTAACTGTTAATTCTACAATACAGCTAAAGTGAATATTTAATGCAGATTTGTTTTATAAGATGAACAGAGTAGGTACGCCTAGAATAAATCATTGCTCCATGTTTAAACCTAGGGAACAACATCACTTCGCCTGTTCTCTACGTTTATCTAGGTATTTGCCAGTCAGTATTAACGGAACGGAACGCGCTTGCATTCGCGGCTGAATCGAATTTAGACTATAGAGACGGTTACCGCATGTCCATTCACCAAACTCAAGGGCGATCTTTTTGACAATAGGTATGTAGATTGCGTTGATAGAACAAATCACCAAAACGGTCTATTGAGAAACAGATCGTAAGTTGTTTCCGAACTAGTGCCTGGAAGACAGAAGACAACAACCTGGTTTTAAATGGCTTACTCGTTAATATTTACCTGTACCCTTGAATTTAAATACTGCATTTGTTAGAGACAAAGCGGAAATCCATGGACTGAGTGTTGGAATTGAGCACAAAGGGAAAAGAGAGGCACATTTCGAAGAAGCGAATATTTATCTGAACTGAGCTTGCTAGTGTGAGACAGGCCGATTGTTTTAATGTAACAGGCACTAGTTTTGCACAGACAAAAAACTAAGAGTGCAAAATGCTAACAAAGGTTTCGCTTCAAGGCTCACTTTCTTTCAGATTTTGCAGACATTTAGTGCGTACCCATTTCTCACTACTAATGAAAACAGTATTGTGGGGCTATGGTGGTTTTGATTCTATTGTTTTATCGTTCGTCGCCTGTATACAGCATCGTTCGTACGACGAACGAAACTAGCGTAATGGTCTCCGGTGACGTCACACATTAGCAGAAATGGCTCCTGTTTTCAAGACCCGCATTCACAACCCATGTTGACTTTGCATACCCTGAGTATCTCCGTTTATTATTTTCTCGTAGTGCATCTGCAGCTGTCTTTTAAATCTTCTTTCACCATGCTCCAGACATTCTCAATTGGATTCAGCATTGGTAAATAGGGTGCCAGTCGTAAGATTCATCCTCCAGTATACAACTCCTCAGCAAACACGTTCCAAATCGCTATGACACGGTGCGTTTTGCATATCAACATTATGTCTGATATTGGTGTACTGATCTTTAGCTGATTTAGCAGGCTTCACAGCCAGCCTTTGTAACTGCTGCTGTTGCGTGCTCTCCGCCTCGTCGTATGGCCTGCTATCGGGCTTGGTGTCATAGATTACGGCCTCAGCTGATTGTTACGGATACGCATGCACTCATTCGTTTTAATGGACGTCCCACTGACCTCGTACAGAACAAATTGAAGTTGGTTTCATAAACCAAACAAATAGTCATGGAATTTGCATACCACTCCATCGGTCGATATGCAAACAGTCGTCGTAATTCCAAATCCTCATTTGAGCACAAGCCAACAGGTACCTGACAGTCTATTGAAAGTTATGCACCGGACATCCAAGTATTGACTAATCGTTGTGTTCGATAGCTCCTTCTCAAACTCAGCCTTGACGAGCAATCTCAAAACTTGTAGTGTAATCGTTGGGACCATGGAAACTCACTCCAACAACATGTCGATCTCTGATTCTGTCAGAATGTTGCTTCTGTGTTCTTTGCGAGACTGAACTTCATACATGGTGCAATCCACATGAACTCAGTTGTAAGCGGTATTACATTTGACTCCGTCCAGAAGGGCAACCGTGCGCCAGTCATCGTCCCTTTCATATGCTTCGATAGTACGTCTGTTTGTTTCGGGACTGATGCGAGTGTACTTGCGTCCGCCAGCCATGTGTGTAAGAGAAGTAAAGAAAGTGTTTTCACAAACCGGTTCACTCTCACGTTACAGCTCGAAGTCTACCACCAGCCCACAGCTCGATCCTACTGGTCATGAGATCCACCAACATCCCCACCCATCTGCGACCTTCCACCATTCAAAGGAACAAATACGGCTCGCAGTTTGATTAATTAGTAGGAACAGAGTTAGCTGATCTGTGCTCCACTTTGACCGCTCACGTCGGTTTCACTAAACAAAGCTGTTGACCCCTATCGAATAACATGTATCACTTCCTCGACCAAAGTAGCCAATGTGAAGTGTTCTAATCAAGATTGGAGGGAAAACATGGACATCCCCACGAAGGAGGTTGGTTCTATTGTCTCTGCATTCTCTTGCCGGAGAACATTCTTCTAATCAGCTAGTGCTCAGCGACGTTTTCGGAAAGGTAGATTGTCCCCAATAGAAATTAAGGGATTTGGACTGTTTCAAATTGAAGATTTCTCATAACTGCTTGCAGCCTTTACATTCAGAGAGGCCTTCCTGCTGGACCACTTAAAGAAGACGCACCAGGCTCGGGTCTCATTATCTTTTGTACACACTAGTAGTGCGTATCCTCGTCCAAACCGAACTTTGCACTCTGGCCCTGGTGTTTGTGAGATCAGTGCGTTAACCACAATGCCAGTAACCTCACAATAGACATGACCGAATGATGATATCTAAACGCTCAACCACGACCTTGTGTGAGTAGCGTTCAGCTTGCCAGATCATTCTGAAAGCAAAATAAACGGAATCGCTCTGTTCAATCTAGCCGATAACCCCATGATCAGGATGTGCACGACTGATAAGTTCTGACAACAGCAAAACTGGAGCCCTTGATTGCCCCATTCACTTGCAAACAATAGTCATCAAGTACTTGCAGGAGCTCTAAGATAGTCCCAAACACTGAAGTAACAACGGTGGATCCGTTGAGATGAAACAGCCAGCTGTTAATTGTTAAAATAAATTTGGACGATTTCTACCCACTGTTTCATTTTGGATCGTTTACTAATAACAGAATACCTCTACTGAAAACCTTCGGAATATACAGATTTCCCAAGGCCACAACAATTTCGGATCTCTCTTTGGAAGACTTGTCTGCAAACTGAAATTTCGGTTCAGGTGTTCATGGACCAACCTTATTGTTGGAACGCTCAGAAAACCGATTTCAAGTTGACCGTCGCTCACATTTGATCGCAGCCTTCGCATTCAGATAGACTTTCCAGCCGGCCTCCTTCGAAATGAATAGGCACTAGACTCGAGTTTCGCTCTCATTTGAGCTCATCACTAGTAAATATGCTTGCCGCGGCCGGGATGTGAACTCCGGCCATTCCAATCATGAGGCAACCGTGTTGATCACTGTGCCATTGACCTCACATTAGGCACGACCGAATTATCAAATCTGAACGCTCAACCACTCTCGCTTGTGAGCAGTGATCATCAGTAATCTAAAACTGATTTCGTTAGAATACGGGTGTCCCAGTCGGATAATAAACAGGATTGATCAATATGAAATACACAGTAGAATTATTCCAAAATACGAACAAGTGACGTAATGAACGTTGTGGCTTCGAACCCTATGATGGATTAAGAGTAGGTGAAATTGCAGGTCAACTTCCGTGTCGTTCCAACTGAATGATTTCGGAGAAGTGAAGAAGTAAAGGATGATAAATGCTCATTCCTGAAAAATATCGAGAAGGCGTCCCATCTTTAAACTCGATTTCTTCTATCATTAACTATCTACGAAACTACACGCAATGTCTGTGTATTAAATCCAAGCCCATTTTAGACATATTCTGGTCGCTTATGATACTGAGACAATGATTCGTGTTTCTGAATTACTTTGCACACGCAAATGATTATATTAAACACCAACAAAGCGAAAATAGTTTTGTATCTGAAATGACTTTACCCATGGTAACTAAAGACGCTGTCACTCAGTTTAGTGAACATCGCTTTGGGTTCATCATTCGAATTTCCCTATCCCGAAGTCTAAACAATGCGTACGTGATCATTGTTTTCGTCCTCAGCCAGACTTAGTGGTTGAGTGATGAAACATGATGATTTGTCAGGTTTAGTGAGATCTCACTAGTGCAGTGACCAACACTATGTCTCACGGGGTCGTGACACTAAATTGAAATCCTGATCCTAGCATGGATAGCCTTTAACAAAATTGACTCATCTATATATTATTGTTTGAAATGATCTGGAGGGTAGTTTTGTGCGAATATCATAAGTGTGGCTAAAGATGAGCAGTGCTTAAGTTATATGAAGAAAATTACTTGTTAACCAGTAGTGAGTTGTGTTAGTCGATCAATGTCACTTAGCCCTAAAGCTGTTTCTGACGAATTCACATATACTTCCACAACTTGGGAAGCGAGGCAATTTGATTTTCCTGATTCACGACCCCATTCTCGTGCACGTTCTGTTAACTGCTTCAAAAGTGTCAGTTAGGTTGGAGACAGAGTTAAGAAATTTCCCACTACGTTTGAAAAGGGTGATTTGCACAGTGATTTCGAAGGCTGCACTGATAGTTGTGTGCATGTATTCGTACATCTTACTTCATTGAATAAAGTGTTAACTCAACAATTTTTAGAAGTAAGTGCTATTTGTGTCGGTTTGTTTTGTAAGATGACTGTTTGAGTTGCAGATATTTAGCCATCATCTCACTGACGGCAACGTACGTGTAACTTTGCGTGATTTCCACAGTTGGACCTAATAACCGACTGGGCAACAATGTTCCGTTTTGTTAGAATACGGCCAGTTTTTGGTGTATTCAGCCGTTCTCGATTACAATGGACTACATTTGATAAGACTGTTCCAAAAAGCAACGAGTAACTAGTGTGTTTGCAGAGATTAACGAAGGGAAATTGTAACCGACAGTAAATGTTTCATATAGTTCATTTTCAGTTCGCTTCACTAAGAACAATTTTTTGAAAACCATATGATAAGGGCCATTTGCGAAATCCGAGAAAAACACAAGCCCCTAATGGGATGCTGTTTTGAATGTTCATATTGAAAAATGTGTATGGTGGTTTACTCTCTCACCCTTAACGTTTGCAACGAACGTAAACAGACCAACCGGTCAACAGAATGTTCCAAAGTCAGCCACTGTCCCTCTGACGCTGAGACCTTGATATGGATCCCACCCAACTGGAATAAATCATCTCATGTGTTATATTTTTGTCACGCCCCAGGGTCTACGAATCGTGAATGAACACTGTCTTGGACAGTCCAGTGTTCTGTTAAGCTACCGACATAAAGTTACCCAAACATTTAAAGACCTCCAAAGAACGTATTCTGCTTTTAAGTCTAGATTGAACACATTTCTTGTCCAATAAGTTGATGCAAAGTCTATGATTAATCTCAATCGACGGAGATGGTAGCTACTTTCCAGAAGTTGTAAATACCTTTCACAGTATCTAGCACAATATTCGTTTGTTACCGTTGAAGTTACATAGAACACATTGTGAAACAGCGATGAAAAATGAAACTTATGTAGGATTCAGCAAATATTCCCCGTCAAAACAAGTACTGAGGATGCACATGTCATCCTGTACATCAAAGGGATATTTTCTACTGGGATTTGCCTTAATCTTCACATTTCTGATAGGCCTGCTACTCTTCGCAGTGCAACTTAGTTAATACACTAGTTTCCGTTTCTGCTAATGTTTGAAAACTAATGTCTGCCGAATGACCGGTGACGTCGACAGTTCGACGAGAATTTAGATGGGTTGAGACAGTTTCCCTCGACGCTTTTGTTCCACAAGTCCCAAAATCATCTTCCTTAAATGTATAAAGCTTTGCATTGTACTGTGTGGTTAATTAGATTTACCAACTTTTATAGAGATCTGCTCAACACGACTTGTTTGTTTTTTTTAAGCCTAGTTACGGGAAGACGTGTTTCAACCGTTCTTGCTTGTAGCTGAAAACCGACACCAACGCTTTCCATGAAACGCATTTGCTGTTACTTGTAATTTGAATACTTCTCACATTTTCGTATGTCGAGTTTGCTGTGTTGATAGATTTACATGGTCTATATCGGTAGGTAGAATTCTTACAACATTTTATTTTTGGTGCCTATCTACGTCCGGTGCTGACATCTGAACTCTTATTACGATTCGTTCTTCCGTTCGATTGGACCGTGGGTGTTCGGTGATGTGTTCACATAGGTACGTGCTGTGCCGTACGGGTTCAGGCACGCCGGATTCACTTTCGCATGTCATATTGTTAACTTAATGATCGATTGATATCTGTTCGAATCCATCACGTAGCTAGCTTTGTTGATTAGGTCCCGACATGGTGCTTGTCTTCAATCACTGTAACCACACTAGTGTTTACGAAAAATGAGATTAACACACTGGTTACAGTTGAGCTAACATCGAACCGGGAGTAAAGGAGGCTACGTGTCCAGAATGCCATTGATAATCATTCGTAGATAAGGCAAAAATTATCTTACTGTGTGTTGTAATCATATTCGACTTCTTTCATAGAACGCTGTCAGAAGAACTAAAATAATTGTAGATTTGGTACAACCATAAATCAGCCGTGAACAGTAACGGACGAGTAAACATTAGTCATCAGACCTACTACAGACCTTCGCGTGCAGAGGACAAAATTACCCAACTATGAAAGAAAATCGTAAGTTATCCGAACTGAGACAATGTAGCCCAAATTTGTTTGTGGCAGTGTAACGTCGAGCCAATTGCGATGAAACTATACGTATAATCAATTTTCAGGGGAAAACCACCAGGTCATGTGATCGAAGAGAAACCATACACCCAATGGGTTAGGCGAGGGCAAAAATACGCTTTCAACCATTCTCGTGAAGAAAGCATGCACCTAAAGTAAAAAACCAATGTGACCCCTACCACCCACAGTTAGAAGCGTATTGCATGTGAACTTCAATGCTGCACCAAATCGCTGCAGTTAGGCATCCTTAACTTAGTGAGTGTCCCGATTTTTCTAACTTCACCTGCCTTTTATATCTGAGGTTTTGACCCAAACATCACCGACATCCCTCCTCTTCCTCTCGAAGTAATTACATATATATACAAGGATCAGATATTCTCTAACAGAACAATAAATTAAGGGTAAAATTTAGTCAAGTTTTTAGATTAGTCGTAAGCGACAGGTTGTCGTTTCATGAGCTTGAACCAACATATTTCTTAAAGCACTGATTATAATTTTGTGGGGTTTGTGACCCAGAGACTGGCGATAGCCGGTTCAAAATCACTGTGAATTTACAGTGCATGAAACAGAACCAACTTTAATAAATAAATCTAAGGCAACTTCTACTTCGCACACTTTCCAGTTGATCCTGACAACCATTCTACCACTATGAGTTTCGTTATTAACGACGGTTGTCTTACGTCAATTTAACTGGTTATCAGAGGCATCAACGATTCATAGATCAATTTTTAATAAAATAAAACAAAGGAATACGTAAAAAAGGTGCAAACCATGGCTCACTAGTTTTAAAAATACCGGAGTTATATGTAATCATTATTTTGCAAGTTAAAGAACATAAAGATTCTCTAAATGGTTTCAAAATAAGATGCCAACTGATATGAGCCAGTGGTGATATACGATGATTATTTTTTACTTTCTCATTATGAGTCTGTTTGAAATTAGATTTCATCCTTTGGATGAGCGCAAAACAGATCAATTTAAACAAAAGTTTGTCACTGTTTGGAACAAGGAAGTACGTCCTCTCTTCCAAGAGATATAGACTAGCCTAACCCTGTGGTGAATGTTCATTCACTGCACTAAGGAGAGGATAATTCCTGTCAAACTCTGGGTATTGATTACAAGTGGGAGTGATACTGAACCGTACAACTCCTTTGACAGAAAGATTCGACTGACGACAATAAAAGGGGATCAGTTACTCAAAACATCACGGGCTTCCCGAAAGTCCAATAGCCCGCCAGTGTAAGAATGGAATACTTTAAAGAAGAGCCGTTGTCCTACCGCAAAATCCACATTACCACTATGCAAGGTAGCGCATGACTAGCTGCCTGGTGGACGGTAAGGTTTTTGGTTGACTTCCACAATTATAATGCATTATCTGCAATAGCAGAGTTATAATTTTTCGGTTTTTGCCTGATATAATCTTTTTGTTAGTAGACATTACCCGTCCACGAAAACATTATCAGCCCCTTGGCTTAAATATTAAACGTGGAAAATTTCTCATACTAGTTTTACCGGAAACATGAGAAATTGATTTCTGAGCTATTTATCCTGCTGTCAAAAGTTTACGACAAACGCACCTGGACGCGATGTTCGGCGTGGTCGCTTGTTAAGTTAAAGAATCTACTTCTGTCAGGGTGAGAACAAAACGGTATGTAGATTTGGAGCAAGCGATACAGTTGTCAGTCCAATAAGACACAGAGAAGTGTTAGTCGAAATCTGTGCATCTCTGGATTACCATCGTACCATTTCAAGTACCCTCATATCTACAAATTCAAAAAATCAATTCCAATGCCTCAATATAGGTTAATTGCAAGCCTTTCCCAGAGCAGACTTCGATCAGTGGGGAGTGATAGACTGGCTGTTTGCATTCATGTAGAAGCCAAATGCAGATTTTGAGTTTTCCGTCCATCCTACGGGTCTATAATAGAAATAAGGAACGTCACCATCTGCACATTGGAACATTTAAAGGGAACCGCATTGCCGAATTTGTGTTACTGGCAAAGAGATTAAGATGTTTAATGGCGTCAGTGGATTTCAGCATTAACTGTTTAAGAAGTGTTGCCCTGGCAAACAACCCCTTCGATCGTTTTGTGAATTTCATTTGAAAATGTGAAATAGCCGACTCCCTGCGTGGATTTATAGATCAGCTGGTAGATGGTTCATTGTCTCTGGGTACGCTGGTTCTTTCATTGGCTGGTGTCCAGCCAAAGTCCGTAAGTGAGTTTCTACTAACTAGTGAACTTTATAATGACGCCGTCAATTTCCACTAAACGGTAGCCACGGATAAACTGATTCGTAGTGGCTTGGTTGTTACGTAATCAGTTGACTGTCCTTTTAAAAAGGGAATTTTTTATTAACGTTCTTCACACGGAAATCTACTCGTTTGTCTGTGCTTTTTGACAGGGCCTCAAGGCTCTACTCAAAGAGTGGCTGACATTATTTCTCCCCTACATTTAGAGACGCAAAGCGGCTGATTGGTCACAGTGACGGATCCATGTAGTCTTCCATTACAACTGCCAATCTGGAGAACGGCAAACACACGGACATTGAAGGAATATTTTGAGATCGAATGTTACAATGATCCTATCGAATTATTCAAATATTTTTGATAGAGGAACCAGTAGTTCGGAGCTTCCTTCACGCTGATTTCAGGTCGTGTTTAAATTTTGTCGTAGCTACTCTGTGGCATGTGCACATACAATACGTATGACGACGCTGAGGCTGTCATGTCTGTAACCCAGGTGTACACGGCTCATCCAACTTTTGTATATAGTTTTGACTGTACAGTTGTATCACATTCCCTTTTATATCGGTTGTTGCAACAGTAACCAAACAATGTAACGCCCATCGCTCCAAACGGTGTCTTCCTTATTCTAAGTACGTAACTCATTATTGTTTTGAATTCAACAGCGAAACTTTAGTAGCAAAGCCGGACACTGGCTACATTCATCTCGCTGCCAGAAATAACGTACACCTGCGCGTCATATCCCACAGTATTTGAACAGTGACAACAGGCAAAACGTCAGAAGGTCGAAAGTGACACTGACCCACCTAATGGTACCAAACAGAACATAAATAGATGACCAAAGGCTGTATGCGCGCCAGTCGCTGGCAAGAGTTCTCCACAGCCAATTCGGATTCAGCTGAGACACCAATGTTTGCAATTTATTCACTCATAACTTCAAAAAATTTCACACTACTTGGTGAGAGTCAAATCTGAGGTTTTGCTATTGATTTGTTGAATAAGCTTCATCAAAGCAAACATGTTTATTACACCGTCTTTTTATACAACCACAAAAACGTGAAAAATCTGCCTTTTCAGTTTTTGCACGTTGATTTTTGCCTTGTTTTTCTAGTGTACGAATATCTTTTAACCGCAACTTTATCATGTGCTAATTGTTTCAATCTCCGCTGGACAGTTCATCCTCTCGAGTCTTTAATCAATATTTGGTCGGAAATGTGCTTCTTTTCCTATCCAAAAGGCAATCTGCTAATCGATACCCGTTGAATTAATTCTAGTCAGATTCCCCTGATGAAATTAAGCTGACTTTAGCAAACCTTGATAAAAAAATTAAATCATAAAGAAGATAAGCGCAGAGTGTGCTGACTATGTCAGTTGTGTCACGCTCGGTACAGAATTTCGCCATTCACATTTTACACTCAGAACTCGAACCAGAGAACTACGTGCGACGGCTCCGCTTTCACTAACAGACGTGACAGCTACTTATCGGTCGACCACTGGAATGCTATTAACAGTCCCTGATAACAATCGGTTGCGTTCCTCATTGCAAAGCATGAGAAGATTGTACTGTCACCTTAGATTCCATGACACCACAGTTTATACAACTAAAATGTTGTGGGTTGTTCAAAAGCAGATTTCAACTTCTGGCAGATTTTGCAGCCCGGACGGGCCAATTAACTCGAATATCCCTTTGGCTAGACTTCATGGGCAAGACGTTTTTTACAACCAGGGTTTGTGTTCCAATCCTATGAACTAGAGTGACATAACCAAAAGGTCACATTTAAACACTAGTCCTGCCAAGTCAGAACCAATATTGGGTAAAAAAATGTATACTTGGTCAGCTAGACACTGCTCACACTTTCGATCGTTCTGCAATAGATGGAAAGTCACCTTGGTTTCACTGGGATGCAGTCAGTGAAACTAAGTTGTCCCAACTACATTCCCACCTCGATTTGCTGTTTTGCCCAGTATGAGATTCTCTCGATTATATTAGTGATGACCGAAAGGACTTCACAGTTCGTTGTACGTGGTCAAACAATTTTTGAATTCTTCAAGCAAAGATAACGAAAGAAAACGCCATGATTTCAAAACTAAATTTTACACAGGGGCCTCGTTGCAACAAAGGTTTATTCAGATGTGAACTTAAAAGGTGTGTCAAATACCTCTACGGAGATCATGCAAGAGACAAGATAAAAACGGAGCTCTATTACCGAATGATGAAGCCAATTTCGCCGGCTTGCTTAAATCATGTAAGAATTCCCAACGTAGTAAGTGATTCATCATCCGGCCAAATACATCATATTCAGATCAGAAATCTTACAAGGAAAACGCTAAGAGAGTAAATGCAGAACGGATGGTTAATGTTGTCAGTCCGAACAATGTCATAGTGCAATCATCTATCCAAGTGAGCAATAGGTGTTGGACGGGTAACAAGGTGGAGGTTGGCCAAAGACAGACGTTTCTGAGCTCAGAGGAGTGGATTGTGCGGGTAACTCCAAACCGCCGCAGCTGTGGACAAAATCCTACGGTTCACTGCCCTCAAATGGGTGAACTTAACTCAATAGATCGGGCAAAATGCGTCCGCTACGTTGACAATGATTCAAATCTATCAGGTGCAAAGTTATGGTACTGCTTGCGGGTTTCGCCATCCAGACTAAGTTGTGTTCACGGACCCATTCACTAGTTCTACAGGAACAAATGAATGAGTATACACAGAACGAGATTGTAAAAACAGTTACTTTATCTTTCAGGCGTTCCCCGTTCTCCATTCACTCTTTCAGTGATTTCTGTGTAAAGTTATGAGAAAAATGTTACGTATTTAGCCTGATGATGAACCATTGACATGAATGCAGTAATCTATTCTTTTAGCATGGACCCAGGTGTTGTGGTATTAACATGAAAATGGACAGTCTAAATGTGACCAGAAGTAGGTCACTGTCAATGAACCTGATAAAATATCTGGGGTTGACAAAATCCTCGAATACACTGATTGCACCTTGACCACCTGCTGATGTCTAGCGATGGGTGATTAGTTGGGTGAATTGCATACTATCACTGACGAGGAAAATTATCGTTACAATATCCAGGATCTTTCGATTTTACGGGCTATATATATATGTGTGTTTGTCATCCGAAGTTTGTGGATAATATTTTGAGGAACAGAGTTGGATAGGTGTAGCCAAGTGGACAATTTGGGATTAAGAATTTTACACACTTCTTTTTTTCAAGTTGACCATCAGTCACATTTGATTGCAGCCTTCGCATTCAGATAGACTTTCCAGCCGGCCTCCTTCGAAATGAATAGGCACTAGACTCGAGTTTCGCTCTCATTTGAGCTCATCACTAGTGCATATACTTGCCACGGCCGGGATTTGAACTACGGCCATTCCAATCATGAGGCAACCGTGTTGATCACTGTGCCATTGACCTCACATTAGGCACGACCGAATCATAAAATGTGGCACTTTGTTCCTATAACCATGTTATCATCACTTAAACGGGTTCATTCTCGTTGTTTCGATGCGTGAGATGCTGTACTGCATGTTACCTGATTCAACTATCTGCCTTTCACTTGGCAATGCGGAGATTTGGGGAGCAGTTGGAAGGTAACATCTTTTCTCACTAACTTTATAGGCGATTTAGTCAAACGAATATCGTTGACATATGGCTTTGTACGGAAGGGAAATCTAACTTTGTTAATATCTCCCTATCATTGTGTTAGGCAGATAAGAGCGATGTCGGACTTTTTTTGGATAAGAAGATAACGCCGTTGAAGGTGGCAGAAACTAGTTGAATACAGCAAGATAACCGCAGAACACAATGAAACTCGATGAATCAGCGCTCTCGCCAGTTAAGCACATAAATAGTCACAATTTGCTGAATTCTGGAACACTTTTGGAAGGTTGTCAGAAAACTCTTCACACAAGTTTACCAACATGTACTTGTTGATTGGTTCGCCTTTGATCGCCTAGCTTGACTGTATGGTCCTATCCACACTGTAGAGAAGGTATAGTTACAAGTAGTTTGCTTGTTCCCCAGTGCAAGCCCACTACGTACCTGAAGAGAAAGATTATCACAGTGGTTTGAAAAACCAACCACTGGGCTTAGCTAAGGTTCCTTTTCTCAGCTGCATGGTGATTTTACTTGCACTTCGCATGAGCTTATTGTTGTATAAGTGAATAGGAAGATTATCTTTGATCAACTATTAAATGACACAAACCACATCGGTAAATTACACAGAATTATTGAGTATTATGTATCTTTGGATCATAAATTATATTGCATCAGAAGTAACGGTGTACTCAACAGAAATGTAAACAAATTTAGCTGTGAACGAACTTAGGAGAAAGCGTGTAATCCCTTGTGTTAAGTAACTATTCTGGAAAGGAAATTTTTGTCAGAAATACAGAGTATTAGGCAGGCCACCTGCAATCTCCCTCATTGTACCCATGTTCACACGTGAAATTTCCTCAGACGTGTGTAATCGTGTTCAACGCTTAATTGATTGACAGGAATTCCATCGCGAAAAAGTCTAACGAAGAGTTGCACGTGAAGTGTACAATTAACTAGAATCAAAATAAACAGGGAGCCTTAGAAAAAAACTATTTGCGAGCTACACAGGCTCGCGAAACGAGTTATATAATAGGCGATTTGCTACCTCCCACTCCAACATCAGCAACCAAACTCACTCGGCTTGTTTGACGTTGATGAAATTTAGACACTAAATATTGGCAATTAAATAAGTTTTCCTTTAAATCTACAACCACTTTGTTTTCGTCACAAAGACAAAGCAAAAGTGAGGGAAGTAAAGAATCTGTGGGCAAAATCTTGTTTGGTAACCAATTCACGGATTTTCTGGTAACACTATGAGGTGCACCTTTAGTGACCATGTTTAAGACCTCCATTGGCTACCTTGATAAATATGAATTTATCAGCATGTGAACTTTTCACTTGTCGAACATGCTGGTCGACGTACAGATGTGACTAGATTGGATAACTGAAAATAAGTATATGTACGACGGTAAAGTAGCTACTAGAAGTTCCCGTTAAGATTTAGTCCGTTTCGTAATAGAACATTTACGAAGCAACCGAAATGTGTGAACTGAATGAAGCTTCTACAACTAAGTGAGCTTTTCAACCAGCATCTTCTAAGAAAGAGTACTAGACTCATCGAAAACCCAAACTTTTCTGAACACGTTCGAAAATTATGTGATTTCAAAGTGACTGGGAAGTCCAAACAGTGGTCATCGATTTCGGCTAACGAGGTAACTACTGTGTCTCCACTGATGGAGATCAAACAACAAGGACGTTGCTATGAGTTGTGTTTTGCGGCGACTTTGTGGTTGAGTTAACTCTCCTTGATGCATGATTAGGGGTAGAGTGGTTAAGAACACTCCCTCATGAGAACACAAGACTCTGTTGAAATTCTGGTCATATAAAGGTGTACGCTGCTGAATAGCTCTGAGAAAAGTGGAATTCGAAAATGAACAGTGGAATATTTCATTCGAACATTAAAGTCACAACCATATTTGGATGCCTCTTGATTTTATACCAGTCAAATTTCTGACTACCAGCCAGTGACAGAAAGGTGTTTTCGTTATACAACCGTTTACCAAACTCACATCATTTGTGATTTGAGGTTCAACCTACTCGCTTACGTGCAAATGATCTAGTTGTGGACAGATTCGTAATTTCCTTGAAGATAGCCGTCAGCTAACCATTGCGGTAATGAAATTTCTTCAAGTTATGTTTACTTAGCAAGTAACAATCACTTAAAAGTCGTTTGCTATTAATTTCAAGTACACGCTTGGCGAAGTTTTCCCCCTTATCGGAGAATAGTGTGGACAGTCCACTTCACATTTTGCCAAGAAAATAGTTTATCAGAGAATGGAAACAAATTTTTAGGACAAATGCTGTTTAGATCTCGTTCCGATTTAACTAAACCTCTTTTGTTTAGAAGATTCATATTCTGAAAGTTGCAAAACCCTTCAGCCAGATAATTTCATTCTTGACAATTTACAACATGCTATAAAAATAAACTCATTTTAGCTTATTTAAAAATACGGGTACCATAACAATTTTATTCTCATTGTGAACTTAAAGGTGTGCACAACTTTTTCCAGCGGTTTTCTCGCCAGCTGGTTTGCACTGGCGCGAATAATTTTCTCAGCTCTTCCCATTTCCGAAATGGCGTTCCTCTTTTTCGGAAGAAAGCGTTGAAATTTCCAGCCGACGTAGATATAGGTGTTATGGAGAAGTGAAGTTGTTTGCTTCAAACACGAAAGGGTGTTTCTCAAAATCGGCATTCCAACCCTTGTGCGTTTAGTGACAAACTGTCTGAATAAAAGCTGTACGCTGTTACATAGAAACACGCTGAAATGCCGGAACATTAACGCATTTTGAGTGCTTCATTGTCTTTAAAATATGAAAGAACACCAGCTGGGTTTAGACTGCCAAACAGACCTCTTCTGAGTGTACCAATCAATTTCGCCAAGTCAGTCAACTTCTGTGTTGTTCGCATGTGATCTCAGTAAAGTATGAGTCATCAGTTGTTTTTCTGTCGTCATTTCAACGGAATTTTTCAGAGGAAACGCCAGCGTGTCACCTGCTAATCCAAATGTTCGAATTAACCAGTAGCTCCTAAGCATGTGTATGTGGGCAAGCAAAGGTAGACTGACTTTAGAGTATAACAAAACACCTGTAGAGTACTCAGCAGGGCTGTCAATATAGGTGGCTTATGGGACAGAAGGGAAAACATGTTCGATTAGTACCATTTACAAGTGTGTGACTAATGACCGCCACAAATGAATAGTTTGCTTTATATGTCTGCTGGTT
The DNA here is from genome assembly GCA_008508345.1 of Paragonimus westermani. Lineage (NCBI taxonomy): Eukaryota > Metazoa > Platyhelminthes > Trematoda > Plagiorchiida > Troglotrematidae > Paragonimus > Paragonimus westermani. The sequence continues at coordinate 177,979 of QNGE01000652.1, forward strand.
TGCACGTGAGCGTATTGTGTACAGTATTAGTAGGATGGTCTGCTGTTCCTTCAGTTACCGTTAATTCTGTCAGTGCAAATAAGTTTGGACAAACAGGAGGTTAAAATATTGCCGCGTTTTGCGAAATCCGCGGGCTATCGGTGAAAACACAGAAAGAGATACAATGAAATTGTTAAAAGTGTGCAGATTTGACTGGAGCACAGGGGACTCTCGTCGAAGACAGCGCTTTGTATTAAACACACAAATAGACTCCAAAAGGTGAGATTATCAGCAAAACATTCAACTGGCTAAAATTAGTTTGCCATTTACGTCTCAACATTGCGTCACTTACTGATCCAGCGCAGAAATTCATTCTGCACATAAAGTCTACAAAACATTAGAGGACGCCTAATATCCCTGTTCCCTTCTGTCTCACCCAAGTGGCTATATCTCGCAAGTAATGGATAAAATCTAAGGGACAGTTTTGTGGCTGATACGAGAAATTAGAAACTTAGACCAACATTTTTTAACCCGAAATTGGCGAGATTCCCAAAGGAAATGAGAAACAAATTATACTGGTTTTGGATTAAATCTCTTAGAAAATTAAGAGCTATTTTAAAATGTGTTAGAGGTTTCACTGAAAAGGCGAAACAGAATCAACCACGTTATTTAATCTAAATTTAATGTGGCGAGGTTTGTTTGGTGCTTGAAATAATATTACACGAATTATGCCATCGATAGTTCCACGAATTTCTATTCCGCTTTCAAAAACCGTCTGCAGTATTTCCATAATCTAAGCTATCCTGGTTATTTGCAACTATAAGAGTACTCTCCTAGCTTTGTGCATAAAACGCAGTTATATCTTTACAGACAATTGGCCGGGTCAACTAGAACTCATCTCTTCCAATGGCTAACATTCTAGAGGACTAAACCCAAATTTCCTATCGTTAGTCTAGTCAAAACTATTGACGAACATCTAATCCTCATGATCAAATTATCGTGGTTACAGATTGCTTGACGTGCTCGAGTGTGTTTAAAGTACTGATTAAATAACTGCGGTCAAACTATCAGGCACCAAAGGTTGTACACTGTATGACGGACTCACAACCTCGATCGGATTTATTTAAACAAAGCATACTTCACCCTATTATGTTTTAACATACTAGCAGCTCATCTGTCAGAAATCCTTTAGTGACATGTCAGCTTATTATTCAAGGGATTGCGCCAAATTCTGTTAACTATAATCCTCTGCCATTCTTATGAAGCTATAATATTTCACTTCGGCGCAGAATCATGAACAGGACTGTGTACGAATTTCTACCAGCCCTGTCACATTAGATTCAAACTTACCCTGGTGAGACTTCATCGCACACGCCACACAAGACCACAATTCTGAAATGTCTGAAGTCAAGTTCAGAAGGGTAGTAAACACAATGGTTCTTAACAGATAGTCTGAAGGGTTTATCACACAAAGCAAAATTTGAGACAGGATTCCATTATACTGTAAAAAAAATGGTTCGCCGAATTGTTCCTTCAGAGGGGAGCATGCATACTAATCAGTACCATGGACGCTGAGGAACTGTGTACCAAATCCTCCTGGTTTGAACTATAACGAATGACGAAATAACAACCAATGTACCGCGGGGCAACGCAGTAATATCAATCAGACCCGAAAAATGACATATTTTTCGTGGTTACTTTTACGTGGACAGGACCTGTCCGATACTTGAAAGTGAAGCAAGTAATTACACGTAAAGATGTTTGATTGCATGCATGCACTGTGTTAGCGTCTCCAGATATACGTAACGACTGCCAGGCGCGAACTGACACGGCGGTAATTTCGGGCAACCCATGGTATAACACACGAGCTCGATTCGGGTAGCCTCGGCAATACAGTGTTTTCACTCGGACCGCTTTTAATCGGTTGCCTGGCATTCAGTATACCACTTGAAAGACCTGATCAGTATTCATCTGGTGCCCGATTTTAATTAGATGAGTGGAGTTACCAATGTTGGCCGATCGCGTTTCCCCTTGTTTCCACCAGCAAGGGAGGTTCAGGGTCCGATCGTTGGGCACGCGAGCAAGGCGAAAGTGCTTGTCACCAATGACGCACGTAGGCCGACAAGCATGCAAACAAACAAACGCAATCGAACCTAGCAAGCAGACAGCAGGCAAGTACAGTTAGGATCTTATGCACAATGTGAACTAGTATTTTGATAAGAATTTCACATATCCTACAGCAAACGGCCCGACAGTATCTCGAAGACGTTACAAATTATTAAATTATTGTGTTATTCACTACTGTGCCAATTAATCAACCCGCCAACCGATGTGCAAGCCTGCTCTATTATTCATAATGTACTTATTAACAGCCGGTGTGTTGCGCCATTTTATCTAAGGCTTTGGTTGAAAAAACTCTGGTAGCGCTGGAATGTATCTCGGCTTTATTGAGAGCCAGTAATTGGCCTCCCTAGTGAGGACGGTAACAATTGGTGGTAATTCTAAAATGACCCTGGTTCAAAGCACCACCCTGTTTCTATTTTATTCCATATTTTCTATCACTATTTTCGTGAGTTTTCGATCAAAAACGATAATTAGAACACCTGCTACTCTCTTTTTTACTCAAACTTAACGTGATAAACTTTCCCTAGGAAAGCTGTTTCTGTTGATACTGACTGTTGGGTGTGAGATTATTTAGTCAGGTGGGAAATAATTTTTTAGTGAACACGGTAACCAGATTCCACTGTGTTCTGAAAACTCGAGAAAAGGTAGTTAGTTTCCTTGTGCGACGGAGCAACCTCTTCAGCATGAACTCTAACCTGTCAGCATTTTTGTGGTTTTCAAACAAACATCCTGTAGGTAGAGGACGTTCTCTGCACCTTGTCTGTCTCGGTGACCGTAGAGGCAGCTTATCTCGTCGTTTAAAAGGTGCGAGTAACCGTTAATTAACCAGATACCATCATCTAAAGGAATTGAACAATAATTGAAGGTCACTTTTAAGATTTCAATCTATGGACATTTCCTTTAAAACATCAGCAGTCTCTAGTAATCACTTGCTGACCTGTCTCAAGGGAGTCGAATAGTGTAAATGGAAAGGAATTTAAGCTGACAGCCAACAGGTAACGAGTGAGCTCACGGTGGAGGGAACGCTGTGACCAACTGTGCCACAATGACTCACTGCCCCACCCGCCATGCACAGCTGTTCATACTAATTGAGAGCAGTTTTTGTCGGTGCTTTTACGATGGGCTTCGACGCTTTCTACACATTCCAATCTCATGAATTCTGTGTTCGAACTGGTAAAAAAGATTACTTATTTGAGGAAGCGTTGTGAATGTTACAAACGGTTTTGCTCTAATTATCACAAACAACATCACCAATAACCACTGTTTTTGCTTGCCTGCTCTCTGACGTTTTATGTCTTTGATCCCAAGACAGTAAGAACTTTCATTTTTTCAACGCGATTTTTGAAACGTTTGAAACAATAGTAGCCATGTGTAGCGTTTTTAAAATGGTTTCATATCACGAAATTCGGTGACCCGCTATGAGACTGTGAAAATTATTGAGTACATCAGTATAGATGACAAGTTGTAATTTCCCAGATACTTCCACAGAACGACAGAACAACCATGTCTGAAGCCTCAGAGTAACGGCAGCAAGGTAAGGTCAGAAATTCGCACATGTTAGCTATCTGCAAGAGAGGTTAATTTCTGTCGAGTGATATAATTATATGAAGTTGTACAAGATCTGTGGACAAGAAGAAGCTGTACTTTCAGGTAAGACTGTGGGCTTCAGTCCTGAACTTAAACAATTGAATTTTGTTTTTGATGTCATCCAGAAAATCCGACAGAAACAGATCCAACATGGATTATTACCTTGTTCTCTGTCTAACAGTAGCCAGACATGACGCTGAGTATGAGTCAAACTCCACTAATTTCTTTCGAACAATCTTCGGTTTTACAGTTTTTTCACAAGCGGTTATGCCTGAGAGTTTACACGCAACAATATAGTCTCAATAATTGTGGACTTACTGACGGTACAAGCCTCCAAGAATACGTTGAGCAACGCGTAGTGACAAACCAATGATCCCAAAATATTCAAAACAGGATTAGATCGCAATACCATTGTACTATTGAACACATTATTGAAGTTATTGATTCGAAAACCTCAACAGTTTTGATGGATGGATAGTTTTCGGGGAATAACTGACAATTTGGTGCCGAACGAGCTAAAGACTGAGTATAATCACACAATAGGGTGTTCGTACCCAAAATAGCTTTTCCGAGTAGTCAGCAGATTCAAGAACCATGGGAGTCAGCCGAGCTTCAGAAAAGGTAATGCGCGCACCACTCAAGCGAGTACAATGACCGACAACTGGTTATTTGTACAACTATCACATTGACACGGAAAAACAAAACCGTTCAGGTCGAGATCCAGTTATAGGTCGGAAACAGGAGAGGTCGGATGTATAGGGATAAACACTTCCGGGGATAGAGTTGGGTCGAATTTTCACATGATTGCACCTCACATGTTTACACACGGACATCATAGTCATTATGATTATTTTTCGAAAGCGTGGCCGATGTTCCACCTCTGGCCATGGCAGAGGTACACATTCTCGCTCAGTTTTGACAAAAGTGAAACTTACATCTGTAGTATGTTTTTCGAATGGGGTTGACTAAAAGCTTTATAGCGAATGGTAGCAAAGTTTGACAGTACATGGATCTGCAACCAACCCTTCTGGAGGCCAGAATACTACAGCATATTTGCTAAGGCACTTAACTGACAACTCCAAGTTGGCCTGCTAATACTTATAGACTTTTTACAAAAATACATCACCAAACAACAGCATTCCGGTATGTTCATGATTTGATGAAAAGTGTTCACCTCTGGTTTGTTTCAATAATAATTGCTGAATATTCACTGGTAACTTCATCTACCTGTTATTGGTGAAAACGGCTCACCGATTATTCAGTTTAACTCAGCTGAGAACGTCTGGATCATCATATTGTGGAAATTAACCAATTGTATATATGTATTCTCATCGGATTATACACGGACATTGAGATGGCATTGATGATTAATATAAGCTAGTCATTACCCTGTCAGCTTACCTGACTGACCAATAAAACATTATGAATGAACGGCAGTCGCTGATGGCAACTTGGCAAGGAAAATTCGCTGTTTTAACAATGAAAATGTGATCCACTGTTACCGTCATCTACTCAAGATGGACGGCGGAACGATATTCCAGCGAATGGTAAGAGTAGTTTTAAAATTATCCGCAAACTTTTACGGCGCATGGCTGAAGATTCATTATGTCACTAAAAGCCTGTATCAGAAAATGACGGTTGACGCGAGAACGAATATCGTAACAATTCGATCAGTTTTATATTCTGGTCTTCGAAACAATGGGCCGGATAGATAGTTCTTTTGTGCGCCGTAAGTTTTCAAAAAGGACCAGCTGATTTGCACGCCAGTGGAACTAGCAATCTCATTTGCCATCGCTGCATCAACGACAGCAATTTCGACCTTGAAATTAAAGGCTTGTTCGCATTTGTACACCCTTTCAAATACATGATATATTCACGTGCCTTAGTATTTGCGCACATAAACGCTTCGCATTGCAACAAGGGCAGACGTCATTCAGTTTCCACTGAAGAACTTATTTCGATCAACTGGCAATCCAGTACTCTCCATGCCACCGTGTAACAAGACGTTCACAGTTGACGGTTCAATAGAGACCGCATATCATTGAGGTGTACTGAATACCAGGTGTTACTAAGACAGACAAGTTTGTTGAATCAACCGTTACTTCGATTACGCAAATTTTAGTATTAGGTCTTCGACAGAAATCTTATAAGCTTACTCTGCGTATTCGGTTTAAAAATTTAATTCTAAGTTTGATGCGAACTTAGTGTTTCAATCTAGCTCAGACGAGAAAATTTGAGTTGGTTAGTGCTGAGATGGTCTTAGAATTGGTCGAACTGCTCGAAAGCAGGTTTGTTGAGCCCTATACGTAAGAGGTGCTTACAACTGACAACCACATTACTTGTTTCGAAAGTGAGACTCAAAGCAACTGTTTAGGCAAAGATAATTGGATTAGGGGAAAATTCGTTTATTTCTCACATATTTGTGGCATCTGTATGGCAATGCCTGTGAGGAAATTTCTAACCCGATTTCCAAATTCCTCTTAACGATAATTTGTCTTATATTCGATTAACGTCAATAGCAGGCTTGTAAAATTTGTTGTTATCCAGGCGACCAATTCGAACGATAGTTCAAATAGTGGACTTACAGCTTTTGGATTGTTGTCCGATCAATTTGTCAACAAATTCCAAACTACTAGATGATGAATCAGGTGTACGCAGTTCGCATGATTTCTGAATGCCGAAGGTTATGCTTTTGCTAATGAACTCCTTTTTCACTATAGACTGAAGTATATGGAGTAATTTTTACCACGAGAAAACATTAGTGCCATAATCGTAATTATAACAAACGTAAACACATTAGTGAGTCTTATTGATGTTTATCTGCCGTACAACCGTGAAGAAAGAAAACAAAATTCTGGTCAGGAAGGAAAAGGTAGTGGGAGAGCGAAGGAGCTCTATCCATCGAAAATAACTACTTTTGTATCCAAACATTCGGCGTTAGGATGTCAACATCTGTGAGATGCACAGTCCCAACGAAGTGGCAAACCCCTTATTGAGTGATTTTCTCCGCGCCAAGTCATCATCTGTCCACCTCGCACCTTAGGTCAGTCGGCCGGAGCATCAACAGTCATTGATCGGAAGGGCAGACGATTAGTTGACAGCCACATCACATGATCTATTCAACGACGTTTGCGTGAACTTTGGGAGCGAACGAACAGATCGGTTGACAATCACCACCAAATACCCAATTCCTAACCTATCCTTTACTTACTCGTTGCTGCCACTCGATGCAAGCGATCGAGCGCAAAAATCGACGGTCAAATACCTGGAGATGGTTCGCGCCTATCCTACCTGATTAAATTCAAGATAAAACATCGAATCTACTCAATCAATGCAATCCTGTGAAAGTACTTCGCAAGCTGATGTTATAAAGTTCATTTCGAATCACTTGGCAAGGTGAAAAATAATATCTAGCACTGTTCTTGCTCCTTGAAATTCCCCAAGCTGTAACATCCTGTCGTCAGTATAACCAGGGTCAGTCAGCCTTCCGCCAGATGAAAGGTCCACGCCAGCATCTTTTGGGTGCTGCAGACAGTCCCTAATTATTTTGTCTATGAAAAAATTAAACAAAAATTTTGAAAGTGGACAGCCTTGACCTAGGCGTCTTCTGGTGCTGAAGCTGTCAGAAAGTTCACCGTAAACCCCAGCCTGGTCTGAAGTTTGGAATTAAAGTGCCAACGATATGTTTACATACTTGGTCAGTAAATCCCTGCTTTCAAACGATTCCAGCAGTGTGGATCGATACACAGTGGGCCCTGAAGCAAAATAGCGGTTTTTAGTTCTTTAAATTTCTGCATCTGCCAAGCTTCGCGATTGGCTATCAGGCTATTGCCAGGTATTATCAGTACCGAATAGATAATGCAGATGCTGTTAGTATCATAGACAGAAGACTGTTTTGAATTTCAGTCTCTGAAACGCAGTGAACATCGACATTTAACGAGTCTAGCGTCCGGGACAGAGCGGCCTGTTGACCTGTCTGTCTTGAAGCGCGAACGTTGGAAGCGCCTGTATTAATTCGCTTTCTAGGTTTAAGCAAGAGATGAGGGAAGTCTGAGGCTAGATGCTAAGAAATGGGACTTACTGACACTGTGTTACTAGGATTAACTATGTGACCTGCAGGGTAACTGTTAGAATTGGGGATCGAGAAGGGCCTGAAAGACAGACTTAATGGGAAGGTGAGGAAAGGTTTAGCAGGAGCATGTTTTCCTCTATCCACCTTGCTGTATGCAGCAGACAGGGTGACCCGGTTTACAATGCAAGATGGCCGAGTGAGTATGAAATCATTGATGTTTGTATCAGTAAATTTTTGTGCCCTGATATATTGCCAAGACGCGCAGGTCTAGACGGAAGAGCGGTTAGGGTTCTCATTCGAAGCCTTCGGCCTAAAAGATTTTACTGAAACGTAATTGGTAGTTTAAAAAACCGGTACATTTTTCGGAAAAACTGTCAAACTTCTTCCAATCTCCAACCTAGAAAACCAGAAAACTGCGGTTTATCAGAACTCCATCAGTTTGTCTGTTTGGTACGCGTGATGCTCTCAGTGTGATCGTTAAGCCGTCCAGTCTGGCTCAATATGTCGTTGAGATGTGTAAGCCGTCACACTCCCTCAAGATCCAGTATTGTGACGGAAAAACGAATTTGAATTGGAATGGTAGATGAGAGGTTTTCTTGAAAGAATTTAACTAAATATCGGGAATAAGAGCTGCTGAAACCTTAAGCTAACTGGAATAGACTGAAATCAACAGCCAAATCTGTCGGTTCACATGTAATTCGGATTTTTCTGTCCGTAGTCACCGATTTTTAGCACAGGTACACCAGCTGTAGCCGAGGTTAATGGATTTTTGTGTAAGCTTACGTCAGTCGTTTGTATACACGCATTATACGTGCACTGTTTTGCGGTCTGACTATGCAAAGCAGAGTCATTTATCATTACGTTATGCTGTATTTTGTGATGTGGACAGAAGCAGGATAAACATTTTGAGGTCCATTACTCTTTCTCGGTTGATACAATGATGACAGTCACCGACTACGCAACCCAGTTGGTTAGAATATGTGTCCCAGTGAATACTTTGCTCACGGTCGGCGACAGAGTGCGCACATTGTAAACCAACAGTGTAAAGGTGATGACTACAGGTCGAAAAAATAGCTGAGAAACGATCACCAAGAGGTATGACAAATACACATTTAAGCCATCCGTTTATACCCAGCGCGTCCGAAAGTTCAGAATCACTGAACAGAATGTCTCAATTTAAAGTAAGAAGCAAAACGTAAGAGCACGAACGAGATGGTCATCTAGTGGTTTTGGAGATACTGTTTTAGATGAAAGCAGCTGTTCATTGCCTCTGACTAGACTTAAGTAAACATCAAGCGCTTCGCATCCATTTTTTTATCATGACAGCAAAAATCTGGTTCATACAGAGTTCAACTTCATCTCACTGGGCCTAGCAGGCCTAATCCGTGTCACGACCAGTTTACACTGTCTGCAATAACACTCACTGTAATTTCAAAACTGTCTCCAGTTTCACTGTAATTACCCACTGGTACGTGCACATTTAAATTTAGAGTTTTCCCTGGGGAAACTATATCGAAGTAACTGAGACAGGTTGTACCGATTATCGTAACAGTTGCAGTAAAACCATATGAAATAGTAAAAAGAAGTATAGAAACAAAGTTTCAGACGATGGTGTCACTAATGAAGGGATACTGTCACGCTTGAAGTAGTTCTGACACAGTACACACGACCTTAATTTTCTCAAACTTGCAGACAGCTTCTCTGAACCATAACCAAAAGGTTCATGCACTGTATCGTTGTCAGTATCTGGCCGATTTGCATTTTTCCATCTATCAACAAACTCTATCGGCAGACGCAGCTTGTGACTAAACCCGGACCGACTGTTCTTCCCACCCAATGTATCGTTCTTGAACTTGACAAATTTCAAACTACACATCCAAGAACCGTTTTTTTTAACCAGCCAATTCGTCGCATGTTAAGTGTTGTTGATAATGATAAACCAAGCTCAGCGGGTTAGCTACAACCAACCTGCTGAGGTTTTTCAGGTTTCCCAAACTTGGGATGAGCCGAATCGTGTTCAGGTGCTTAGTAGATGGATAAGTAAGTTTATACCAGTATCCTGAATACTAGTCACACTTGATCAAGTGAAATCTTTCAGTCCACTGTTTTCAGGAAGAAGTAAGTGACCCCGTGTTCTCTACTGTCAGCCTCCACCTGTTACCAATATACACTCCCGAATAAAAGTTGAATTGCATTGTACAAGCTTGTGTGCTCATGAGTGTGTCGACGATTGGGCCACTGAATTTGTAGCGAACCAAATGGTTCCTGGCAGTGGTATAGTTGTCATGTTGCGTTGTGGTGACATTTTGACTCATTTCGAGAACGTCACAATTAAGACTTCTCATTCGAGTTTAATTCAAGCTGTTCTATAAACTAGATACACAGCTTGTTGTCGTTTTGCTTACCACCTGCTATGAGGTCATTGCCTACTCAACGAGCTCCAGCAGTGATATTGCCGCAACAGAGTAAGTAGCTTGGTTTTACAGTAAAGTGTTCTCGAAGAAAGAATGGCTAGAATCTTGCGACTCTACTTTAAAATTGCCGCTTTGTAGGTGATCCGCTACTCTAAATGCTGGTATAAATTATCTTTCTCGTTCCCGACTTTACCTCTGTAGGCCATCTTGGGGCTTGGGAAAATAACCTACTTGGAAAAACTGATAGAATTTGCTCAATTCTCCATGTACTAAAGACATCTCAAGGGGGATCTAACTCCTACTCCATATTCCGGATCATCGATCTGCACATCCCCTCTCAGGAAATAAAGACGGACGTTTATGAGGTCACTAGGTGAAACTGAGTGGTGCAGCAGGCGCGTTATCCTGCGTGCAGAGCAGCTTCACAGTAAAGGCCTGTTAACACTGGGATGCATTGCCCAACTCTGTGGTCACGCTCAAGCAGGTTGAGTTATAAAATATCACTCGGTCAGCACATGTATGAGAGAGAGTCTGCATGATAAAGTTGTCATGCTTATTCTCAGACTTTCAGCTGCGTATGTCTGACTGAGCGATTTTCCGTATTCATTGTTGAAATGAATGCAGCCAGTAGCTTCATTGAATTGACGTTTATTTAGTTCCATTCATTTTTTATTTATAAGTATAAACCGTTCAACACGATTTTTCACTGACCAGCACAGAGACAGAAACGCACACGCCAAGATCATTCTCCCTCCGGTAACAACCTGTGAATCTATGAACCACAAAGATTCAAACCGTTGGTTTTGTTCAAAACGTAATTGATCTCTGAAGTTTCGGTGGCCTTTCTAATCAAACTGTAATGTTGATGGTCAATCAAATAAACCGTTCATAGCAACCTCATTTGAACAGAAGTGAAACTCGTTATTGTACCCGATTGAAAGTAGGTGTGATATTTGTCTTATCTCGAAGCATTAACATATGTTACAAATTCATTTCCCGTTGTCGAGTTTTAATTTCAGGCCGTTGGTTCGTGGCCAAAATATTTTCGTCTGGTTTGTTAACCACGTTAACTTATATCAAATGTGGTCACTAGCATTTAGCTAACTTTCCGTTTTATGCGCTTCACCAATGAACTGAGAATATCCATACAAATGGACCAAAAACGTCCCCCAACTAAACTACAAAGAAGACACAGCGTTGAGGACTTTTGGGGCTTTTTTACTGAAGTTACCTTCAAAGTTAGCGTGACCAGCTCGTCTTTTATTCCACTAGATACCAGACAACTCTGGGGCGAGAGCACTCCGGACTACTCGGGGTTCGTGTGTGAAATAAATCACAGACATATGGCCGCTCCTATCCACATGGTTTCACTTGAGAGCACAGAAACGGTACACCTTAAGAGCCAGTTAATCATCTCTGCACTGAGCGTAGAATAACAAAAATGATGAAGATCCATCGTGTTTCAACCGATAGCAAAGAATATCAACTGAGTTCTTCTCGGACAACAACGCTTTTCCCCTCTGTGGGTCAGTCCAGGTTAACGAATTATGCGTACGCATTTAAAACTTCCCTGATTCTATGAATGCTATACCCGAAGATACTTTGTTCTTTTAGATGAGACCCAACTGTGGAAAGTCAGGGCTTCGGATGGATTCGAACCAGCGACAGACAGCATGTATGAACGCGGCAAACACTCTACCAGCTGAGCTACGAAGCCACACCCAGAGCTCGGAAATTTCACATTTAGACTCCGTTAATTGCCCGTCACCCGGTGGGTTCCACATGAGACAGGTCTCATCTAAAATCATGATTCCGCCGAAGACTTATTAGTAATACACTGTTACTGTCGAACATTCAGTTGTTTCAATGAACTTCGGCACTTTACTACAAGCTATCTGCTAACAAACCTGTAGAATGAATTGTATCACTTCGCGATCGTGGCCGCACATTGGAGAAAGTGAATGAAAACGTGAAAATGATTTTGACTTCGTCAAATGCAGAAGACACGAGCAGAGGAAAGTCAAGCGTTAAACATAGGCGGAAGCAAAAACTTTCCCAGTCATTTTCTGAAACACGTTGGTAACCAAAAAACGCACTTATACGTAAATGCTTTTGAAATAACGGTTGAGAAACATTTGACAAGGTCTTGAGAGAAAAAAGCGTAAACGAAACGCCCTATTTGGTGAATGAAAATAAAGCGGAATGATTTCTTTACAAATCTAGTCTCATGTCGTAAACTGTTCACGAGAGACAACCTGATGCATAGCAGACATACCATTGCTTTTGGGTGAATATCTAAATATTCTTCAACAATACGACCGGTTAATACATCAAGAAGACAGGTGATCGATGGGGATGAAGCAACACTAACTTGAGCACGGTTAAAAAAGGGGATCTACGGGAAGAACACAAATCGTCTTCTGAAAACAAGTTCACTGTTGCCCACAAAACAGCTTAGATTTGAAGTGAAAGGACTGCTAAGATAGTTAGATTTCACGCTTGTTGTGACTAGTTGATAACCGTGAGTGATTAAGGGAACGATAATCAAGACTGTCAGTCTCGGAATGTGTTGCGGCCAGTGAAACGATTAATTCACAGAACCTCTATGAGTTCAGGAATAAATTCCTTGCGAACCATCAACATATCATGGGAGCAATAACATTGTTCTTTTCGGGTGGCACAGTGCAACTCACTGACTTTGTAAGCATTAAAAGTAAATATCTCCATGGTTACAGGCGAGCTGGGGTTACAAAACAGATAACCGAAACTAATGACTAGTGGCTGTGACGAGTGAAAAAGAAGGTACGATCGTCCATATACTGAATTCCATTGACAAACCAGTTCCTGACAAGCTTAAAACGGGCCTTTGAGAGCTTGAAAAAGTTCTTCTTTTCACCTATTTACGTCATATTCTTGAAATCTGCGTTATAGTTAAACTACTCCTTTGATCTAAATTATTAAATAAACCTTAAGCATTCAGACTCAGTTCGGTGATTACGGAACCCAATAGAGGAATGTGGCCGAAGTCCCCAATTGCACTGTGCACAGCATTTGAGGTTAGTCACCGGTATCTTCTTAGCGGCCCCAAAAGATTCATGATTTCTCGAGATGAACACATTGTTCTAAAAATTTTGTCATGATCTAATCACTAACTAAGTGCATGCGGCTGCTCTCCCTTGACAACCGTACTGTCTAAACTGAGATACTATTTGAACAGCTCTTGCTGTCACTTCGAGACAGGCACGATTCTGGTAGTGAGGACTTCTCATGAGCAGGGTTGTTACCCGTGCAATCTGACTGGCAGGTTTTGAATTTCGATAACCTTATCCAGAGAAAAACTTGTACAGAATATTATTTTTGGTCTGTCAGGCAGGAAACTCAACGGCAGTTGCTGGTCGTATAAAGAAACTTGCTGGATACAATTGTGCAGATTGGAATACTTGTTACAGCATGTCAGGTATATTATTTGCCATATTGTGTTCACCACTAATTAACTACAATACATACTCTATAATAATACATTACCTATAATACATAACCCTTGTTGTAGTCTGACCACGCTTTGATGAGGTGACTGTGTTCATCACTGCACCATTGCCGCACATTAGACACGACCGAATTATCAAATCTCAACACAACCACTTTCCATTGTGAACAGTGATCAGGTTGGCCGATCGTCTCGAGAACAGACAGTAACTGTCCTGTTAACTCCAACCAATAACCCTGCGATTAGGACATCCGAGACAGGTCGAAATCTCCTGTCTCATTAGGCCTACTAGACGATATTTTAGATTACTGATGCGTAGTCGGAAAAGTTTGGCTGGAAAATCTGTTCGACTGTGACAGCTGGGATCAAAATGTGAACGATGTTCAACTTGTAATTAACCAAACCCCCGACTACTATAAAGCCGTTCATGTTACGGTTTCCCAGTTAACTTTATCGAATGACAGTACGTGAGATAACTTGTGCATCGTCAGTCCGTTCGTCTCATTTATTAATGCGCCGGACTAGGTATAATCAATGTGCGTTGAGCAGTCACATCAACAACGGGGCAGAATTTGGGCCTAACAAGTGGGGTCAGAATGCGCAATATTACTTAATAAAATTTGGAATGATGTAATTAGATAAAGCTGTCGAGTGAACTGATTCCAAGTTTACAAGGGACAAACTAGCGGCTAACATGAATCAAGGGTATTGCGGTGGGTTTATAAATTTAGAATGCATTTGTGAAACGGCAAAAGATCTTAAGCTCGATCAAGAGGACAGGTGAAACGAGGCTTCGGGTTGGATGAATTGAGACGCCGAAACACGATCGGAGTTTTCGGTGTAATACGACAGAACCGCAATCAGAGTGATATAATTATGGTGGTCTGACTCCCTGCGCATAGGTTAGTGAGTGGTTAACTGTTAGCTACGGCTCCATCAAAACTGGGTCGTTGTAATACATGATACAGAAAACCTTGACAACATTTATTCTGTGATCGGTTTTGTGCAAAATTTCGTGAATGCACTCGAACAATACGGGTACAAAATGAACAGTATCGCTTTAAACGAAGTTTATTTGAAGCTAGTTTCCATTTTGTCTTCATGTAGAGTTAGTCCAGGTAAGGCCAAGCAAAATCCACAAGTACATGTGAAAATATATGCTTCAGTTGACTTGGCGATTGGAACAAACGAGTATCACGCCAGTGAGGTCTGTATTTCTGTGGCGTTACCTCGTCGCAGAGATTTTGCGTATTTCTAGCTACATCAGCAAACTTCCACCTGATTACCACTCAAGTATCATCTCGTTTGTGTGCTAGGCAAACAGCTTGTAAAGACCTAGTTAGAATAGCAAATCTCGAGGCAACCACTTCACGACCTTTTTTATAAAACAGGGTTGGATATCTACTACCCAGAAGTGTGTGACAGAGAAGTTGGTCATGTATCTTAAGCCGTTTAACTGCAACAACTTTAGGTATTCCGTAAACTGAGCTGCATGCAAAAATAATTTATTAAGAAAAACTTACGAAAACCTAGGCCAACTCATTTGACATTGACTGTATAAAGTTGATCGTGGTAAGAGACAGGACGTGCGAGAGGCATCTTCAGTTGTATTGACGACTCTCATGAAATATCTAACCACGTGCCAAGGTCGACTGGTGCTTACTGAACAGTTGTGTAAGTGACAACAGATATGGAACTGGTAGTCAAACTGACGAAAAATTCGAGAATGCAAAAATTTTGATTTGTTTTAAAGATATCTATTATAAGATTGTGAAAAAAGATTTTGCCCCTCGTCAAAATGGGCTTGTCATCCAAAGTGGTTAGTACTTTACAACAGTGAAACGTACTGAACGCACATTTTTACTGTTCGTGGAGATCACTTTCAGGTTACTGTAGTGAATTGATCTATAATTTAACCTGTACAATAAGAAGTCGATGTGGTGTAACTTGTAAAATAAATTCTACTAACTGTAGTCGTTCTTCTCATATTCCTAATTTCGGATCACTGCTTCCAGCGGATGTCATAATGCGATGTTGTACTTTCAGAGTGCTATATTCAGTGTATGTCGAAAACCCTACATTTGTGCGAGGTGAACAAACTAGGAATTTCATGTCGGTTTTGAAATCTCTCTTATCTAAGTGAGTAATTTCACGGCCACCGGTCAATCATTAGACAATGTTATTTTGTGTAACACAATGTGGTAGATTCGTTTCGTTCCTTTCCACCATTCACTTAATCGCAGATAACAGGTGGTATCGTGATACAATTAAAGGCTGAAGCCAGAGCCAGAAACCTAAACAAAGCGTGCTAATTCTGGAGTGTGTCACTCTCATTACTGTCTGAACTTAGTGCAGGTATTTCTATTTCAAAAAGTTGACCTTGAGCGCCGGATTAACTGAACCGAATTCTGTACCGGAACTGGAATCATTTTTCCGGAACAGTGTTTGAGAGGGCCACATTTTGTTACCAGTCTTTTTGTATCCAAGGTCAAGCAACATAATGTTCCTATCACGCAACTACCCTAGAATCACGCCCAATGTCACTCAGTCACTGACGGTGTCATGTACACTACTGAGAAGTATGGGCGGTTTTTAACTATTCTGGATTCTCTTGTTTCTCAGTGCCTACGCACACAAAATCAGTCATTTCTAGATTTACGTGGGAAGTAAAAGGAACCCGCTAAAAAAACTTCAATAAACGAAAAAATTCTTACTGGTTCCTTGAAGGTTTCTCTAACTTACAGCTGGCTCGAAGGATTAAAGATTCAGTCGTCAAGTGTTTAAACAAACAGTGTAAACGAATACTTCTGAAAACCTTACAGCAGACAGACTCGGAATATCGCTGTGTCATGCCGATTTTCCTAAAGTTGGATGAAAACTCAATCATGGATAGCAACGTCTGTGCGCTCATCAAAATTTCTGATTCGGTCAGAGCTTCAACTTGAAATATGGGTATTTCACTCAGAGGTAGCTTATTGCGAAGTTACATTTATGTCAACCTTACACACATTTGTCTCTGCCAACAGGTAGTGTTGTTAGTCCAACACTTTTTTGGTGTATTACTACTAAGTAGTGTGACAGACTTATGATTTTTTAGATGAGACCCAATTGTGATAAGTCAGGGGTACGGCTGGATTCGAACCAACGACAGACACAGCATGGCTGAACACGGTGAACACTCTACCAGCTGAGCTACGAACAAGCCTTCTTGTATTTTTACTACCTGAAAGACTATTCCAATTTCAAGCAATTCTGTTTTCTCAAACTTAGTTCTCCATCTTTGTTTCTAGAAGTAGGCCAGAAATATGGATGTCACCACATTTTAACATCACCACAGTATAAACATGATCGTTTTCATGATAACTTTTCTACGTCGGCCAGGCTGTTAACAACGCATTCAGAAACGACTGTAATTTGCGAGTGTTCACCTCCTAGGTGTACGTCGGTTTGCTGCGAAGGAGGCTGCTTTACTTGTTAGGCTGGATCCCCAGTGATAGAGACGTGAAAATGGAACAGACTTTGCAGTGGATGAGAAATTGAATTAAAAAACAGTGCGGTCGATTCCGGTCTGTGAAGTGTTGATCTCACTGCAGACAAAACGATATCTTATTTGGAAATATCGTAACAGACTACATCCAGGATTTAATGAGTATTCGGGGAAAATGTAGAACCCGTGCCACAAACACATTATAACAGCTGAACAACTCAGTTCACAGACGTTTTAACAAATTGAAATGCAACAGGGGAACATCACATGTTTGTTTTGATGCTATTTCCAATTCATTCAAGATAATGTGGTATGGGGGCTTGACGACGGTGCATTCAGTCTCCTATCTCACAGCTACACTGTTTGCAACTTAATATGTCCCGACGTCAATTGAAGACGTCCCGGGTAACTGGGTGTAGGCAAGCTGACTTAGTTTACACTCTACACCTGGTGAGACTGTCTGCTGTCACTGTACAGGAGCCAACCATTCCCTGAGTGTTTCGCCCTGTCCGTGTACACATCAGCAGTGCGACCAAGTTTGCCGTGAAAGTCTATCTTACCCCTTTGGGACATGTTAGACTGCCATGGAATCATAAACCTGAAAATTCACAGATAGACAATCATATACATAAGCCAGATTTAGACCATATTTCACATATCCTCCAAACTTATCTTCCTAATAGAATAACCCACTGTAAACAAATTAGGTTAACATAGTTACGCGTTTGCATGCTTCATACTATGTTTCCTTCAACTATACGAACTCCGCTACATATCTTTGAACCCTTGAAAATATTTCCGATATTTACGTGGATTCACCTTGTTAATTTCGTGGTAATAGTTAAGTATCCACAATAATTCTCGGCGCCCACTCACAATACAACAGTACATCGTATTGACTGTCTCGCCAGTAACAAATAACAAAAAACGAAAGAATTCAAATGAACACCATCATCTCTCAATAGTTGTTTTCAAAAAATCTTACTCATATTACTAGTGCGATTTAATCTTAGTTTTTTTAGTCAAGCTTGACAAATTATTTGACTGGAATGATTCATTGTGTGTGATTAGTTGATTTTCGAAGTACTGTTTAAGAAAAGGCTCTGATTCAAGGTGAAACACACAGTAATGTAGTCATGGTCAGTGTATCAGTACAGCGAATTAGCACTGAGTTTCTCCGTGCAGTTGCCACACGCCAATGATTGAACGAAACCAAGCGATTCCCTCATTCATAGCTGGTCGATCCGCAAAGCCTCCGTAGTATGTTCGCTGGTAACAGCGCGTTTATCGTTCATTTCAAAGGAAAAACGTCTAACTACTTGTGTGACATTCAACTGGAAGAATCCAGTGCATTCTGCCATCACTACAAATAACCAAAAGTATTGCCCTTGTTTAATACTAGTTCCACGGGTGTACTTAACACACGGCCAAGTCACTTTGGCAACTTCCACTCGTCAAAGGCTCATTATAAGATTCCGCGCTCTAAACAACTGAGCTAGGCTGAAACTTGACTACTGTGCAGTAGTTTCACATTGTACACAAACCAGCAGCAACATGTAGAAGCCACGTTGACGTCTATATGACTGGAGAAGTCAAACATCATTCTGAGGGAATACGAAAAGACTAGCAACAACAATCCTTGAGATCTTGTTGAAAATTTTTCACAAGTGAATTGCCCTTCAAGTTCGACAGATGATATTCGTGGGGCAAATTCCCGGTAGAAATTCCCCCGCAGAGCTTGGTTTGTGGGGTTAACAACAGCATTCTGTGCAGAATGTGTGTGAATCGATGAGCCCGAGTGCCAAGCACATTCAGACAAACAGGTAACAACAGCGTATGTGGTAAAAATATCATCAGCTAGATCGATGAGCTCGTTGTTATGGAACTTGTACGGATACTTGTGATGGTATTGTTTTTCAGTATTTCTTAAAGTTTAGTCAAATGCTTAGAATGAAAATTTTTTGAAAGAGTGAAATGTGATTTAACGTTTTTTTTGTGGAAGTTTTAAGGTCGACAACGTCCTTCTAGACGTAACATCTACCTAATGGACATCAAAATTCTCGACAATCTTGAATTGTGTTCCATTCAAGCATTAACCACGAACAGAGGTTGGGTCATAAAACAAGCGAGATAGTCTGTAATTATGCTTGTCTATATGGCAGCAATACATTCCTTCAAAGTTTTATTCCCAATTACTCTCACTAGTTCTAATATAATAAGAAAGTTTTAGCTTTTTGTCGTGACGCGTGAAATTATCGTGATGAACTGGTGATAAATCTTTTAATCGTGAAATATATCTTTCAACTGTCTGGCTTTGGCCGATGGAGTCAATTAAACAAGAGCAACTCCTTGATTAATTAAGTGTTATTTTACATCAGCGTCTAAGTCCACTGTAAGTGATATATTAACTTTCAGGCGCTCAGGTAAAATTTGATTCATTCATCAGTACAGTCCTCTACATTCAGTCGTGTGCGCTACGGTGACTTCAATGTGATTAAATCGGAAGCGACCAGACCAATTAGGACTAGTGGCATAAATATTGTGCAAAAACTGACAGGTCTTGCTTATCAGACTTATACAGTTTCATAGAACATTAGCAAATTATTTGAGAAAATTAAAACAGATCGAATGGCTCATTAAAAGTCACAAATGTGTGACTAATTACGTTCTACTGGAGATTATGAAAATGTCATTGAACGCGATAAGGTATCAGACATACCTGCCATGAGGTAAGTGCTCCTTGTTGTTAGAAGATTCCCGCCTGCTTGGGTGTCAAATATCTGTTCAAGGGAGAAATGGAGGGTATTCAAATTGATTTATATATGCATGTTTGGGTAGTCGATCGATCACAATCATCGAGTATAACATCGCACACGTCCCAAAATAACTATCAATTTTGCGGAGTTATAAAATACCAGGAACCGTCATGTGAAGGCAAGTCACCGCGAGCATTTCGTTACCATGTTGAGGAAAACAATTGTCATGTTACGCCTGAACGTGTGACGGGAAATCTGATTAAAACGCGAAACACACTAGAGAAACAACCGAAGTAGCGTTCGAAAACGGATCATGCATTTGATCATAAACAGGTTGGTTTCCAGAGAAATCAAGTGTACACACATGTTGCAGAACAATATTGTCATATACCGTTGGGCGTTGATCGACATCAGCTTCACAGACAGAAGACAGTTAAGTTCTGATGAATGTGTGTATTTCTTTGCCATATCACATGCCAAATGAACATGCGATAACCGTATCCACCGAGCAAGAGGACAGGCCCACAACAATGCATGAAATCAAATTCGGTTAGCCGCACAAGTAAAGTTAATGGATCCGGATGACATGAATAGACCACTTTTAGGTGAAAATAAGAGAAACACTCAAACAATGCGAGTACTGTTGAAGAAATGAATGGGTTTCACTGATCAGGAGATTAGGTTAGCTCACGGCAGGTTCAGTAGGCTGATAGTTGCGAGGTGTTGTAAGCAACATAAACTTGTAGTTAGCAGTGTGGAAAGGTAGACGTTATGGTGAACGTTCGGCAGCGTGTCACCTGAAGCAGGTCGTAAGTTGCGATCAAACTCTGAGGGCTTGGCTATGCTTCTGAAGAATGTATTTCTTACGAGGTTTAACGCATATCTCTGTCAGCTAGACAACCCACGGTAGCAACGTCAAATATGTGCGTAGTTAGCGAGAAAAATAGCATTTTGCAAAATGCCAACACTGCCTTGAATCGGCGCAGATGTTTCTTCATTCAAACGCTCTGATTAATGACCAAACTCCGCTTAAGTTTTCTGTAAAATAATTAGGGTTGTTGAAGCGTGCTTCAGTACTAGCCATAAGGAAACTGTCTTATAGAGGCGTTGAACAAGTTGTTTGTGGAGAAGTAAATCGCCTATGCAATTCAGGCATTCTTATCATGACCGTTTGCACGTGCGCTCTCGAGAATTCCGCACACCGCTATATTCGCCCTTTCTTCTGTTCGCAGTGCATAGGTTCAGTTCAGTGAATGGTTACAGTCATGTCTTATTGTTATTATGTGTACGACTATAATTTGCGTTGACAGAAATGGAACCTATCATGTGATAGTCTCGTTTGGCAGTGATCGTGCGGGAAACTGGCGAATTTGTTGCATGTGCACCCGCTGAGTAGACACTCATTCAGAGTTGTCGAATCCCATTTTGCTGTAGATCCCGTTTTTTCGTAGATGTTCATCGATTGAGTGGCACATACCACAATGCTCTATTTCACTCCGTCAGCATTCCGCTGGACTGAAACTACCCCCCCATGGTGTTCATAAGGCCTAATTCTGACTCGAAATGATTCTGGAGAATCAACGTCGTTGTTAATTGTCATCAATTTATATGGGGAAGGTTGACCAATTAGTTGGTGTTTGCTGCAGAAATTTAAACGAAACAATAAACTTATAATGACAAACTTGAGAGATTTTAAAGTGATGTGGACAATGCAACAGTCCAGAATTTTTCTGACCTAATCCCTATGTAAAATGCTACTGTGTCATCTGAAAGGATTAAGTCTTTCTGGATCACACTATTGGTGTTGGTCGTAGAAATGTTCGTTATAACAACTGCTACATTAATTGTTTCTTCGGAACTACGGAATATTTAAATGCAATTCTGTTCTGATCGTTTGGTAAAACTCTCTATAATACCGAATTATCCAAACAGTTTTGCTTTAATAGTGTAGTCCGATTTTTTCCAGGTGATTAGGCCATTCTAATTTGATGTCATGACAGGTGTCGCAGCGATGACAGGTTAATCGAAGAATGAGTGGCATTTAACAGATATTCATTGGGATGAAATGAGGAGGAAGGCGCATTCATAGTGGTATCGCGAGTTGGGACCCATACTGTTGCTCACGCTTATGTTATACTCGAGTCGACCCGCCAAAAGTAACTGATTGGGTGCATTTTTCGTACAACTGTATCAACTACACCTGCATGATATGAAAGTAATAAAACACTCTACCGTTGGTTGGCTGCTTTTACCGTCGTTGATGCTGATGACTATTCATGACCGTGTACGTCCATTTGATTTCCAACGTTCGATGACTTAACTGGTGGAACAGTAAACTTTTATTAGTCGAAAATAATGAGGTGATAACTCCGAACATCGATGTGAATCACTAATGTATCAACAATGTGCTTTAGTGCTCAACGTAACCATGGCACACACAACATCTCAACTCTCCACCTATTGTTATCCTTTTGAGTCCGATACGAACAGTATAAGTAGATATGTTATGTCATTGTAAGAGTGCATGTACCGAGACAACAGTTTGTCGACTATTATGACCACAGTAAAGAACGCAAACACATTAAGTAAGAAATGTGTCAGCCTAGGTAAGTGAACACAATTTTCTCTGTGGAGCACACAAGCTGTAGTTTAGACTCACACAAGGGTGAAGAAGTTATTAATGCAGAATGCGGCCATGTGTGTAATAACTAAGATTGCCTCGACTCCTCAGATGTAGTCACGGTTCATTATTCGGTTTTCGTGTTCATTTATGTCTGAACTTGCTGGGCATCTGTTTCGCCAAACACCTTCCGCACATTTACACACTGAGAAAAGAAAAATGATCTCAGCGAACCTATCCCATTTTTTTCGGTCTAACTACGCTGCCATCTAATGGGTGTACAGTGTTCCGTGAGTTGGGTTAGCACATATTTTGCTCAACTATATGTGATGTTCAGAGGCGCTACTCCAAAGAAAATATTTCCGTAAGAGTTGATAGTATGAACATTAACGGGTATTCAGCGGTACACGGTCGATGTCACGAAACTGAGCGCTTACACCTGAAAGCAAGGTTAAAGCAGGCTGTTGGTCAAGTGTACATCACGTGGTGTACCCCATCAAAGCTCCAGTTCTTTGTAGGCAATCTCATATACTTCAGTGTATTCACACCGAATTTCGAATTTATCCTCGCCAATTTGTAACTGCTCTTGCAAGCTAACTGAAATTATTTTGTGTTGGCTATTTAGGAACATTTCATTGTTATCAACGATGAAACAGAATTTCGTGCGTTTTCTAAAACAGCTTTCATCGTACGTGCGAAACCTCAGTGATATTCTGTGGACCTATAGCCCAAACCAGTAGGACCAATGTGATGATTATTTATGGTAGATTAGTTCAGTTCCATGGAGGCCAAAGTGTTCTTGATGTTTTCGTGTTAAACCTAAAAATCTATCGATGCTCCGGTTTCTTTCGTTGTGGATCTGAAAGATAAACGCTGGGTATAATGAGAACGAAATATTTCAGTAAACCACATCGTGAATGTGAAGAATGTTACAAATCCCAACTAGAAAATGCTGTTCAGATTACCTTTATAGGTTTTCTTAGACCAGTCGTTTTTACGTGTAAGCTTCAGTTAGTGGACAAAACATTCGCTCACCATTCAATCTTGTTATCGGGCATCAGCAAGAAGTCAATTGTGTTCACTAGCACCAAAACCATGTTTGCCATTTTGATATCTAATACTTCAGTCATACCACCACAAAGAGTACCCTTAGGAGAGGTGCCTCAGTGGGTCAAGTATTCGTTCCACAACACGACGGTTACATTTTAGAAGTACTTTGGATATACTTTCATCTTTCTAGACTAACCAAGGAAGAGACCACTCGGTACAGAACGATCGCATGAACTTAATCACCATTTGGTAATGTGTCCTATGTCGAATAGTCAATTAAAACCTTCTGTCAAGCGCGTACATGTTCCAGATCTTCAATGAACAATTCGCTTCGGTTTTTTGAAGTTCAAAATAGTTGGCTCGGGAGATCCACCAAAGCAACTTGATGGCCCACAGTCAATCCGTCAGTAGACCCACAATGATACGGAACGCGTGCATGCAAACAGTAAATTAAGACACAGCAAACTGGTAGAAGTATAATGTACTGGTTTTCTTGGTCCAATTCATCAGGGTAGCAAGAAGATAGAATATGCGAGTTGTTAACATTCCGATTTATCTCATCAGCCGCATACTAAACACAAACAGTTTATATAGCAAAGGCGCACGAAAACAACAATTAAGCAGAGTGATTTTTGAGTGGGCGGTGGACGGTGTGAACCATCGACTTTTGTGCACACAACAGTGGCTTTATCTGGTTGATGAACACAGCTCCACCGAAGGCCAGAATTTTGGAGTTTGCGTGCCGTAGCAACACAGTGAACAACCTGGTTGGGTCGACGTTGTGATCTGTCTCCAGAATGGGCTTCGCAATTGATGAGGCCGAGTTTCGCATTTGGCTTTTCTGTTAATTGTCCGTTCGCTCAGCAGACTGAATCAAAACCATTTGGGGAGGTGTTTGACCATACGATGACGCACACATCGGTTCGTTCTGTTGACATAACTGTCGTGGTAACGGAGATACCATATTCTTGTGTTCAGAAAACATACAGTTTGAGTTCGAGAGAGTTGCTTTTAGGCAGATTGAAGTAGTAGCCATGGGTAGTCGACCGAGCCCGAAATTATCGGATGTCTTCCTTGGAATGATTGAACGAACAATTTTTGACAATATTTTCATCAATACTTTTGACAAAGGATAAGTCATTGACATCCTGATTTTCACAGAGAGTGAAATGCTTCTCCCTTCTTTCAACCCTATGAATTCAATACATCCAAATCTGCCTGTTACTTATGAGACCGAGTCGAAGAGCAGTCTAGAATTTCTAGGCGCTTAACATTCCAGGCTTTACGACAACACGCTGCAACGGTCCGTTCATCTCGAAGACAGCTTTACACCCATGGCCTACGAACGCGGTCTAGTTGAAACATTGTTCAGCAGAGATTGACAAATCTGCACGGATTACAGGCTGACACAAGCGGAAAAATACCTTACAACCGCATTACTTGCTAACTAACACCCTGATAAGTGTGTTCCGGTACATAGCAAGAAGACCACGGGAAGACCTGCAGTCCACACAGCAAAGAAAAAAGAGGTGTTCAGAGAATTGCATACAAGAGGGGGCTATTTGTCCACCAAAGTGCATGATCAGATTCAGTCAGCGGTGAATCGCAACATAGCATGTAGCTGAATGGTGTTTCTTACAATCACTTGCGGTTGCAATGACAGTTATATCGGCAGAACGAACCGATGTGTGCGTCATCGTATGGTCAAACACCTCCCCAAATGGTTTTGATTCAGTCTGCTGAGCGAACGGACAATTAACAGAAAAGCCAAATGCGAAACTCGGCCTCATCAATTGCGAAGCCCATTCTGGAGACAGATCACAACGTCGACCCAACCAGGTTGTTCACTGTGTTGCTACGGCACGCAAACTCCAAAATTCTGGCCTTCGGTGGAGCTGTGTTCATCAACCAGATAAAGCCACTGTTGTGTGCACAAAAGTCGATGGTTCACACCGTCCACCGCCCACTCAAAAATCACTCTGCTTAATTGTTGTTTTCGTGCGCCTTTGCTATATAAACTGTTTGTGTTTAGTATGCGGCTGATGAGATAAATCGGAATGTTAACAACTCGCATTTTTTATCTTCTTGCTGCTCTGACGTTAAAAGGACGTCAAAGCCTGACTTACTGTTATAATCGATTACAACACTCCTGTGGAAGGCCACCCGAGTTGGTTGAAACCTAGAGTATTACAACTTGCTCTTAACGCCGTGTTATTTCCAATCTGTTTGTGAATAACATGTTAAACACGACGCCCAAGCTGTTCAACTTCATTCGTACTAAATTTGGTGCGGATATCTTACAGAAGTCCATCTCTATTATACCCTCCCTGAAAACCGTGTTGACTATTACGACAGCTAGTGAGTTGGTTGACGTGTTGGCAGATTACAATTAAAAACCGTTTGATAAAGTTAGCTCGCTGTTATATCAGAATAAGGAATCAGAAACCGTATATTCGTAGGTGGCATATGTTTTGGAAGCTGAATTACAGAGTTGGCGGATTGGCCAACTCTTAATTAATTGTTCTACTCGTAGGTGTTTCCCAAGTTCTTTCGCCAAGAAGGTAATCATTTTCGTACGGGTCCCTGTGCACATTCTAAGCGGATCTACCTCAGATTGTTAATCTTTTCTGCTTGATTGTTGACAGCCTATTCTGTTATGAATCTGTAATGTTTACAATACTCGAGTAAACTTGTTAGGCCTCTTGTAAGATCACTAAAGCGGTTTTCCATTGTACCCACAATATTTCAGAGATGGCCCGAATGAACGATTGACCGGATACCATGCGCGTTCACACATCCAGCGTCAAAATCACCCCCCTCCCCGGTTTCTTTCGTTTAGACAATAAACAATGAGTATCACTTGGTGGACTGAAGACTTCATTGTGTTTTATCTCTCAACAACTTACAACACTTTTCCAATCCAATGATTCATGCATGCATCTGTTACATCCGCATGAATAAAACAGAAAAACTGCCATGAAAAAATTGACTATCACGTGATTCGAAAATGTGTGCAACTCTCTTCAAGTCGCTAGTCAAAACACTGCAGTTATATGCAACTTTGTTGAAGAAAACACTGAGGCGGCTTACGAGTTTCCACTTCCAAAAAAAAGACGAAACTAGATAAGTGTCACGGCTTGCATATATCCCATTGGTTGCATATTTCCAGGCAGTTCTCTCACTATTCAAGAAAGCAAGAGTCACTGGTTGAATGGTAATTAATTGACATCAGAAATTGTTCTTGGTCATAGGTATCCACGTCAGTTGGCCTTGCTAAACAGACTGTTTGCAAAGTGACAACCGTAATCGAGTTCTGACAGCCTGTCAGAGAATAAAAATGAGGATTTTTAGTCTTTTCAAATTAATCACCATTTGCAGCCTTCGCATTCACATAAACTTTCAAGGCAGCCTCTAGAACTAGACTCGGGTTTCGCTCACATTAGAGCTCTTCAGTAGTGCATATCCTTGCCAAGGCCAGGACAAGAACTCCGGCTACGCTTCGATGATGCAACCGTGTTCACCACTGCGCCACCGACCTCGCAATATGCGTGAACGAATTATCTGATCGTCTCGAGAGGAGACATAGCAACTGTCCTGTTAACTCTAATCGACAACCTCGCAGTTGAAACTTTCGAGGCAAGTCAAAATTCCTAATCCCATTAAACCTACCAAGCGATATTTCTAGGTCGTTTCTAGATTTTTCTAGTCTTATCAAGTTGAACAGTACTCGTATTCGATCACGGCCTTCTAATTCACGGTCGGAATTTGAACTTCGGACACGCTTTTTGTTAGGCAACCCTGTTGACCACTGTGTCACTGACCTCACATTAAGCACGACCGAATCATCAAACCTGAAGGCTCAACGACTTTAGCTTGTGAGCAATGATCAGGTTGGCCGATCGTTTCCATAGGGGATACAGCAACTGTCCTGTTAACTTCATTCGATAAGCCCACGATTAGGACTTCCGAAAGTGAGTGATGTTCAACCTGAAAATAAACCAGATCTACGAGTACTCATCCGTAATTTCCAGTCTTGCTAACCAGCATGGAAGATAAACATGTTGAATGCAATGAAATTAACTTAAAAGCATGCATGAGTAAGTTAGCACGTTTGAAAACTCAACCAGATTCCCTTTTGTGCGAAATTCAAAGTACACGATGAGGATTCATTCAGGGGTGAAAGACTCTAAGTTTTACCTGTTTCTCTGGCAGAGATATACACCGCTAACACATTTCTATAAGAACACCTGTTAACCCTATAGAACGTTCCATCTTAATTTAATGCTTTCTGCCTCTTTCTAGGCAATAGGCACAGTGTACAGACTATGATGAAGGTTATTAATTACTCTACATCATGTTTTACCAATGCTGACTGACAGAACGAGAATGTGTGATGACGGCGATCATCTTTTATTTCTGGCTGTCAACCACAACATGTTGGTACCCCAATAAACCGTGACGGAATAGTGTTTTCCCGCTGAACTCTCCCACTTGTACGGTGACAAACTTGGCTGAGTAAACGACAAGGAAACTAAGGTAAATGAATTGTGTTACGAGTAATGGGTTTACCTGAAGTTACTTTACTAAATGGTCTATTTTGTGACCACCGGTCAAAAGAAGACTGCGGCAAATTCAGAGCGAAGAAATTTCACGTGAACATTCTGGTCGCGGACCCAAACTGGTGTCTGCTGAACAGAACACGATCCGGAAAGGCCTAATTAGACAGTGAACGTCGTTGTGCTTGTTTTCGCAGGCGAGTACGTGAACCACCTATCCAGTGGTGAAGGTTTCGACCAAACAGTTAACGCTCAACCTCGCACAACCCGCATGTTCGATACTCCGTTGTCCTCTTATCGTCCTCTGTTTACAATGCCTCTCCTGATTGGTTTATATCCAGTTTGATATCATTTGATTAAAAATTGAGTTGCGCAAGGTTTGAAACGGCGTCTTTCCTCCGAGTTCAGTTGGAGTAATGGACTCAATCAAAACCCATTCGAATAAACAGTTGGAAATAAAACATCGTCCCTGATGAAACCTGCAGTAGCTATAGTGAATGATTGTGGGAGAACAAAACAGACATTTGCGGCAACAAGCGAAACAAATGCTGTTACCGGCGGAAATATTTATAACCTACATTAACCCTTGTATAAACGGAATAACCTGAATGACAGAATCCGGAACCCGTAAACGAAATTATTATCAAATATTCAGAACGATAGTTTCTATTGAAAGTTTTTTCTGAATAATTTTCTCTCCAGTTCTCTACAGCCATAAAATTAGTGGTAATTGAATGGCCAGTGCGCGCATGTGGGCGGTCGTTTCGATTAACAATGAGCATCATTTGAATGGCTACGACAAAGCATAGATCAACCAGTTCGACGCAGTTAGGGAGCTTAGCTGCTATGGAGGTGTACTGAAGATAGGTCGCTTCTAGAGGATGGAAGTTGGTTTGCATTTGGATTAGAGCAAATAATGATGTTTGTAGGTAGAATTGTGTTGATCAACTTCCAAAACCGCTAATCAGTCAAACAAAAGAACACCTCGGAAAATTAATTTGCGTCATAAAAACGACGATCCTGATGAGTCATGATGGAAGCTGTTCGGATAAAAGTGGGAAATTAGTGGACTGGAAATGACAGTAACACATTCATCAGAATCGCCTTCACAGTTTTCGATTACATTTGACATCAAAAGTCCATGAGAACGAATGAGGAATTCTATCCAGTTCCAATGGAAATTTCATAGAACTCAATAGGGGTATTAAAAATCGTCAAGTGTCCCTCTGACAAATGCACTTTAACCATATTGAACCTAAGGCAAATAAGTCCCTTCAGTGTCCAGTTGTCCAGAGTACAGAATAAAGTGCAACAACACTGGTGAGTGTTTAGTAGGATGAGACAATTCATTCATCTTACCGGAGACGAAAAATGTGAGACTAACGCCAGTCATTAATGTCCCCTGATTCACTTGGCAAATTGTATCCTGGATGATAGCGTTTCATGTAGCCTACCTAAAACCATATCACCTATTCCACCGTGGTCTCGGTACATCAGATAGGCTCGTTAAACACAGTAGTCAGAATACATCGTCTTTATAACTTACTATGGCTGATTTGTCGTCCAGTAACCAGCTGCGTGAAAATACATTTCCTTCTGGAAAATTCGTTGGTGTCTGCTTTCCACGGTGGGTACCGGTGAACATTCCATGATATTTGGCGAAAAATATATCCCTAAGGATGCAAGTGCAACCGCATGTAGGGAGTTTTGTAAGTCTATAGCTGATCAGCCTGACAAAAAGATAAATATTCCAAAGTATTCTATTATTTTCAAATCATTTATTTTATTTTACTGCTGAAAAATAGCGGCTTCGTAGACCAACTGCTGTTTAAGTAATTTCTTTTTTTGTCCAGGCCAATCCTAGTTTCTCTTTGCGCGAACCTTCTCCAATTTGATATCAATGAGCCCACTTAAATGGTTGGCACACTTAACGTTCATTCTTTAAGACTTGAATGTAACACAGTCCAGAATATCACTTATGTTTGCCCATCCTGTATAAATACGGGGATCTCGTGCCATCGGGCTGCAGAACTTGCTCCTTGAGAGTCATATCAATAGTAAGTTTTTACGGAAATTCCGCGCATACCATTTATTGCTGCCACGACAATCAGCACGATCGATCCCATTTGAAAAGCAGGTGGGCCTACCGGTTCTTCGGCCAAGTGACGGTATCCGCAGCCTGCATGCTGAGGACGACCCACCTCGACGATTAGTGTGAGTTTTATAACCAACGTCCCAAAAACCAACATCATCAAACATTAAGTACGAAGATCAGAGTGAGGCAGCTATCATGCTTTGCTGTTAACAGAGGACCAAACTCGTCCAAATAAATTTAAGATAATGCATGCTCTGACAGTTACACGAGCTACTAACCACGAAATCAGACACTTAAAAGTTAAGATTGATGTCACACCAATAGCTGATTTCCACACGCCTTCTCGTGGTAGCATTCAAAGTACCTGAGAGAGACATCGTAATGTTTACCGACTGAGCGACATGACATGACACGTAGGAGTTTTCAACCTTTTCAAGGTAACTGGGTTTTCCTAAAGCCCCCACCGACTGATTTTCATGGCTACACAGATGGTAGGGCTGTAAGTGCACACACCTACAAAGTACACTAAAGTAACCTCCCCAAACCTTTAGTGAGGCGATCATTTTTGCAGCTGGCAAACCATAACTGGAGCAGAGAGTCATGTATATGCATGGGTATGTGTGTCCGTAGTAGGGCAAATACGCACGCACAGACCAATCCTCTGAACCGAGGTGTGGAACTGTTATTTCACACACTAGACTCGTTTGGATAACCTCAGAGCTGAGTTAACATGCACTGCCCGACCTAGACTAGTGGAAGTTTTTAAAGTTGTTTAAATTATCTCTTACATTTAATTGTGGATGATCTAAATCGCCAACCTCTGCCGGAGAAACTAGTTTCACTACGTGCATCTTAACTGTGACAAATCGTTTTCATAACGGAAAGATGATGGTAACAATATACGCTCCCTGGCCTGATGCCCCTTCCCTAGTTTCATGTGACGGTCAGAGTTCAATCTCTCAGACCCCGGAGCATCAGCCCCGACTGTTGTAGGAACCGTCGAAAAACCGAGTGTTTGAATGTGTGAGAAACTGTCGAGCCATTCCTAAGCATAAATCGACGCTAGCTGATAAGTTCGGAAATTTTTGTCCCGCTGCCATTCAGATGGATGAATGGTCCGAGGAATGTGTGATAAACTGGACTGTTTCGGTATACACTGGATAACCTCAGGTGGTAGGCGGACCACAGCCCCTCCGACTTAATTCTGATAATTATGTCTGTAATTAGTAAAAGATTGAAAATGTCAATTCGACGCTGCCATGGTTGTCAGGGGTTCATAAAATTTCACAATGTATGCGAAACTAAGTTTATCGTTGGTCAGAATATCAGTATAAAAACGCATCTCTATTAAAACCTTACAGTGCGCAGAGTGCAGTTTAAAGCACATGAATGAACTGTTTCTTCATCTAACTTAAATTAGGTCATTACTGGCAAGCAGATGTAGACAGAGTCATCGACACTTTAAGCAAATGTGTTCCACTAAAGTATTCCTGACTTAGTAAAATGATGTCTGGTGTTAGAACACCAGGATGGATCGTCTCATTTGACGCTTGGCCTAAAGCTGGTAGGAAGTACGCCAGTGATTTTACCTTAGTGAAATGCATGAAGGTGTGCAGCCGCATCACGGCATCGATAAAAGTGGACTCAAGGATTTGTCAGCATGATCCTTCATTTAGACTGTGAAAAATTTAGGACGAAGTAGTCGACTGTCCAGAGTGCAATTCCTAACTTCGAACACTTGGTGGATTCACTTTCACACATACAAAGCCCGCAATTTTCAGCAGACAATGCACAGATCATCATGACCGGTCTGTCAGAGTCTTTCCTGGGCAGCGGAAAACTAACTAACTTGAAATTTCCGGGCTCTCAGTGTAATAAATGAACACCAGATTATCATTCCATGTTGGAAAAATGTGCAGCTGAGCTAGATCGATCACCACACAATCTTAACTCATTCGTAAAGAATACCTCAAACCGACTACCTATCTGTTAGTTAGTAGTGACTTGATTTTATTCACGGCTGTCTCTTTTAAATGAGTTCACTGTTGGATTCTCACTGTGCATTGCTACTTGATCGTTTCCTTCTCACTTTTGCTGGTCAGCTACTCATCAAATGTAACTGCCAGCTGTTGAAAAAGTGACCAGGCTGCGCCCTAGATTGGAAGATTAGCAGACCTAATCCCAGAGATTCTAACAGTTACAGAAAACGCATATCACAGTCCATCCATGAAGCATGCACTGTAACAAGTGGCACGATTATTCGTGGGTCGCACAAACGATGGGATTTGCAGATGTCTCTGCAGTTAGCTGATGCCATCTGGGACAGTCCTCACTTGAGTTCGCACAGTAGATTGAGCAGGAATTGCCCGCAGTAAATTCACATAGCCTGGCCGTGTATTGTGACCCTTGGCTGATTGAGGCCGTCAGTGAGATAGATAGTGCCAGAAAATTCCTCAAGATCATCCCCACCGCTGGCCTCAGAAATCCATCAAAGCTGCCACTTGTCGCTATACTCTTGTGATTGGCAATTACTTACCTCATAGTAAGATGTAGTCACCTTTTCTTGCAAGTATGTTCCACAACCAGTTTAAATGATTCCAGTGGCAGCAGCTGAAAGAACAACGTTCAGTCTCAATATGTTTTCACCAAGACTGAGCATGCCAACATGACCCGGTTCTTGGAGGAAAAAACTGATAACCACCCTGTAATTTTACTTAGTCCAACTTTCCGTCGTTTGATCAAGATACAGACGAAGGGGTACAGCCTCAATTCCTGGAAGGGGATCATCGCAGTTTCAGTGTCTACCAGATCTAGGGCCATGAAATGTAAGCTGGGCTGTTATTCTTTCTTGTTTGACGAATGAAACAATGTTAAGTATGCGTGTAACCCAAAAATTTGTTAAAATATAGATAGTCGCGTTAACTGCCAGACGACCCGAATTCCGAACAACAACATCGAGTACAGTCAAAACGGAGGGTTGATTTAACAATCGGATTACATTCAGGGTCGATTATCTTGAAGGATCAGATGCAATTAATCGAAGAGTGCAAAACTACTTCATATCGTTACTGGTTCAATCGCTAACTTTTCTACATGTGGTCAGTTAGCACCAACAAGCTTTCCCCTAAAAACATGTTGAGCGTGTACTTGAAAAAGTTAACTAACTCAGAACTGTTATCCGTTCCGTGACTCTCTAGTCATGAACAGGAAGCCATTCGTTGGAACGATAAACTTGCTAACTTGCTTACAGATCACGCCTTTCATCGTAGACCTCATGCTTTTCTGTAATGAGCGGCAATAATAGTATGGATCCAGTCCATCACTCGATGAAGTTCGGTCTGTCCGCACCACTCACAGAATAAAATGCGACATCTTATGGCGTGCTGCTGAATCTGTGTACTCTCTTAGAATGAATGTCTGGAAAACAATTACATTGGCAAGGATATGTTGTGACTAATCTAGTAGTAACCATACATGAAACAGATTTGTTAAGGTCATCCTTAATTTGAGCACTGTGGTCCCTCAATTAGTTAAGGCGATTCAGTGAAGGACTATATCACGGTCATGTAGCCAGGTTCTAAGTAGGAGTTCGGTAAGGTTAGTCCGGAGCTCGCGTAAATTACAGCTTCCAACAAAGTGTGCGCAGACAGGACGTACATCTCCTGATGAATACATCGGCTACCGATGTTGAAAGCCACCGTCAGGCTTGTCCATATACACACACGTACAACAAAAGTTCCGCAAACAGTGAACACTTGTGATTCAGTACAACAATGCCGCGTGATATAATTCGAATGAAATATTCAGTCTGGCTGACACCGTTGCATTGTGATCGGATGGCGTCAAGTTGATGTCGTATGTGTAAACTGTCCTACCAGGCATGAACAAGACTACTTCGTGGGCACAGATTGTTCCAAACATCGGATCACAGCTGTTCTGGTAAGGCATAAAGACGAATTTGAATGGTTACCAATCGGAGGGAAACAGTTACCATATATCCGCCATCAAAACTGTGTTAATTATTTGTACGGTCGCAAACCAACAGGCTCTGCACCCGAAAAGAGCCTCAAAGCATCGGGTATCAGATAGCTTAGGTCCGTCTGTCCATGGCACTGCCATAACTATAAAGGCGCAGATAGTAATCAATATAAGTTGTAAGAATTTGTAAAACTCTTTAGCCCGGAATCTTATTTACAATCTACTATTTCATTATATAATCTAACGTGAAATCAAACATACAACTTATACATTAAAATGAAGGGTTTTGTTGAGTCTTTCTGCAGAGGCACTGCTAAGAATTTGAAGGAGCTGAGAATGTACTCTTTCCTAAACGGAATGGCAACACTAGGTTAAGTTAAATACTAATATCCAGGTGAAGACTTATTTCTAACTTTAAAGCCCACGCAATCCTTTAATTACTGAGAGGTGTTCATGCTTCAGTGGAACGAAAACGACCAATTGATGGGTCCTTCTCTTGAACTTGAACTTCAAATCGGTAGGTTCCCGTATAAGCATAAATTTATCTCCGTTAATGTCTTCCCACTTTGACATATAATGACAGCTCCCTTCTGTTCTCCATCAGACAACTGAGTCAATATTTCCCGACGTTCATTTCAGTAGAGGAATCCCCGTTATATCCCACGGAACAACATTTAAGTGAGATCATGCTTGAAGCGCATTGGTCACACGCCACAGCACTGGAGTATTGAAGTAACACAACAGGTTACACAACACCTGAAGGCTAGTACTCAACGTAAATTTCTTAGATGGGTGCAGCTGGCATGTAAGTTTGTCCCAGTATTGTATAAAGCTTGCTCACAAATGAACTTATGTTCTTGTTCTGCCCCGGAATGGGTCTGTGTAATCAGGCTGAGTTTGATGCAGTTGTTTTTCAAAAAGGTTGTACACACTACAAGGCCTCAGCAGTGCGTCTTACGTGATTTGCTGTGAGGTTTTTCACTTCCCGAAGTGCTTTTTAAAAGGGAATATATTTCCAGGAGATTTTTTCTCGAGGGAAGCTCTGAAACGTGTTCACTACCAGGAGCCAACTTTAAGAAGAAACAGAAGCCTTCAGGTTCTGATTTATTTAGAACCGACGAAGATCATACACAGTTGACGCTGCGCTCATGTAAGTACTGTCTAAAATCTCCCGCATCAATTACGGATGCTGTCCATTGTTCTGGAATCCAAAAACAAATACTGTATCAAAAAACGTTTACAAGACGGAACAAACTGCTCACTACACGAACAGTGTCACATTTTCTGGTCCGTTTCAAATTACACCCTACTAATTTTTCCCGTCACCTAAGAACAGTTGCCTGGTGCAAATCAAGACGATAGTTTTACCGCTGTCGCCTGTCAAAAGCCTTCAACGGTTGTGCACTGACAAACCAGTGTGAAAAGACATGTGGAGTAAGATGAGGCATTTCAGTATTAAAACAAGGATTTCACCCCCTCCAAGTTGTTCAGAATAATTCCGCATAAGGAGCCCACTGGGTACAGCAGAACATCAAATTGAATCTCTGTATGTATATATGTGCATAGATTTGTACGAATATAACACGACTTGTTTGTTTCACTGGTTTCCTGATTATGTCCGTACCTAACGGCAACCGTAATCTCCACAAATACAAGAAATACGTTGATTGTTACGGTGTTACAGTCGTAACTGACGTCACTCTCTATGGATAAGCCAGTATTGAGCCAACTTGCATGAACAATGTATGAAATATTCCTCGTCAACAAAGCGCCCGTAATGCAAGCAAAATTGGAGGTGACACGTTATGAAATTAATTGTTGACCTGCTGTTTTCGCCGCGATAGAGAATTAAAACTCTATGTGGTCAAATGTTCGTGTAGTCAGATGTTAAAAGGTTTGGCTGAAAGCACCAGAGAATGTTCTCACAATGCACAGGTCATGTAAATTAAAGGACGGCTTCTCTGTCAGCCCTTTTGAGAAAGGAGTACTGCACTCCAGTTTTAAGTTTGTTAGAGCCCGTCCGCAGTGCATACGCACGACAAAGTCGGGACTATAACTCCGGACGCATGTTGTTGTGTTCGCATCAAGACCGCCTGTGTGCCCCACACTCGTGCCAAGGCTCGAAGTGTTCTGAATGGTCGCGGCTTCAACGACCAACGTCTCAGTCATCCATGCACTTTAAAATGACCCGAATGCTTGTAAATGGGACAGTACACTATGCAGTTCTACTGAGTCACTTGTTCTCACTACCGTTGTTATTGTCCGTAAGGCATGTAGCGGATGGGGCTCGAATACAGATACAACACATGTTCAGAAGATAACCTCAAAGACAACATCACCAGTGATCCTACTTTAGACAACACCTCATGATAACATGTAAACGACCAGCCATATTGGCTTTTAAATAATGCATGAATTGCCCGATCACCTGGAGGGGAGACAGCAGCTTTTCTGTCAACTTCAGACGGTAACCTCGACTAAGACTTCTTTCCAAGTTGAAGGCAGACAATTCAGTTACTTTTCAAACAGTAGTTTGATCACTAGTTTAAAGTTTAGGAAGTTGGTTGATACAAATCGAACATTACAAAAGATACATCATACATTAACTTCGCTCTCGTTAGAGATTACCAATAGTCCGTATCCTTGTCATGGTTTCCTGAGATTAGTGGCTCACTGGTCAACACGCTGCATACCATCAGTACATTTTTAATCGAGTTGAAACCGCCATAGTCAAAAAGTCAAGTATGCGGAAGTCCACTTGAATTTGTAACACGACTGACCGATCCGTGCAAGGCAAGAGAATATCCTCCTCTAGTGAGTATGGTTAGTAAACAGATTAGCCGTAATGATAGAAGACACACCACGACAAATAGCTATGTAAGTTATAACGATGTTTTCGGATAGTCTTATCAAGGGCCCGCATTCAATGAGACAGCAGTTATCTAGTGTGCCCACTAGGATACAAAATCTCTAACTGGTCGCTGAATGGTGTATATGATATGACGGTCGTTCGAACCGATGAACGACTTGAGTGAACAGACAACCCCATTAGTCTTCCAATTTCATAAACAAGGAATAATGTTTGCTTTTAGTTTGATGTCGACTGACGAATTCCAGGTCAGTTTGCTAATTTTACCATTCCGTGTTCTAGAACCTCTGCCAAACGAAACAACCAGTGGAAATTGTACGCAGTCAATGAGTTATAATAGCCGTCTTACCGGATTTTCCGTTTTGTCCTACCATTCCCAATTTATTTCTTCCAATTGTGTTTGATGTGCACTTAGGTGTGAATACTTAGATTTGTTTCCAACAACTAGATGAGGTGATGCAACTAAATGGAAAATATTCGGCAATCTTCTATCCATCCTACTCTACATTCAGTGTGTTTAGGTTGAATGATCATTGACAGGAACGCTCTACCTGTAATCAAAGCCAGCTGCCACTCTTGTTCTCTGAATCTGGGGAGCGGGTTCTTGTAAGGGAGACAGTGAGTGTTAGTCTCCACGAAACTGTCGAATGCTGACTTTTTAATGAAATACCTGCTAGAACTCCAGACGCGCCTACACCCAGTTAGGTATAATCATCGTTGATAGTGTGAATCTTGTGAGGCTGACCATTAGTGCAGGTCGTGAATAGTTGTTAACGTTATCAGCCACTTAACTGACAGCTCGAATTCAGTGCGATCAGTTTGATCTTTATTGCAGTTTAAAAATTACCTTCTACATTACATTTAAGAAAACTAAGGACTTATAAATCACAACTGATTTCATGCGCCTTTCCAGGCAAACAACTATACGTACCAGCTAACGAATAAATCAGCCATAAAGCAAAATGCCGTTTTCATTAATAGCATTGTTCTCAATACTAGGAAGAATCAACAGGTCTCTTGTACTCATTTCCAACCTGAAAGTGATGCTGCTTTATCATTCTACGTTATAAGCTAGGGTTCTTCCTTTAGTTTTCTGCTAACGTGAATCAGGAAGTACCAAACATCCGAGGGAAAATCATAAATTTGCCCTATGTTTTCCCTTGGAACTGATAAATGGTGACGTATAACCCGGCCCACAAATGTTGCAAACGAACATCGGGGTGTCCAACAATAGCATATATGCACAAAATGTCAATCGCAGCTGCCCACAACAGAATCCGCCAGTTTGCTCGAACATGCACCAGTGTCTGAACCATTAAACTAGGAACACCTTGACTACATAGCGGACAGTAGAAACGAGGTAATCACATGATCAACTAATTGAACTACTGTTCACACCAAGGCTTATTCGTCAACAGAGACGGAAGATGTAATATTGACGGTTTATCGAACTAGATTAACAGGTTAACAAAAGGGAAGTTTGGGCTTAGCATACACTGACTCAAATTATGTTTCCACCTCTGGAAAAATACTGAAAGGAGAGGCGAAATTATCTGGTAGTAGAACATTATCATATCATAATCGTTTTGAAAGAGAATTTTCGACCATTTTGTTTCCATGGTAATATTGTTTAGTCAACAGTCTTGACAAAATATAGCTACCGTAAACCCAATAGGCAATAGTTGGAGAGATGGATTCGATTCTGTTGTTTTGGAGGTGAACACTTGCTAAAATAAATGTCGCGTATTGACGTCGGTCGTGGTGATTTTATGGTCGTCCATGCAACCTAAATAGGTAGATTTTGTGGAAGGAAAAACAGTCACAGTCACGTTCTAATCTGTCTGTTCACTACAAATTAAACCTGAAAGATGTCTGAAAGTCCGTATGTTAGATTAAATCACTGTTAGTTAGTAAGCCTGCAACGAAAGCTGCCGCCCAGCTCGCAGTTAATGATCACGTGAAAAATCTTTCAAAATATAACCAATGTGTCACTTGAATAGAATCGCATCACTTGCAGTACATCTTCTTCACATCACACAACTATGGACTGCTGTAAATCGAACAGTGTTGGGTAGCGACTTGAGAAGCAAGCCTTCGGAAGAAACAGTCACTTCAGTACAGGACTTAAATCACGACAGCTGCGTACGCTGTTGCTGACAATATCAACATGCATATTGCTCTTAACGAGTTTGAAGGACACCTGTGGGATTGTAAAAAAGAACCCTAAATTCCTTCCATTCAGTGCGCTGTAACATACGAATCAAAGCTGCGCACTGTCCACCTTGTCATAAAATCGATGATAACTAATCTACAGACAAAAGCTTATTCGTTATTTGGCATGATCGTATGGTGTTTGTACAAGGATTCACATATATGAAAAGGTGTGAACTCGAATCAATGATGATGGGATTGTCCTTTTTGTGGCAGAACTCATGAGCATCCTCGAAGGTGGTTCTATATGCAATGCAACTAAATCGTGGTCGGAGTTCAAATCCCTATCGCGGAAAGAATATGCACTACTGATGAGACCTAATGAAAGCAGAACTCAAGCTTAATGCTTCTTTTCCAAAGAGGGCTGGCCAGGATGTCTGTCTCATTGAGAAGACTGCGATCAAGTGTGGGTGATGTTCAATTTGGAAATAAACCAAATCCCTGACTACTCATCAGTAAATCGAATTCATCAAACGTATTCAGCTTGGCTGCAACACTAGTAGCCGTC
Source organism: Paragonimus westermani (assembly GCA_008508345.1). NCBI lineage: Eukaryota > Metazoa > Platyhelminthes > Trematoda > Plagiorchiida > Troglotrematidae > Paragonimus > Paragonimus westermani. Next base: position 217,772 of record QNGE01000652.1, read on the forward strand.
ATTCGTGCTCAACAGATTTCCATCTAAGCAACAATCAAAGTGTACTTATGCTTGAAACAATTAAAATGAAACACCTGTAGCCAATCACTGTGTGGCTACGAGAAAAAATTATTAGGCCACTAATAGGTGATCTGCGAGAGAATAGTGCACACAGCTGATTACAGCTCACACACAATTAGATCCATCAGTCGAACCCCCAACTCCCACTCCACCTTGGTTGACTGTGTGTGTGTGTGACAAGTCCTCTTCCATTGTGAGAGCAGTGACTCAATGATCAACGGGCAAATTTCGAAAGCAAATTCAGTGGTATTTGAACCCCGGTCTGAAAAGGTAGGTAGGTATGTCAAGAATGAATGAGTTGGTTTCCGATGCTTAATCCACAGGATATATACATGTTCACCAAGCGGAGCTGCATACCCTTGGATAAATCAAATGGCCACGATCGAACATTGCCGAGTACCGGGCTCAGAAGTGAGGTGAAATAAGTCAGTATTCCAGTCTCCGATTTGTTGTACACGTATCTTGATCACAATCGTCTGTGTGACCTCTCTATTAATTACTCATCGTTCTCCACCGTATCAGTCTTCATTATAGCGCCCTATGTTGACCTGATTGAACAGCATATCACGAAAGCCGAACAGGGTCCAAAAAATAACTAACAGTCAGCAAGAACTCTTTTTAAATAAATTCTCATTCTGTTTTTGAACGATAAAACCTCCTAAGTAGGACGGCATCATTTGATCACACTATCATTTTTTATTTCAAAAGACCAATTTTGGACAACAGATTAAAACTAAATGTTCCTTAACTGAGATATGAACTGAAAATAACATTCCAGGCACTCCAGCCTCGTAGAATAGGAGACTCAAAATCATCCTGCACTGCTGAAACGCACAGACCACTGAAAGCTTCGGCACGGATTTTGTTTTATATGGTTTCCACCGTCGAAATCGTTACTTGACACTTCACCTCTCATATTCTAGTTAGCCAGCACCTAGCAGTCTTCGAAGCTCAATGTGTCGAGTAAAGTAGAATAGCGAATGAATAACTTCAAAATATGCGGTTAATATCGCTGAATGGATCATTGCCCAAAATTACACAAAACTTACAACAATCCGGTGAAAGAGATTTTACTATACAGTCAGTGCACACGCAAGACGTTAATCAGCTGCCACCGTAATCACTGACGCGAGTGCTACCCGATAATTATTGTTTCTGCCAATATTATTCTTTGAGTGTGAATCACTTCTACCTTATCATAGGATTTATCATCACACATGAGTATTGATAAAACAAAGCTGTGAACGTGAATTTCAAAATTAAAGTGAAATCACGCGGTGGAAACAGACAAGACGGTGAATAAACCCGTGTGCGAAATTCTCGAGAACGTCCATAAAAACGGTCAAATTCAGAATGTCCATAATGTATAAGCAACATACGATTATAAACAGCTCGCAAATCACCTACACCAAATGGTTTCTTTGTGATCCTCAGTGGTACGCGCTCAACTAATTTCAGTCATTTTACAGAATATAAACACACCCAATAGTGCACTTCAACAGCAAGTCATTTGTGCCGATTCGTGGCAGTGCTGGCATTTTGCAAAATGCTATTTTCCTCGCTAACTACGCACATATTTAACGTTGCTACCGTGGGTTGTCTAGCTGACAGAGATACGCGTTAAACCTCGTAAGAAATACATTCTTCAGAAGCATAGCCAAGCCCTCAGAGTTTGATCGCAACTTACGACCTGCTTCAGGTGACACGCTGCCGAACGTTCACCATAACGTCTACCTTTCCACACTGCTAACTACAAGTTTATGTTGCTTACAACACCTCGCAACTATCAGCCTACTGAACCTGCCGTGAGCTAACCTAATCTCCTGATCAGTGAAACCCATTCATTTCTTCAACAGTACTCGCATTGTTTGAGTGTTTCTCTTATTTTCACCTAAAAGTGGTCTATTCATGTCATCCGGATCCATTAACTTTACTTGTGCGGCTAACCGAATTTGATTTCATGCATTGTTGTGGGTCTGTCCTCTTGCTCGGTGGATACGGTTATCGCATGTTCATTTGGCATGTGATATGGCAAAGAAATACACACATTCATCAGAACTTAACTGTCTTCTGTCTGTGAAGCTGATGTCGATCAACGCCCAACGGTATATGACAATATTGTTCTGCAACATGTGTGTACACTTGATTTCTCTGGAAACCAACCTGTTTATGATCAAATGCATGATCCGTTTTCGAACGCTACTTCGGTTGTTTCTCTAGTGTGTTTCGCGTTTTAATCAGATTTCCCGTCACACGTTCAGGTGTAACATGACAATTGTTTTCCTCAACATGGCAACGGAATGCTCGCGGTGTGCGATTTTATACTCGATGATTGTGATAGATCTTATCAGATGCGCGTGAGTGATATTTTCGGAAATGATCGAGTGATTCAGCACGCTGCTTGAACCGAGTCGGTTTCATTGACGTCAAGAAGAGGAAGCCGAAATCAGAGAGGGACGTAGTTTTCAGATGAGATGCCATGGAGTATGCATGCAGATGGTGTGGAAATGCGCACATAAGTGAGAGCTGATGCTTATTTCACGGAGATTCGTGTTTTAGGCTTTGGTTAATCTGTGATTTCGAAGCCTTTTGTCTAAGTATGTTGGTTTGCTGGTGTGAAGACTGGGAGACTGTTTTTTAGAGAATCGTATCAGATGCTGCAGATGTGTTGTGTTAGGGGAAGTCAACTGACTTGATTGAGGGTACGCCACCACATTTCCATATACACTAAAAGAAGGGCGTGCACGTACGATGTGCTTGGTGTGAACAGCAAGACTTTCAACGGGAGAACAATGTAGGCATTGAGGTCTAACGCGGTAATGCACAGCGCTGTCACTCAAATGTAAGACTTTAGGCAATGAATGGTCTCATTCAATAACGCTTATCTGAACACAAAGAATCGAGGATCTTAACCATATATGAAATTGTTAGTAATTAACATGATTTCTCGTTTAATGTTTCTAATGCAAGCATATTATCGATGAATGAATGCCGTATATTCTTTTAACATGCACTGTCATCCATCAGTGTGTAATATAATTGAATTTTCCCGATAAAAATTTGGATGGATGATCTATTTGTCCTGATTTATCTGGCTGAAATGTTTGTCCGGTGAAGGGAATTTTAACCCTTCTCTTATCCATCTTGTATCTCTGTGATGCATTTAACTGAGTTTGCAGATCCAGTTTGCTGAGTATGTGTTCGGTCTCAAAGGCAATTGCCTTTGAAAGCTGAGGTGTTGTGTCTAATATGATGTTCTTGGAACCGCTGTCAACAATTACGTCTTCTAGGCTGAAATGGAAGTAATTACGCAGCAAAACAAGCAATGAGCCTCAAAAAAGATGCACAACAGGGACTACTCGAAATTTCAATTGGATGCAGAATGTTCTGTTAAATGTGAATGACGTTCGATCAGAAAATCAAAAATAAGCCTTTTATAGGCAGTGTAGTCGTCATTTATTTTCGCTTATAATTGAAATGCGAAATTCATAACAGGTTCAGTTTGCTTTCTCAAAAAACGTTCCAGATGTATGAAATAGGAAATTTGCTGTACGGTTTGCTCGTTATTCACAAACAAGCATGCACAGAAAAATATTGGCCAACAAACACTACTTCAATTTTTGCTTCCCACTGACAGCCAAATTGCTTCGAGCTTTCTAAAGGTCAGTATACGGAACCGACACTGACACACAGTGAGGCTGACGAATGATTATGATTTATTTGACTCTACAGATTCTGGCGAGCGATTTACAGCAAATACTAAAGACTGAATAATACACGAGTTGACTCGCTGTTTTTGGCGTCGTTTACCGTTTTAGTGTTAGAATAACTTTCATTCTGACCCTCTCTGCCTATACTTCTGTTTCATGAGTGTGACTCAACTAGCCGGTTCTGAATTACGGCCAGTTTTGACAGGATTCTCGTAAAATTACGTGGTGGAGTCCTGAAATCCAGTACTACTATGAGGCACATTATCCCTATGTATGCGCACCACACAGAACTCAACCTAAACAACTGTGGACGAATGCTGATGAATCACGATTTAAAACTGAGGTGCAAAAACGGTATTCAGATAACTACCAAAGTGAACACGATTTTTATCTATAAAACTAAAAACAACGTTACAAACTTCCAAACAAATACTTTTATGAAAACTTTCTGGTACTTAATTTCAAACCGACATCCCACTAAGTCCACCCTAATCATTACTTCTAATCGTCGTGTTCAGGTGATCTGGGTAGTGTACAGACAGGCAGTCTCTCAAGTTATAAACGATAGTTGTTTTCTACTCGGATATCAGTCCTGTAAATGACTACTTATTTATTAATGCGTTATGGGCTGTGGGTTCAATACTAAAAATATAATGAACGTTTTTACTGTACTTTACGACATCTGTGTGGTCAGATTGTTTACGTGAAGGAGATCATCAAAATTGGAACTGTGATGAGCCACCTATTTATTAGTCGAATATAAATTTTGTATCCAATGTACCAATGCACCCCTCAGGGTGTATTTACGGTAGTGACGTGTTTAATCCAACTACACTTCAGATATTGCAGCCACCCTTAGTAGGAATGACTTGAACAATCTTGTTGGTATTTTGACCACGGTTTAATTAAAATACAGTTATATTAGTCTGAGTTTGGCTGGTGGAACACTTGTCGCTTCTGGAAATTTTGTAACCATCGTTTGCTCGCGTCCAACTGCATTTCAGATTTTCATGGCTGGGTCTGAGCTAAATCGGTCAGTATGCCAAGCTACTCACCATTTTCGGTGGTTTTAAACTATTTTTTAGTTTACGATCCAGCCACTTTAGGTGACACTTTTCTAGGGTTTCATCGAATGGATGAAGTGTTTTGTGACCTATGTAACTTACTCCGTAGGTGGATTAAAAATTGGCTCACCCCGAATGCGGTTGCTGTTGTGGGAGTCAATACTAAGATTCCTAGGGTTGATCTCAGCCGTAATGTATACGATTCATTTGATGTTATGTTTGCTTCCAGGACCAGTTCATTCAACGTAACGCTTGTCTTGGAGTGAACATTCTCTACGAACAAACCCCATAGAGATCTATGTTCTTCTTGAACACACCTAGTTTAAGAAGTGACTTCATTTTAGCGCCAGGTAGCATTACATCAATTTCGCTTAAAAATGTAAAAAGATTATGCATGTTTGTTCAAAACAAATGTTAACCAGAAATCCAAGTAATATAGATGCAGTTAAAGTTTTATTGGTAACCAATCAGTAGACAAACCCACGAAGATTTTAGCAAAATCTGTGGAATCTTCTTTGTGATAAGCATTGTTTAAAATGTAAGTTTTTCTTAAAACTTTGTGCGGAATCATCTTGGAATTGTACCAACATGGCAGACTTCAATAATATTTCTCACCTAATATTCCTTGCTGTTGTTAAATGTCCTTCCAACCGGAATTTCAGTCACGTTAAATAGTTCCGTCTGACCAACTGAAAGACAGATTGGCCAGGAGGCAAGGAAGTTTGCAGTTAATTGATGGTTTGTCTTTAATTAAGGCGATCGTTATAACACATCACGTCACCAAGCTTGAACATCTGTCGTTAGTCACAACAACTCAAACGGCACCTCGCTAAGCGTTCAGGAGGATCTTCAAACATTGACGATGTAATCAGAGCTGAATATTGAACACAAGACATAAATGTGGATAGGGATTATCCTAAGCTTTGAGTGCCAGTCATTTGTTTGCCGCTATCAGAAGTAATATGTTCGTCTCTTATCTGTCTGTTGTATCAGTTGATGAGAAACTGTAGAATTGTCCCTGTGAAAGACATACTATGGTCTACCATACCTTTTTTCACGTTGTTTCGGGAGAACCGTTGTTTCAATCGGCTTCTTGAGAGTCTACCCAAATATAGTGTTGAAAGTTTTGACGAAAGTTTCAAAGTAAGACGTGAAATTTCACAGATTATGATGAAACTAATGTTCCTGAGGAAGTTCACTGATGATGACGTATCAATGACAGTATGTTGAATCTATACGTACAGACAAATTGAAGCCTAATTAGCAGCTACAGAAGATTTGTCCAGCCGACAGTAGACGCAGTGGGATACGAGTTAGACGATTCGCGAACGATCCGTTTGCTATTGTAATGGGTGGTGAACCACAACGCTTACATTCGCACCAAGTTCTATAAAACTTGCAAGAACGAAGTTTGCGGGACGAGAATCAATCATAGAAGATGAAATAGGCCACTACTTTCAAATGAACACATCTTACCAACCCTCTTCAAAAACCGTGATAAACATGTTATGACCATATCCAGTGTGACTTCTAACAGAATTATAGAGAGAGCGTTATTAACTTGTGTAAACTCCTGTATTCTATCAAGAAAGAGCAATTCTGCATTTAATGAGGCTCGCGTTGAATAATATTAGAATAAATCAAAGCCAAAATGACCAACAAAACTTCGACATTGTCGGTTGGTTTGCAGCTGGCCCTGTGGATTTAGCCTATCAGTATCAAGAATTTCCGATCGTTCAGTACTGCATGCTCACGAAGGTACATGCGAGTTTGTTGTAAAGACGAATAAAAGCAAAGAAACAGTGACACTTTCTCCAGACAATAGTTCTGAGCTTTTCAATGAATTTCACGGAATACGTGATGAAGTCACAGCAGATTTTATCTGAATAAAAATTCATAATCGGTGATGGTTAGATAGATTCTGTAATGACATTGGAATGAACGATTTCAATGACCTTAAGGAAGCTACCTTTTGCTGGCCTAATTAACTCAACCCAACCGAATAATATACATGACTCCTCGAACCCACAGTCCGCCAAAAGCTCGTCAAAAAGAAGTTCCACGAAGACTGTCAATCCATCTTTTCACCAACTTGTTGGACGACTAATCAAGACAGCTGAATCAGTGCTCTCTGGTCTGGATACATTTGGTCTGGAGAATTCGGTTCATTTCTTCAGTCTGGTCTCAGACATCAAAGTAACCTACATGACGATATCCTCGCTCACATTTCAGTCTTTGTTTACAAATGACTGTTGGTGAACTGATCAGTAGTACCCACGGTTGTTTAGATACACGTACTCGTTAGTCTAAAATTCTCCTAGACAAATAAATAAATTAGCTTATTTCTAAGCTCGCAACGTGTTTTTTTGTTTGACGGAGTTCAGACGTGCAGCGCGTTAAGCATTGTATTGGTGTGCATATTACAGCAGTAGGAGAAATGTGGACTACAAGTCCCAATTGATAAAACGCACGTAGGTGAAACCCTTTACCATTGGTTAAAATAAATTCCTTGCACGAAAATATTAGATTTGCGTTTGAAACTGAGAGTGACAAAAAGGCGGCTTTTCTGAGTGTCCTTATGACTACAAAAGTAGACGATCCGATAGCAAAAATTATAACGCGAAGGCAGCTGGTCATATTAGTAACTCCAATTTGATAACCTCTTGCTCGTATCCTACGAACGCAGATACTTACATCTTTGGAAATTAAGAACAGGACGAACTACTAGCATACGCAACACTGTTAAATAGTAGCTAACTTCCGCTTTTCAACGGTGAATAAGCCAAGCCAGATTACCTTAAACCAATTATCTTAATCATACCAATTATGCCCATTTACCTCTCTTTATATGTCGGAGGGCATCACAACTGCAATCTCAAAAGACGCAGACTTGAGTCAGCTGTCAAGTTGACGTATAATGCAGCAGAACTCTTGCATATTGAGAGGACCATACGGATACTATCGTCATCTACGAAAGACCGTGCCGCCAACTCCAACGTCATCTGTGGTTTAAACCTTACCTGCGAAAACAAATAAGACAGCCGTATGCCAAGACAATAGGCACATTCTCAAATATCTTACTGTTCCGACGAATGGAACTTCGAGTGGTTTCGTTACTAGACAACTGAGAAAAATCGGCGCTAATTAAAACTCAATTGCGGCCTTCCAAAAACCTGCACCCTCACAAATTATGGCACAGTTTGAAGATTGCCGAAGTCTCAACAGTCCACCGGATGCACCCTGTTCCTTGTTTGCAGATGAAATCGACTATCTCATTTGCTGCGCCTTGATAACTCACACCCCGTTTTTTATGTTGTCTCCTATTACACTTTACAGTTACATATGCCTTATGCATGCATTGATCCGAGGGCTCAGCTCGGCCCACAATATTTTAGCCCTCAGCATCCATGTCAGTCTGATCAAAACGTTTCCTCAGTTAGTCTTTGATCCGTATCTCCCGAGCGTTTCATATCAATACCATCAGCGTTAGCAAAGGCATCATTATGCTGCTGTGTCCCGGACCCTCACTGATTCGCCATTAGTAAGCGTACTGTCTTCGTCTCTTGCTGTTTTGTTTGCGCACCGTAAAATGGTTGTCCTTTCTGCCGTACAAACTGGCCGGAAACTTACAAAGTGTTTTAGGGTTTATTATTCAAGTATTCAAATTCATTCAAAGAAACTAATAATTCAGGTTTAACTTTACGTGTTATAACTGAGTTCTGGTGGCACGAGTGGTAACCACACCTGCAACTGAATAACGACACATGAAAATTGGCATGTCTTATAATTTGATTTGGGTGGAGTACGAAGTAACCCACATAGCCACTACGTTAATATAACCCGTTGCTGGTGTGCCTGAGACAAGCGCTCGGAGTTAAGCTAGATCAACCTTTGTTTCAGATGATTGTTCAATTTGATTCGGAATGCTCAGACTTCAACTCTCAAGAGTATGACTGTTATAAACCAAGAGGACCTAGAAACCGTATTAAAAGTGAGGTCAACTTCATTGGCATTTAATAGTTTTTCAAATTGGGTCGCCAGTGTGGGGTAGCAGGCACGTACGTGTTTCAAATAATTTACAAAAGACAGGATGGACGTATACAGACTTCTCTCAAACTGTATCTCCTCCATATGTAACGGTCACCCTCTGTTTAACCGTACTACAATAAAACCAGTGGTTTGTCGCTTATGAAAACCATAATCAAGTCGCTTCTCACAAACTAATTCAAAACACCTCTGTACAAATAGGAACTTTTAAATAATATTCAGCTCATTATAATGCTACTCATAGCATAATTCCAAGCAGTAGAAATCACTCCTTCATCTTGCATAATACATCAGTTATTTGGTAACCAAATATAAACGGATTACTTGCACAAAAAATGTGCAGAAGTGCACAAAGCACCTATTAATCGTTCGACTAAACCTTAAAGTTGATGGTCACAAAGGGCATATCCACTCGGGCTTCTTCCGCCATAACACTGGCCAAACCCGTTTACAAAAACAAACAGGTACATCGGTGTGGTTCGTTAGGAGATACGGATGCTGGTAATAGGGGCACATGCTGCTATATTCGTCGTTAGCTAACTCATCAACGCTTCCTTTCATGTGTTTCACTTGTTCGCTGGTGCAAGCTTTTGGATAAATAAAAACAGGGTAGTTGTTAGTGACCAAATCACGTAGATCGCACATGTCCAGGATGAATTAAAAAGTCGGGGTTATTTAACATCGGTTAGCCAGCTCGGAATCGGCCTAAGATTGTCACTACCCATTAGCTTTACTTTGACACTTGTGCACTCATTTTTGGCCTTCAGTCGCCAAGGTTGTCTTTGGTGGATAACATTAATTTATGAATCTTCGACTCTCGAACCAAAGCCCAATGTGTCTACCATCGATAAAACTGATTGGATATCATATCCTGAATGTTATGTACAGTTTACCAAATTACGAGCAGCGCCGCTTGTACGAAATTCTGTTGATAAGGGTAGTGTTTTGGTTGTAGGAACACTCAAACTCCCTTAATAAGCTTTATCGGCCGGTCACGGATTTAGAGCCCCCAAAAGTTAACCACTCGTGAGGATCAGCAGTACCGAAAAATACACCTGCAGCTATTGCTTGCAGTTCGAAGTACTGACGGTGTGACCCAAAACTCCAATCCACTTGACGGGACAGCTGACCATGCTTCGAGTAAAATCACTGTCGACCTGCACTGATGTAAGATTCTGATCCTCAGTACATCATTCATTCTGGAGAGCCTACGCGTGAAATCTTCTGTTTAACAGCCAATAGGGAAATTACAACTCGTCGGCCGAATTCCTAGGAGATTGAGTGAACTGATGACCGAACAAATGAACGGTAATCAGCGGACTACGAGCCGTCGGTCTGTTCTAAGAAAAATAAAACGTGCACCGACATATCATCTCATTCACTCTGAGCCAGCAGATGTTCAATCAGTGTACCCGTAGAAATGATGCTCGTTGTGTGAAAGTCGTAGGCCTCTTGATTTCTTATATGAGCTACGTGACTTGTTCTAACCCCTTTCTGCCATGTTTTAAGCTTGACACTCTACATGATGAGGCTACTGTTTTCGACCGATCTCAAAACTAGTTTGGGACAACTGTGGTCTACCCATGCGCTTTGGATGACGTTAGGAACAGGTAAATAAAGTCACGATTTACGGTAGCTGATTCTACAATTTAGTTTCAATTGTTTAAAGAGACTAGAATTAAGGAGCATGCTGTCATCATTCTACGAAACCCAATGCTTCGTACGGTTGTCCAGGGCAACCAAGACGCTTCCAACTTCTTGTAGTGACTGTCTGTGGTGATCCAAGTTTGTGGCGTAACAAAGCGCCTTCTTCCATTCCCTCGAAGTCTTCTTTCCAAACGTATAGTGACTCCATTATTTTAAATAGTAGCCTAGATAGGATCCATAACAAACCATCACTTCCCTACTCTGCGTATTTTCAACCTTGTCATGGTGTACAACGAATAATTGGAAGCTAACTCAGCTTACCGTCGGATGAAGTTCCTCAGGTTGGTACAAGCATCAACCGAGCTCCTTCTTCAGCTACCTTCATAAGTTGTAATGTGTATGTTGCCGAAATTGTAAAGTGTCTGCCCAGATGGTCTTTGTGCAAAAGTTCTATACCACTAATGCTCGCACTACGAAACGCACTACGTTTATGCATCCGAACTACTTGCCAGAATTAACAGCAGTCATTTATACTGGATGTCTAGTTGGGAAAGTACAGATAGTAACAAAACGACTTGCCGATCTGAACAGCTCAACTAACCTCGTTAGCAGTGCTGACTGAGGTTATTATCTCGGTGATACACTGACTCTACCAAGGTCCATGTGAAGGTGTCAGGTGATGGGGGCCCACTGAAGTTGTCAAGGCACGTGGGCCGCATAATAAATTTAACATATGTCTCTATAGGTATTCTAACTGTATCGCCACTTAACATTCTGTTTTTGCATGATCAGAGTGCTATAGATTATTTCCCTTGATAGTAAAACTGCGTCCATGCTTCATCTCTAGTCTTTTCTTCTTAGAAACGTCGTAATTTTGAGTAATGAAATCAGAAGTCCACAGTTAGAAGATAACGGTACCCCCTTCTTTGGATGTTATCTTTATGAACAACAAAATGTATACCATACCATACAAAGTAGAGAAAAGAAGACTGATGTTAGAGCAATGCGCACTGTGTCCACTGTTCACCTGAGATTGGTTAGACCTGAAGGTTAACAGTCTATCCCCTTTGTTGGCAAACAATGTCATAGACTAAGAACTGCAAGTATAGTAAGGCAGCTGCAATGAAAATCTATTTGCGCTACGTCCGTCTGTATTGCCTACCTACAGACATTCTCCGGCTGTCAGAGCAAAATGACAAAATCTGATCCACAGTAAACATTGGCTGAATTAAACATATGAGCATGAGCCTTCCTGTAAACTGTGCAATATGTTCTTTCTAATCTGACGAGTAGCACAGGTCGTTCGATGAAGATGCAGCGCTACTATGTTGTGTCTGCTTGTTGGTACCAGAACACTAATACTCCTCCCGATTGAGACACGACTAGCGCGGTTGCTTACTTCACAATGTAAATGCCGGTTGGTGTGAAAGTGCAATGCTATCTACATCGAAAAAACTGATGATTCTCTAAGCTTATGTCTGAGGTATCGCGTTCCAAAATAAATCAGGATCTTAGTGTGTGGCTTGTTCCTACATGACTCCGTCGAACAGCGACAGTCGGCCTCCTCGAACGTCAACCACCTGTTGGCGACCGACCGGAGGATTGAAGTGAGAACTGTTTACTCAAAAGTGATTCAGTCTCACGAATCAGAAATTCTACTGTCACAAAGAGTGTTGATAGGTAAGCTTAACAAGTCTGTCCTCATTTTAAAATGTCATGAATATTCGGCCGGTCCTTGTATTGGCTTGACTATAAATTTCCAGTCCTTTCTGTGGTTTCTATGTTAACTGTCTCAGCTACGGACAACGAAAGGAATGCTACCGGCATTTTACCAAAGGCGTTCCATTTTTGCAGCAAACGAGTTTACAAATAAAGAATATTGGTTTTTATTTGTTGGTAACAAAAATATTTGCTAGTCACAGCTGGTACTCCTCTCTATACAAGTCCAATTTTACCGACAAAAAACTGCGCTAGTGGAGATACACTTAAAAATGGTTTGTAAAATTAGAAATGTCGTTGATGAATCCATTTTTACTTGATAGGACGAAGTTCTATCTATTCTTCAAGTGCTGATTAAGCACTCGAATCAAATTAACTCAACGAGATCGGCTGGACCACTCGTTTGACAGACTATCTTGACGAATAACCAGTCTAAACTAATTATCTCCTGTTCAGCTTTAATTAAGTTGATAAAAAGCACACGTGTACATTCGATTAGGTAGTTTCTTGGTGGTCCATCCCCCTTGAGTTGCCGTATTTCGCTACAGTTAATCAATCATTCCTTCCCTGGTTCAACATTTAGTTTTCACTAGTTTGATTGTGTCCGAAAGTACTGGTAGTAATGTGCAAGCGAGAAGAACGTGGTGGTTTACAGAAAATAAACAGCTCTGGTAGAAAAAAATGGTGTTGAATGGATTGGAGAAACTTTTTCCACTTGGGATAACAGTTATTCTAAGTACGTCTGGTGTATGTAGACACCCACTCAATTATTTTGAGATTAATCTTGCTGTTTGTGGTCTGTCGTTCTCCGTTTCTTTCTGAGTAGTAGTGGCCTTATACTTGGGAAGTAAATATGGTAATTTTTAAGTTGACCTGTTGTACAGTGGAGAGAATGAAGTTTTGATTTCAACAAACTGAGCCGTTCTGGGCCGTTTTACGTAAGACTGTTCGAATATGTACGCAAAAGGTATGTTTTCACATACTGGCATTGACGGATATACATAGTCGTAGGTGAGCTGAAACCAAAAAACTTTTCGAACACTGTTCGCTTGCTGATTTTTTTAAGACCAATCGTCTTGTCCGACGCATTTTGGATAATTCGTTGGATATAAGATTCTGAGTGAGTTTCTGTGTTGCTGTCTGATGTTAACGACCTCATTGGAATATGTTCGAGTGAAACTGAGGCCCTGAGAAAGACAATCTGCGCAATCTGGCACCAATAGCTTCGGCCGTTTTTAGCATTCGGAATATCACGATTTAGGCTCGATTTCTTGGCTCCCGGTAGATAACCTGAAAAACGCCCGTCTTCCGTGAGTAACAGTCGCACTTGAGACCGCCTTACTCACACCATTGTTCAACCACGCAAGGTGATGTTCATGCGCTCTACTTATGGATTGACTCATTGAATCCGTCTGGTTAGAAGGGTGATACATAGCGTGACACATTAATGACGGCTTTGCGAAACTGGTGAACTTCTGATTGTGTTATAGCTTGTTTCCACTGCCATTGGTGTGGCTGGGCACAGTCCACCTTGGATTGCCATTTTGCAGTGGCTACGTCTGTGAGGGCTCAAAATTGAGCTCATAAGGATTCGTGAAGTGACAATCCACGTTCTGCTTCGTTCGCGTATGGGCTACCCAGATAGAGATAGTCTGAATGCGCATCGTACTGACCATCCTTCTTGTTACGAGACAATGCTGTTATTCGCACGGTCACCAGTCCCGTTAACAGGAACTGAATACTTAAAAATTTTAGAACACAGTCAAACCATCGTAATGGCAGCACCCTTCAGTAACACCAACGTCCTAATTTACTGTTTTGGTCTTCATTCTCTGCTTTTCAGGCCGGACCATCCCAAGGCTCCACCTCACTGTGAGCGTTAATTTCATGACCAAAATCAGGTCTGCTAAAACCGAATCTCAGACGGGTATGACGCCAATTTAAACCGGATAGACAATTGAATTCTCGATGTAAAAGTTGCTTCCAGTGGAGAAAACAGTTTTTGAAGCATCTGGTAAAACGACTGAAACGTCTTCCTCTGCACATTAACGCACCGGACAACGCCAAACAGCGATCTAAGTTTACTTGTCATGTAAATATTCCTGTCTGTGTTACAGTGGTGTAGTCCGAAAGACAGACACTGCAGGTGTGTGCATAAAAAAGTTATGTGATAACAACCAAAACTTGCTGGAAAAATAGGATCAATAAATATGTATTTTAAATTATTGATGAGTGGTAGGAGATTTGGTTTATTTCCAAGTTAGCCATCAATGCACATTTGATCACAGCCTTCGCATTCAGATAGACTTTCCAGCCAGCCTTCTCCGAAAAGAAGCACTAGACATGATTGGAATGGCAGGAGTTCAAATCCCGGCAGTGGCAAGGATATGCACTACTGACGAGCCCTAATGAGAGCGAAACTCGATTCTAGTGCTTCTTTTCGAAAGACACCGGCAGGCTGGAAGGTTTTTCTGAATGCGGAGGCTGCGGTCAAATGTGCAATGATGGTCAACTTGGAAATATATATTTCTGTACACTAGAATAAACTTCATAACAATGGACAAATTTCCATCCTGGTTCCACATAATTATTTACGGCCGACAGGTTTCGTACAATAATCTACCTTATGTAGTTAACAATCCACAGTCCACTATGCACTTCCAACGTTTGTGTGGTTCGAGTCAACAGTATTATATGATATTGGGTTGCTTATGCCTATCTCGCCGATAACACTGCCTTAACTAATACTATCAATTACCTGGGACCTAAGGGAAAGCTTTATATTACCGGGGTTCGATTGGCTACCACGAAGCTTCATAGGCTGTTTAAACACAGTCCAGCTCTGGTGGGCCTCTACCATAAGTGTCCTTAGGGTAGACGAAAAATTATCATCCTGGCCATCTTGTACAAGTCCGTGGGCTATTTTACTTTTAAAGTAAATAAGCTACATCACTTTTATCAGGCGAAACCAGATTAACAATCCTGTCCGAATACTTTCGGAACTTTTACAAGCTGTGTTTTGCGTTAATGTAAGGTAGGAAACCAGCAAGTTTCGAGCGCTTCTGTGTCAAGTAGTCTTTGAGCACAGGACGAATGACGTCAGAAAATAGCTGGGGGCACTTAAGCGCCGTCTATAAGAACTGAGCTTTTCTAAAAATGCCAATATGCAACTCATCGACAGAACCGACAGCTGATCCAATATAAGTCACACAAGGAACAAACCGTGGGGGCGATGTGTCCTGGAAGTCGCACGAAGAGAAATCGTCGCTTCCCCACACATCAGTGAGTTGAAACGGGCAAGAGAGTGGAGACCTCAAGGATAACGCGCAACAACGTTATGATCATATTTCGCGTTGATTACAGGGAATAGTGTTGACTGCGAATAGAAAGCACCGAGTCAACTGCAGGAGTAAGTTGCCGGGAGTCTATGAAATTGATTTAGTCGACTGAATTTGCTCACCGTTACACGTGGGCTACAGTACTTCTTATCTGGAGAGCACGAAGAAGTATATGCGACCGCGACACTGTGGTTCTTTGTCAAGAAGGTTTACTGAATCTAGCCGCTGAAAACGACGACTATGACAGCCGGTTCTGAAAGTCTGCGGACTACATCCTGCTCATTTGCATAGAGCTGAGTACCAAACATATTGGCCTGTGTCATGTTGCGTTGATGAGACGGAAGTGTAAATGGAGAGTACGTTATCGGATAATGCCTGGGAAAATGAACAGAGTTTACATGCTTCACATTACAACGCTTGCCGAGGTGGACAAACTGTCAATACTGGCCGTCATTTTAAATAGCCAAACTACTTGCCATACCATCAAGCTGGGTCCCCGGTGGCCTATCCTGGCTTCAACCCTTAAAGAAGCGACTGTTTACTCTGTCATCCAAAAGTGGTTAATGTTTAATATGTGAATGTTTGATTGGTTCCCTATCCCGCAATTACAGGACAGATGACCTCAGTGCATCACTGTCAGTAGGGATCCTACTTACCAGTGGTAATCCCCATTTTGGTCTGCCACCGCGTGCTACTGACTGTCCCACTTAGATTCTGGCTATCACATGCTGTAACAAAAGCGAAACAGGTTAGAGTTTGGAACCGGCTAGCCGTGGATGTCAAACAACTTTTGGTCAAGTCATAACGACTGAAGCCTTGTGCCATGGAGTATTGATTTTCGTTTCACATAGTACGACTTCCATGACCTAGTACATTTTCAAACCGTTTTTATGCCAGTTAGGAGGTTAGTAAGACACGAAATTACTCATAATTCGTCCATCCACTTGCTAACTTTTTCCTGAAGCCAATAAGGTTTTGAGGTTTTTTTTCATCTTAATGTGAGCTGGCAATTACCTCACCAGCAACATCGAATATAAACGAACGGTTAGTAAATCTGTAGATGCGTAACCTCATTTGGTTACAAGCACTGTTCAATAAACTGGCTGTCAGGTGAAAAAACAAGTTTACCCCTCACACCGCTTTATTGGATTTAAAAGCTTGACCAGCCATCTTGTGGAACGAGGAACTATCAATCGCAGATATCTCGCTAGTTGTTAAGACGCTTTACTACACTGTAGTCGTAGCCAGTTAAAATAGAATTGCAATCGAAACATCGCCAGGCACCTCCCTAGCTGTCATCAACCAATTTTGCGTACCAATATCAGAAGCGTAGACCTTGAGATAGTTTAAACATCTCACACACACTCAGTAGTCACATAACAGCACAGGTGAACCAGTCACGCCGAGTCCAAAATGAATTTGCATAAAACGTTGGGGGTCGTGCGTTTCTTCTGACAGAGTGGCCTCAAGGTCCCTTTTGGTTGTCATCGTACGCAGACTGGTTGACGGTTACCATTGAAATGATTGATTCACATTGTCGAAAAAGGTGCAAACAGGTACTTAGAATTTGAGTAGTCGAACTGAAATCCTGATTTCTTTGGCCTGCCTTGAGGCTGTTTCGTCTAGTGGTTCACGTGAGGATTTGCATAACTTAAGGAATCCTCCGGCAATATAATTTATGGTTTCTTCAATAGAAGTTCTCAGGTATTCGCCGCCATTCTTCAGGTGAGGTATGTGGTATTTCCTGACGGCAACTATTCATCCAAACGTGCCAGCGGCCTAGTTGATAATTTTGCTGAGGTTTAACTACGAACAAAAACTTGCATGGCTCCAGTAGACCTGCTGTCAGAGCAGATATGTACTACTTACCTCAATGCGAAATGAGAGAATTAATCCGTCCCTTTAGGTTGCAGTTCTCTCCAGCGTAGTTGATGTTTTTTGCAAGCGCTGACTACACGCATTAAATAAATAAAAAGTTGGTGACAGGTGGAAACGTGTGCGTGAACTTCGCCCTTGTTAGAACGCACCAGTGATATGCATTTTCACCGAGACCAGGATTGGAACAACGGTTCAGTTTATATCAAGGCATTTAATCTTTTTGAGGGGAAAGCGCCAATTTGCTTCTTGGAGCGTAAAGTGCTGGTGTATGTGAAAAGTCTGTTTGGATACGGAGGACTCGATCAAATCTAAGCGATATTTCATTGACACCAATCATCTTCCCAAGTCCTCATCAGTAAGGAAAAACAGTATCCCACCGCTTGTGGTTGGCCATATTAATTAGCATAAAGATGCTCGGTTCAAGATGATCCGATAAGTGTAGCGAGGTAGTGGAGAGGAGTATCAGCGTGTTTAGTAGACAATAACAAGCACCAACCGAATCTAAAATGAAGCTGGCTCACAGAAACCGAGTGAACATTCCACCATCACCATCATCAGTGAAGTAATTAACACAATACTGTATGATAAATGGTGATCAGCAGTCATAAGTATGTCATGTTTGTGTGCCCAACACTTTCGATCTCGGCAAGATTGCATGTATCAAAATCATGTAGACTCGATTAGATTGTTCACGTGGTACAAGGTTATCGGTTCTGCAAGGCTGAATGTACGCCAACTTAGGAAATAATCGAGAGGGTGTAATTTTTTGATTGCAAACCTGTTTCTAGCGGAACTGCGAAAGTCACTCAGGACCCAGAAAATAAAATGCTGGATGTAAATTATAACTATCATGAAGCGGATTATGTTGCGATAAAAACAAGTCCACGCAATATTGTCAGAAAGTTCTAATATTGCACCAGAATAGGATGATAAATGTGTATCAGACGGAATAAGCTCATTAAAAAGTTGAGATATGCAGCCACCAAGTAGTAAAATTGGGAGACTACTGAAAGAAAGCTAAACAATCAAAATGTTCTCAAAATAATCAAAAAATATCCGGAAACAGAAACATTCCTGATTGAATTTTGGGAATTTCGATTAGTTAGAGTTGTCCACACATCAGGAATCCGAAGAATAGACAGACCTGTGTGCTTGAATTTTGTGACTGATCGCGATTCAACGCTTATTTTAGGTACTGACGACGTTCAGTTGATGGACTCCATCACCGACAATCATGAAACATTTCTGTATAAGTTAGCAGATTCCGATGATCCTGACAACTATTCATGTGTTTTGATTCGACTTTCGGTAACATGCCAGGCGTCATTAATTTATCTGTGGTTAGCCATGCCGTTCTGGTTGCGTCACTAGTCCAGGGGATTCCGTTGGCCATGTATGACAACTGTAAAGCAAAATTGGATGGACTAGTTCGAATTAATGTGATTGCTCTGGTAGAGGAACCGGCCGGTTGGGTCGATCAGATTGCCCTAACCTTAAAGGAGTCAGGTGATATCCGTTTGTGTACCGATCCAAACCCACTAAGTGAGGTGCTTCGAAGATAATAGTCCTGTTTAACAACCATCAATGGCATTCTACCGGGACTGAGTCAATCCGATTTTTCACAAAGCTAGACCCATCTTCGGCTTTTTGGCAATTAGAACTGGACGAACATTCCTGCTAATTTACCACAATTGGAACCCGATTTGGACGTTTTTCTTGGTTGCGTTTGCTTTTCGGACTGAAGATGTACGATGAAATTTTTCAAAATCATTTAATCCAGGCACTTAGATTGAAAATGGTAAAGTACATCTCAAAAGACGTGCTGATTTTTTGGAAAACTAATATGGATCATGGCAAAACCTGAAGGAATTTCTGAATCGCCACATCAGTCGAGGAATTCGCCTGTCACTTGACAGATTGGCCTGACGAGGAAATGAGGTCACTTTTCACAAGAATTCGTTAAAATCAAACGGATTCAAAATGGGCTTTGAGAATACAGAGGCTTTACTCACGATACCAACTCCTGAGAATGTGAAAGCAGAATCATGAGTGAATGGATGGTTAGCTTTCTGAGTCTCTACCATTCAAATCTATCCGAACTGATGTATCTCGTCCGCATATTGACTCGTAAAGTAGTACCATGAAATTGGAAGGAAGAACAGCTGACAGCATTCGATCAGATCAAACGTGCTATTACCGAATGCCCTATATTGAAATACCGCAATTCAGCAGTACCTTTGGTCATTCAATGTGATAACATCTAGGCTGGCCTGAGGGCAGTATTAATAAAACACCAGCAGGCTACCGAACCAAAGGTCATTCAGCCGATGGGCTCAAACTGGAAAAGAAATCCTCGGGGTGATATGCGCCCTGGAACAGTAAAACACCTATACTTTCGGTCGAAAAACTATAGTTCACACCGCCCACAAACCGTCAGTTTCAGGAAATCGTCATCCACTGCACCGATAATCAGAATGCAAAAATATGACGTCAATTTGATCTACCAGTGGCAGTCTCAGATATGCGTAGCTGATACGTTGTCCAGAGCGTGTGCAAAAGGTCCCCCTTTTTCGAAGCGCTTCACTTCGGCACTATTTTGGCTATGGATTTCACTATGAAGGAAACCGTCTAATGACAAACTTGAAAGGAGAAACGGCAAAACAGGCTATGTTTCAACGTCTGGTTGAAACAGTTAGGAACGGATAGCCACAAGATAGCAAAATTTTCCCGAGAAACTAGCGGCCTGCCACACTGATCATGATCAGTTTATCCAGGCGGGCGGCTTACTATTCAGAGGAGAAAGAATCACATTTCCGAGAAATTTTCAGCGGAAGATGTTGAAGAATCTTTAATTGACGCGTAAGGGAGTGAACAGTCTGGAAGGCAAAGTAGGTTTTCTGTTGGCGCCAGATATCTGATTCCATAAGAGACTACATACACAGCTGTAATGCGTGTCAGACTACTAACTCCGAGCAAATGGAGGAAAAAATTCTGATGCGCTAAAGTCCTCAAAGATCCTGGCTAATATTACCTGCGGAAATCTATGCGTTGAACAGTAAGCAATAGATGGACATAATTGACCATTTCAGCGATTTCCAAGAGTTGAAATGGCTGAGTTCCACTACTTCCAGCGCGGACGCTATTATACTCTGAGTCCAGTTTCCGTGCTTCGGTATACCTGAGATCTTCTTTTCCGATAAATGGCCACGGTTCATTGGAACGGATTTTAAAATATTTGTATAAAGTGGGGATCCCAGCAGCGTACACACAGCCTGCACTACAGTCAGTCAAATGGCAAAGATGAAGCGGCAGTCAAAGTTTAAAATCAACTGTTGCAACTGGTATAATTATATTGAAATGATCCATATTTAATTTTATTAGAGAAACGGAATTCTCCTATCATAAATGTGTCCCACAGTTCAGCTCAAAGAATGGTGGTGATGAAGAACACGCACGCATCTGCCGATAACAGATGGACTGTTGAAACCCCAATCGTCGAATGAAACCATAGTGCACGACGTGTTTGGACGGTGAATGCTAACTCAAAGGCGATGACACAACGGAGGAACCCGTAACCTACTGGTTCTACAGGTGGGCGACGAATAGGGCACCAGGAAGGGAATTGCTTGCTACTTATGGTTGGAGGTACAAAAATGTTATTAGAATCAACCAGAGTTCGACCTGAATTTTCTCAGGAGGCGCTGCTGTCGCTACTGTTTAAGCCGTCTATTACAAATGGCAGTTTGAAGCACTCCCGTTTCCTTCAGCTCCTTAATAAGGGACTTTTAACACACAAAACCACTTAATTCAAGCTAGCCTGGCTATTGAGCACTAAATACAGGAGGTTTGTTCAGTTGGACCACCATTTGTCATACTCGTCACTGTACACAGATGAAGACGCATCAAGAAACGCACAAGAACCTACTTTGCTAAATGTGGATTGTGAAGGTATTGCACAAGGATTGCATGTATGTTCTTAACCATTCCATGTGCGTATAGTCTTCTCGGTAACTTCGAAGACTCTTGAGCTGTTTACATTTTTCACTCAAGTTTTCTGTCTCTTTCGTGAGTGTTAGTGGATGGGATTTTTGATCAGAGATGTATGACAGCAAAGATACTTAGTTGCTCAGATCACGAGGTAGCAGCGCCCGCCGCCCGTTTGCCTAATAAAGCCATAATATGTAATCTTGTTTTTAAAGCTCTTAGGACGTGGTTAATAAAAGCAACGATAAGTTGTTACACCTCTACCCTTGTGGGTGACTTAAAGAACTACAATATCTATCCGTTTACTAACACAGAATAACCTTACACTACCCTTTTGACTTGTCTGCCTATCGCTGTCGGTTTAGCGACGTGTCCAAATATCTCTCCGGTGACTGCTCCTTCTTGCAGACAGTCTAATTTGTGTGAACGGATGCACATGGCTAAGCTCGTGAAATAAAGAACTGGTGGTTCCAAATAAATGAATCTCCATTAGTCCAACCGCTCTCCCTAAATATCTGTTAGAGTCAAAGGATATCGATATTCTTGTGTCCGGATTATTAAAAAGTCGTTCTAGGGATTACTTGCAAGTAGTAGGGGAGTTTTGGCTCACACAGACTGAAAAATTATTCATAACTCATTGCAATTGTCGTATTCTCATAGTCATTTCATTCGGCCTTTTTGTAAGAAGTTCTCGGCTGGAATTGCAGTCTGGCTAGTGCTCGTCAACACTGCGTATTCTTGTCATGGCCGAAAGTGAAAATTCTTTCAAAGATTAATGAAACGGCCGTGTTGTCCATTATGACATTGACCTCATAGTACGCATGTGAAATTATCGATCTCAGTGAAAAAAACAGCTGCTGTGTCCCTCTCAAAGCGATTGTTTAGCCTGAGCACTAATCACAAGCGAGTGTGGTTGAGCGTGTAGTTAGGACAATTCGGTCATGCCTAATATGAAGTCACTTGTGCATTGGTCAGCATGGTTGTCTTGTGAAAGTTTCGCCGTAGTTTTACCCCTGATCCTGACAAGGATTAGTACTAGTGGCGTTCCATAACCAATGGGCTAACCGTTGGAAACAAACTTTCTTTTGAGAACATCTGTTGGTGAAACGGAAGAGCTGAAACAGAATTAGCCAAACTCAGTCAGTGCTCCTTTCCAGCTCACTTTACGTGAACTACCCTATTAGGCTAACCATCTCCACTGAGCATATCCGAGTGTCAGTCATGTTTGCCTACACACACACACATGTACACGTCTGTGTGTTGTACAAGCGTTGTTAAGGTCGTAATGCCGTTCACGTTCAAAGCACTTGACTTAATTTTGTTTTTTATGCCCATCGGTGAAAGCGCCACCTTGCTTTTAGTGACATTTTTTGAGTCACAACTTTATGTTTTATTTGGAGCCTTGGAATTGGCTTGAATCAGCCTTTCGTCACCAACAGGATCACTGTGACTGTGTGAAACACAGTGTAACACGTGAATCATCCTCAGTAATAGCTCCACTTTGAAGGTCCTGTTACTCGTTGAAAACTGTCCACCGGGATATATGAATTAGCACATCCCTTGCCACATGACTACCAGTAGCGTACAGCTTGAAAGAACCTGCTGGATGGTCGCATACTACACACAAACTACCATATACGGTGGGTAAACCGAATGATCGTTTATCAACTATCCTCTAGGTAACGACTTCCAAAGTGTTGACCGAGCTGGCAGACACTACTGAGTGATGGACATTGGTCTAGTAGTTTCAGGGTTCCGCCGGTTAGATATCGTGTGCTGCTGTGCCATATGCAATTAGCCAACTAATTTAATCATCTTGTGTGTGCCTGTGTTTGTGTACATGTATGTGCGACTGGCTGATTAACTCCTAACTAGTCCATTTAAACGGCACGCAGAGAGTTGGCTTGGTAGCGTACACTCGGTAGCCTACAGGCATATAAGAGAACCTTCGCATTGTCATCCCTCAGTTTCTGCTAAATGGCGCCACTTGGTGTCCTGATGTTACAGAGGACTGCTGATTGCACTATGCAAATCATATCAAAGCTAATGTTCACAAATCGAAGAAAAAAACGATTTCAACATTATTCGCTTACGTGTAATAATCTTGGTAGTTTACCTGTCAACTACAAATGTACATCTAATGAGTACGGACCTATTAGTCTGCAACCACATGTTCGAAATATCTCGTGGAGCATATATACACACAGATTTTGGTACATTGTACTCTATTTTGTTCAATTTCATAGTTTTACCCTTCGAGCATTTCCACCAACCACATGTCTGTATCTATACCATTGCAGATACCTGCATAATGTCTGAGACTATTCATCGCAAAATATATTGGACCAGAAATACGGATGGAGTGAGGGCCTCTATGAGCAATTGCATACGATGAAAAGGTAGTCATCAGGAAGAGGATTTTTGACTGCTAAATGTACCCCTGTTAGGTATTAGGTTTCTTCAATCACCGTAACAGATGCCGTTCTAAGGGGTTTCAGTATGAAGCACACATTTTATCATCCCTCAGTCATTTGTGTTTGATGTAACGAAACGTAAGGGATGGACAATGGCGAGCCATTTTCATCCACTGTTTCTATACCGCTGGATGACCAAACACAGATGAATGTTATTCACAAAGGGCTATGGACAAACGAGCCAAACCGAACTTGACTTTAGTGACCAGGGAAGTAGTCTTGTATGACTATCTAGGATTGCTAATTTTGTGATTGCTGGTGAAGTAGAAACGAAATATTTTCAGGTGTACACGTCACAGAAGTCAAACATTGATGGCACTTTGTCGCATTTACTTAAGTGGTTAAATAGTCAATTTAGTGTACTACAGGTCTTCTTGTATGAACCCTACAGATTAAGGGAAGTTACACTATGTCTACCCGGATCGTACTTTTACTACATTACAAACGTACTAGATCGATGAAGCCTTTATTGTTTGGCTTTTTCAACGAGTTGACGACGACGGTGAATTCAATTTTGGCTCCACAGTTTTGTGCGGTAACACATTGTAATGGCAAATACCACATATTCAAATCTATACCGAACTGCGGTATCAAGAAGACCGTGACCTTCTCTCTATTTACTACTCTATTTATTGCCAGTCGAACTACTTGTATTCCCCTGCGCTTTTGCTGTTTATTACCAAGTTCGTTTAGTCACACCATCTTACCAGAAAATCATTCACGTTCTGTGTGACCAGGACTGATGATAAGTGATCAAGTGAGCGCCCCTGAGCTAGCACGTCGGCCATTAGTTAACTCGGCCTAGTGATTGTCATTCCAGCAATTGCATTCAGCAGGAATATATAGATAGTCATAAGTTGTAGCGGTGTGTGTTAATCACCGCTTGCCATTGTGACTCGTGTGACAAGCAGGCAGTGCGCTTGGGCAGCTGTGCTGCAAAGAATTGTGTCGTACTGTGCTTGATCGGATTTTGGCAGGCCGCTTTGTTCAGCGTTCAAGCTCCGCGAATCCATGTTTCGCACAAACGTCCACCTAGTGACACAATTCCCGTGATCATTTTGTGTTTTGTGGGAGCAAACTGGTATGTAAAAAGTGGCTTTGGTAACAAGATAGCGCCAGCCAACTCTACACCACCATGAATTAGATATGTCTGTACCTGGAGTAATGAAGTTTGGATGTTAACATTCTCTGATGCAGTACCACCCCTGACACTGACTGGTGCTAAAGCAAATCAGTATCAATCATGAGACTGCGGCACAGTAAAAATCGAAAGAGTAGCTGATTCGCGAACAATAGAACCTCCTCAACAACGAGCATGGGGCAAGCAACTCTTTTAGTAACTGTTAGCTCACCATTATCATGAACCCTGTTATCGAAGCGCTGTCTGAAAGTTTTCACATGTGATCCATTTGCAAATCTCCCTATCTTCTGTATGGCAAGACGTTAAAATACGCAGAAGATCTGCGGAAGTAAGAATTCTCTATACAACACAGGTAGCTACAGAGATTCAAAAAATACACACTAGTTATGATGAAGACATAGTCGGTGAAGGTGATGAACTGTGCAACATAGTGGATACCATAACGGTATGTCAGGCATCGTACATGCATGTATCTTCATCAGGCAATCATAAAAAGATATGATCGAACGCGTTGTTCACAAAACACTGCTCTACTTAATATTGATCTAGAAGTAAATCGCTTTGGGTTTTATGAACAAGCAGTATACAGTGAATTAGATTTTCATTGCCGTTGTACAGAATGAATTTTAGTGTGAAGATCTGATGCAAATAAACACAATGACTATTGAAGTTGATAATTTACCACGGAATTGTGTATTAGGCAACAATACGGTCAAAAATTGACATGTATGTAAGATTTTGCTGAACTTACTTATTAAGGTCACTTGGTCAGAACGGACAGTCTCCCTAGTTCCTGAAATGCTCACACTGATTCAGCTGGCTAACCGGTTTGATAATCTCTCATTGTTGTCGATGCACAGGTGAACAGTCACAGTACAGTGTACAATTAATTGAAGCTAATTTTTGAAGAACTGTGATTTTTCGGCCAATATCACGAAGACACACATGCATTCACAATATGCAAAGAGCTGCTGTGTGTTGCGGACTCATTCTCCCATGTGATAACCACAAAGTGACCTAGTTTACAATTTCCGTTACCTCTAGGTGCACATGTTGTGTTGTTTCTTTAAGCTGTTGCTAGCACTGGTGTCAGTGACTGTCAGAAGTCTGACTATTTGTGTGTGACTGATTGTTTGTGGTATACCTGTGATGAACTGAATGTTACAGAATGGCGATCATTTAGTCATCCACAACCTCAAAATGCGTCATCTGTAAGAAACAGATCAACAAAAACCGATAGGGTTTTAATCCGTTTTCTGTGCATCACTCGCATTCATTTAACCATTGGTCTGGGTCCCCCTTTGGTTTACAATATTTTAAAAGAGATCCCAACCCATTGGTCCTTCTGGTTTAACATTCACTGGCGTAGACCTTCTGGTCCAGCCAGCGCACTTAGCCCCGTTGACTGTACCTCGGCTGCAGTAAACAACTTTCCTAACAGAAGAAATGAAGCAACAAACGTATACAACTTGGTCTACAACCAGCTCACAAGTACATGTTGGGTTCAGGTACCGTTCTGCCTAACAAAGAAACGCCAGATCTTCACAGAGGTAACTGTATCGTTTCGCGGCAGGTAACTTGGACATTTAAAGCACCAAAGTGTTAACACATGCTAGACGAGCAGTATGTCAGAGGCAACAATACTACACCAAAGAACAGAAGTATATGGCAAGTTAGAATCTAAGGCTTCGACTGGAGCCGATATCCGGATTTTACTCAGTTTCATCTCTTCTAAGTTGTTCAAGTTCTCTTGATTGGCAGTTGCCATACAAACAGTGTGATGACAATAACATGATGTCAGTCTGAAACGCAGGTGGCAATGCAGCTCCAATTCAGCGAGGACAACCGAAATATCGCTGCTGTGAAAATTGTTCCTTGGTTGTTCGGTTAAGGTAATCTTGTTACCCAATTGGGTGGAAATCAAAAACAGCCTATAATTTCTGTTTCAGTCATTGTCCGACAATGAAAGGGAGTAAATTATCGATCTCTCTTCATAGCCATTTGATTGGAAGCAGATCACTCATAGTTGATGAGATCATTGTGGAAAGTGATGCCATGTAGTGGATACCAAATATAATCTGCATTCTGAGATCGATTCAGTAAAAACAGAATACTTAGTATCGCCTTTGTTTTCATCCAACCTATGGACAGTAAAGGTGGAATGCTGACACAGACCGTGATGACTTTTATTGCGGACACTTTTCTGGCCTCTTTATCAGTTGTTGTAGAAACAGCTGGAAATGAACCAAGAGGTTACACAAGAACGTAACCAATTAGGTGGTCACCTCACTCGACAGTTGTACTGAGCTCATCTCTCTAGCCAGATCGTATAATCTGGATTTGACACTATATTGTGAATATGATCATTAGTCCGAAGATCTCAACGTTGCTACGTCAACTGAAGCCTACGGGAAAGTACTGAGCACATAAAAATCTCCGGCGAACGTGAATGCAAAAATTTAAAGCACTCAGGTACCATGGTCCAATTCATCAAACTAGCAAGAATACAAAAGTTGCAAGTTGTTAACATTTCGATTTATCCCATCAGCCGCATACTCAATACAAACACTCTATGTAGCAAAGAATCATGGCAACCATCGTTGAACAGAATGAATTTTAAGTTAAAAGGCCGCCATCAGAGGAGGTGGACAGTGCGTAACATCACCTTCTGCGCACACAACAGTGGCTTTATTTGTTTGATGAGCACAGCTCCACCGAAGGCCATATTTTTGGATTTGAGCGTCATAGCAACACAGTGAACAACCTGGTTGGGTCGACGTTGTGACCTGCCTCCAGAATGTGCTTCGCAATTGATGTCC